>OW679200.1:131472039-131639764 GCA_940337035.1 Agriotes lineatus | reverse complement strand
TGCAGCCATTTGTGAACGTTGCATCATTACGTCGTCTTAACCAGCTCCCGACTAGACCAGGAAGACAGCCAACAGAGGTACTTTCGGTGTGGGTCGTACCGACAGTCCTCCCACCACCCAGTAACGTCAGATCTAGAAGTCTAACTAAGGTATTGTGATATGCTAATTTTGCTGCTATAGTCTACGGTGCTGTCGCCAAATAAACTACCAGTGGCGCTTTTCGAAAGCACATTATATAATTACGTAGCTTGTTCTCAAATTTAGTCCTATTCGAGTAACTCACGTTTAAATGTTTGGGAGTCATTAACTGTTATTTTGTAGCAGCGCATTAACAACCCCACCCCCCTATCCCCCAGTGTAAGGTAGAAGCGGGAATAAGCTTTTTCTTGCTGTTTAGTTTGTGTTCGCTATAGATGTTTATATTCAAATTCAATTTAATTTTTGCTTTTCATTTATGGTCTCATCGTAGGTTTTTTTATGTTCTATTTGTGCAAGGAGTGCTACAGGCTTATAAGAAATTAATAACAAGATAGGATTGTGGATGGATGAGCTTGGACGTCGCACACAGCTGTCATCAAATCAAACTACTGTTCCTCATTTCAGACTTCCAAGGAGCAGTTTTTAAAAAGATCTCTGAAAGTGTGTGGCGCTCTCCTTTTCTTGTTTTTCTAACAATCAATAACTAGTTTGTCAGCATATCGCCCTAATTCATGTTTTGCCGAATCGAACCCTGTTTCAATGTAACTTATATAAAAGTTAGATTGCTTTGACATGTTTGTGTATCAATAAGAATAACCTGGAATAGGACACGATCAAGTAACTCCTATATAAAAAGTATTGTAAGCTAACTTTCTTAAATATTCAACTAAATTATTACGACCACTTTTTCGTCAAACTGATGTGTCTTTTCCGCTATTATTTTTACTCCAATCATACTTTTCTTTCGCTAATCTTTTCTTTACAACTTCCAAAGAAAATTAATTTGACCCACTCACCTTTTTCAAGGACACCTTCATTCACTATAACATTTGAACAATTTCCGTGCATTTTGAAATACTATTCCTATGTCAATTGGTGTTACATTACTATCGTATTCCATGTATTCTAATTATCCTTTTTCCAAACATTAACTCTTTTAAAGCTATTTTTTTAAATTTATTTGCTGTTTTATTTGAATTATTTGCTCTAACTTTAATTTCATAACAATGTTTTTGATGTTTACATCAACGTATGAGGTACTTTTTAGTAGTTAATAAAAATAAAAAAGGAATATAAAACTTAAAATATATTTACTTCAATGGGTAAAAGCAAAACATAATTTTCTAGAAATGTTAGTGCATCGATATAATCTGCCATAATAATAAAGCTTTATGCATATTTTGCGTGATCTAGGAGCAACTGTATTGTAAGAAGAAGTAGTGCACTTCGACATCATTATTGATAAGCATCTGCTCAGAAACATAACTTCTGGGTGAATATCAGCGTATCTGAGACTATAAGCGCGCCGCTTGGCAAATAACCTTATTTTCACAAATGCAACGTCTTCCAGGCAACTAGACGTAAAATATCACAGCCACAGCAAAACTAAATTAGAATGCGACCTACTTCGGAACAACAAAGCTCGCGATGTTTACTGCCGAACTTCAAACTAGTTTTGGAAACAATGCGAAGTTCTCGGCAGAGCTCAATTTCCGCGAGTGTACAAGGTGATCCGAATCGGAGCTTCGCCATGGAAATATCTCTAATTTAAGAAGGTAAATGTTGGAGGCTACGTATGCTTTTGACATTTCCGCAGAATCTAGCGCGAATAATAATTGTCAATTTTGTTTGCAATGCTGAAGAGCAGTCATATTTTCAAACGTTATCTTTCTACCACTTTTATTTTTGATTGTTAAGCAGAAAAGACGTAGTATATTTTTCTTTTATATGTTATATTTTGCAGGGGTTAATCTTAGTAACTAAAATTTGCAATATCATTAATTTTCTATTTTTAAGCAGAATTACCAATAGTTTTGCAATACCGAAGTTATTTGTCGTATAAACTTGACGTTCTACGGTAGCTTGTAAAAATTATTTTGACTTGATATGTCAGTGTCAAATGTCATTAAATATAATTGTTAAAATCAGGAATCACCTACAAACTTTGTCGTAAATCGAGCTTATCTGTGCAATACTGTATTTGAAACTATAACGTAGTTTAGGTTAAGCCTTAGTTAATTGGTAAGACGCTGCTCTGAGTACAACGTTATTATTGACGAGTGCGTCGTCTAGGAAGTATCATCTATAAACAAGAAAACCATTTAATAAAATGGTGCGCAGAGTCCGTTATGCGACGAGACCTCATCGAATAAACGCAATTACAAAAAAGATCCTATTTATCGCATTCAAAGTGAATCATCATTCAACTGACAGATAGCAGACATATATCACCCGTTTGCTATTATTGACCAATGGAACACACAGCATAAATCCAGAGAATACATCAAGCGCTTGAAATTGATATCCACTGAAAATTGTATTCTAATTACAAATTACAACGAATTAAAACAAACAACAAGTAACTTCAAGCTATACGATTTCAATCGTTGCGGCCCCTGGTACACAAAAGGTTGAATAAAATGCCCTTGGTCTGCACTGCCTAATCACGTACGTAGGAAAAACAGCAGTCGCAATCGGACCTGAATGAATGCCTTTCTACCATGTGGTAGAGCTTTTTCTCGGAGTGAAATATGCAACATTTCTAAATGTGTCATAGATTGTCGGATATAATGTGGAGGATATCCAGAAAAAGTCTTTAAAAATCAGTAAAGCATCAAATCATGGGAATATACTGGAATAACCAGTTCAAAACGTAAGACTTTGGGTGCCCAAACGGTGGATTTGCCTGCAATATACCATTATATTCTGATTCAATCATATAGGTGCAGCAATTCACGAAACCATTGTATCAAATCTGGCCCGCTTACTGGAAATATCCAGGATAAAACCATTTACTAAACTTCAGCACAAGGAACCGAAAAACGCATTTTATGACATGGGAAGTAGTAGACTCAAAACTTTCCAAAATGAACGCTGAGAAATAGCTCTACCTTGATGATATTTAGTTAAACATTTTCAAAAAATGAATGACAATTTCCAATCCAAAATTATCAAAAAATATATAGGCAACCTAATACACATAATGATGTTAAAGGTTACCTAAGGTAAGGTAAAAATGGGTAGTAATAAAAGCCAATGTTCCAGGACTGCAACAGAACAGCAATTAAAAGAAACTCAGCCTTTAAACAGAGCTATTCGTTCCAGATATCCAAGGAAAACATCGATGAAGAAAGGCACGATGCTTTCGTAAATAAGCATCATTTTATCACTTCCAGCAAAGTTTTTATGATTGGCCCACTTAAAGGAGTTCAATATTTTACTTTATTTTACAGCAAAATTATTAATCTGCTACGCCTGTAGCCCGTAAATGATAAATTATTTTGACACCAAAAGCCTTGTTTAAACAACTTAACTGTTGTAAATTTGGCCTGCTAAAAATGGTACCCATTTTGATTTAATTAATAAGTAAACTACTTATGCCTTTTTTCTTGTATAAGAGCAAATGATGCATAATTACGCAAGGATTTATGATATTCCCAGTGCCTTTTTCGTGTCTTTAAATTTTATTAATACTTTATCACTAAGAGAGTTTTATATTTGGAGTCAGCCATGGAGCTTTGGATCTACAAATGTTTACAGTTTTAACAGGCGCATGGAAATTAAATAAGCTTACTAAATTTGTGTTAAACATTTCAATTGAATCATTTACGTTGATTGAACTTATTAAATTGTATCATGGAAGAAACTGAAGGTCGCTATAGAACTATAATTAAAATTTGCAAAATTTCTGTAAGTAGGCTATACCAAAAACTTTTGCGATGCAATTTACCTTTAATAGGGTGGTCACAATAAACAAACAATGATCGGATAATCCATGTACATCAGACGCACTGTAGTTCACTATGTATTTTTTATCGTTTACCAAAATAAGATCCAGTAATGTAGAGCTGCTTTTAGTAATGCGTGTGGGTGTCTCAATTAGTTGCTTAAACGTCCAACTCTCCACCATAGAAAAAAAATCAGTACTTTTATCATTTATAGATAACATATCTATATTAAAAGCACTCAAACAGACTACCTCGTCCTTGTGAATACACCCTTAGTGCTTTGGTATTCCTGGTATTTTATTTTGTAGTATATAAGGTTCCTGTACCAGCGCTATACGTATCTACTTCATTTTGATGCATGTTGTGGCAAAATAAGAGCTCTAGCAATTATATTAAATGATTGCATAAATGGAATACTATTAAGCCAGGCATCAGATGAGGATATGATAACATTAATAGTGGAATACAAAACTTTTAAATGTTGACTGCACTCAAGATATAGAGGCGAATTTAAGAAAATTAGAAAACGCTCCCAAACTGATAAAAAACAGGCGTAAAATAACATCAGTAGATGCTAATGCTAGATCGGCAATGTGGCATGATATCATAACAAATAGTCGAAGAAGAACTATTAAAGACTTCGTAGAGATGCACAATGTATACAGCTTAAATGAAGAAACCGATTTATATGCATTCTAGACGATAAGAGCAAAAGGAAATATAGGTTTAACAATTGTTAACAACCACATGATTAAATATAAAAGAAACTGGCCAATAGAAGAGGAAGAAAGTTGTTCTGGCCACAAATTAATAACGTTGGAAATATCAACAGCAACAAAAAATACAGACAGAATAGAGTGCAAAAGGAAAAGATATGTCGTGTGTTCCAAAAAAAAAGAAACTCATGTATGGTAGGCTTTGGAAAGAAAGATAGAAAATCTAGTAATGTCTTAACTTAAGTCTGTAGGTGTATGTCAGATTGCAATTTGTTTATGAACACATCTGTCACTGTAACAGGTAAAAGTTTACACTGAATTAAGTTTAATTGAATCAAGCAAAAATGAAAATAAGATGGCTTGTACACAACAACAACGAGTGTAATAATCCTAACGGTCAATAAAAATTGTTTTTGTTAAGTATTTTGTATATTTTTAGGAAAATAATTCAAGGTCAAGATGTAATTTAGTTTCTCTCTGACTTTGTAGTTCATTTGAATCAATGGGTATATCTCAAGTTACGACAAACTTCAATTTGATCATGGCATGCTGCGAATGAGTTTTTTTTTCTTTGGAACACATGATATAATAAAAGAAGACTGGGAGACATTCGACAATCACATTACCCAACAACTTCAAATAAAGTTTTCATGCCGAAAACATATCGAATAACGTTACAGAAATTGACGAAAATATAAGCAGCAAAATCAGAGAAACTATCAATTTTGAAAAATACAAAATTACAGCGGGGCAATTGAGGAAGCTTGCACAAAATCATTATTTCTGTTAAAGCACAAAACTACAAGGCATGATAAGAAAACTGTACCATGGTGGACAGAGGAATTAACACTACTAAGGAAAAAGTTAACGCCCGTAGAAGAAGATATCAAAAGACACAAAACAACGAAGAGCTAAGAGAAGAAAAGAAATAATCATACTTCGAGTGGAAAAGAATATGCACACAGAAAATTAGACAAGAGAAAAGAGTTTCATGGAAATAATTTTGTACAATAAAAGAAGGAACCAATCACTGGGACATGGTGTACTAACTAGGGGTAGGGAAAGTAAAAAGCAGTTTAACATTAACAATAATACAAAAACAAAATGAACAATACACAGAAGATATCAAAAACACATTAGAACATAAATGATGAATGAATTTGTAATGAACGACGACCCAAGAATAGATAGTTCAATACTACAAACAAGAAGAAGTCGCGTTAAAGAACCACCAAATACAAAAAATTATGACTAACTTCTTCTTTTAACATTTCTGATAATATTTCGTCTTTTACGAGAGCTTTATTATTCTTCATTTCTTTAAATCGATTTCTATCTCTTCTTTATTTATTTCTAGCATTTCTCCTGAGTTAACGTTTATTGTTGTTCTTTTTAGTTCTCTGGCAATTTCCGGTTACGGGGAGATTTGTGAACTATATAATTCCTTATCAAAGTTTTCTATTATTTTTAAAATCTGTTCTTCCTTCCTTACTTCTTCATTTTATTTGTGTTTAGTGTAATCATCTGCTTTATTTCTTTCTTTATTGATTTTCGTATTGATTTATTTATTTCTTTATAATCTGGTGTGTTCCATCTCCCGAAGGCTACTATTTGTCTTCTCTTTTTTATCATAGTTTTCGTTTCTTCACTAAGTTCCTCTTTGTTATTCCTTTCTTTAATTGCAATTTTATAAGCGGAATCTTTTATTGATTTAGTAATTGTTGTGTTTATTTCATCAATGCTTTTTTCGCTTAAATTTATTTGTTGTCTCAGTTTAGTTGTCACCTCTTGTTGATATTTTATTCTCCTGTTTCTTAGTTTTTGTGGATCTACTACTGGTTTGTTTTTCCGTAGCCATTGTTTTCTTTCTATTTGTTTGTTTATACATATTTACGCTCTTACCAGGCGGTGGTCACTTCCAGTTGTGAAACTGTTTAGTACTGATACATCTTGTATATTTGATTCTTTGTTTTCCAATTCGGGCTTACCCACGTCCATTTTCTATTATCCTTCTTCTTGAAGAAGGAGTTCATCGCGTATAGACTCTTTTTTTCTATAAAGCTCAATAATCTATTTCCTCTTTCATTTCCTTCTCTTTATCCAAAATCTCCAATTCTGGTTTCGTTGTTTTCTTGTTTTGTTTCTAATTTAAAGTCAAAGTCTCCAATAATCATTGTAATTTTTGTTTTATTTTCTTCTATCGATTGATTTATTTTTCGTAGAAATCTTCTACTTCATCTTCATCGTCATTTGTTGCTGTAGGTGCATATATTTGTATTATTTTCAACTTGTATCTTTTTGTTACCTTTATAATTATATACTCTGTGTTCCTAGGGATAAGAAGATAAGAAATTTGCAACCGCATACCCAAATCAACAAGTGTATATCCTCAAATTAATGCTAAGTTAATCAACAAGAGAAAACTAAGTAAGAAGACCAAATTACACTTGTAAAAGGCATCTACGTGCGTACCGACTCTTAAATATGGCGAAGAAAGCTGACATCTCCAAGACAAACATAAAAGCAGGATTACGGCAGCAGAAATGAGATACCTAAGGAGAATAGTAGAAAGAATTCGAAGAGATTGAGTAATAAATGTAACAACAAAAGAAGAACTAGACGCAGAACCACTAGTGGAAACAATACAGAGAAACGAACTAAGATGGTATGGCCATGTAGTGCGAATGGGAGAAGAGCGATTACCAAGAAAAATCATGGAAGCAAGAAGAAATGGGAAAAGAAGACGGGTAAGTCCTCAATTAACATAGTTGGATACGATCAAGAACATGGTGGAGAGAAAATGCAAAAACATAGAAGAAGCGAAAGGGTTGGCACGGAACAGGAGAGAATTCCTGCAGCGGACAGAGAACTCGATACCTTCGGGTATAAGGAAAAAGGGAAAGAGGAAAAAGTAAACCATACACTGTTTAGAAATACAAATAAAACAGGATTTATTTTGTGTTCTAAAAATGTTTTTAGAATTATCGATAGAAATATATAAATTGTTTTGAAAATCAATTTTATTCAATAAAGATTCAAAGAACATTTGTAAAACCAGAAACATTTTTAATTTCGACTATTTTATTATTATCTTTTGCCCTCATATAAATTTTGCCCTTTCTAGACCATAGATATTTAATACTATACTTCTTTTTATAATATCTAGCTGTTGCAAACAGCTATCGATTTAACGACGTGAGACATTCGTTAATATGTACAGAATTATTGCTTTTTGCCATATCAACTAATTCCAAATTGATGTATCTTAACTTCAGATTACGTTTAATCGCGTGCCTTAGAAACTCCTGCTTGTCCAATCCAACAAATTTTACAATGATTCCGCTTGGATTTATGTTATCAGATGTTGGTTTCCCCAAGTGATGGCAAGCAGCAATCATTTGAACATCCACTTTAAAAGAAAGAGCATTTCCTACTACCTGACTGTTGATAACACATTTTCATTTGCCATATCAGGAACTATGGTAATTTCAACACAATTTGTCGAAATATTGCTCGAGGTCATTTATTTCCTGCTTCGAACTTGCGTTTTCCTTTTCCAATAGAGTGTTCTCTTCTTCAACCTAAGCTAAAGAGGATATGAAGCAATAAAGCTAAATAGTCTTCTCCACGAACATTAATTTTAAAATTATGAGTGGAGGCAAGTTTCAAAACCAAACTGGTTTCATCCTCAGGACATAGTGATCATCTACAGAGGTATATGGTTAACAATGATGTACATAATAAAGAAATTTGCTTACTAATAAAAGTAGTTGAAGCACATGTTAAAGTGAGGTTAAGACTTTTAAACGTTGATGAGGACATAAGAATTATATTAAAAAGCACACCACAATGGAGAAGAAAAATTAATTAACCATCAAACTACGTTATAAAGATCGTTGTACTGGTTAATACATCAAAATTTAAAAATTTAAAATTATAAAAGTAAAGGAGTGGCTGACATTGATGATGACACCACTCAGACTAAAATTAAACACAAAAGTAACTAGCCCACAAGTCGAAAAATCCCTAAATATAATGACAATGAAATTACCAAAGAGGGTCAAAAAGTATAAGAACAAAATGGAAACCAAGTAAACGACGAAATCAGCAAGTAAATGACAAACCATTTAGTATTAAAGAAAATGTAATTGGTATCAACATATGTGACTTTATTGAGTCTGAATTTATTATTATTGCACACAATTTCAAACATTTCAAGTAAATTCAACAAAATACCTTTATTAGCTGTATGCAAAACTTTGTAATCTTTATTAAGATCAACGCTGTGGTTAGACTCCAAAATGTGATTAGCAAAAGCAGATTTATTAGGTTGGTATATTGTAAAATTGTTGCTCCTAATACAAGCGGAATGTTCTTTGATTCTTTTTTTGAAAGTACATCCAGTTTGACCAATATAAAAGCAGTCGCATGACGAACAGTCAAGAAGGTAGCACCAGATCGTTCTAGTAAAGGGGTACCATCATTATTGAAGACTACCAATTTCTGAAGGGAATTGGTAGTAGAAAAGGAAATTTGAAAATTATATTTAGTTAAAATGTTTTTATGGACATAGAAATTATACCATAATAAGGAATTGAATAAAAAATCTTATTTTCAGAATTATTGATAGGGGTTAAATTTGTTGAAAGTGTTATTCGGAGTTTATGATAAATAGGTAAAATTAGTTGAAGAGGATAACCGTTTTGAATAGCAATAGATTTACTGATATTGAATTCTCGATTGAAATTTTCTGTTGACATAGGAATGGAAAGTAAACGTCTAAAAAAATTGAAAATTAGCAAGTTTATGGGACAAGGGATGAAAGGAAGAGCAAGGAATAATATGGTCAGTACAAGTGGGCTTCCTATAAATACTAAAATTTAAAGATATCAATATCAAGAAAAGGTAAAGAGTTGTGTTCAGTTTCAAAGGTAAATGTAATACTGTGATGTACCGAGTTAAGCCAAGTGATATGATCATTAATGTTGGAGTTATTAGAATTGAAAATTACCAGTATATCACTACCCCAGTAAATAATGTTGGGAATGAAGGGGGCTTTAATGAAAATTTTGTTTTTCATGTTATTCATGAAAATCTCTGCTAACAGAGGTGGTAGGTTAGATCCCATGACTAAACCAAACTTTTTTTTTTAAAAGGAAGAATCGAATTTGAAAAAGTTTTGTGACAATTCTAAATTTAGACAAGCAAGTAAAGTTTCAACTTTGATTATTATTAAGGTCTGAATATACAAGCATTTCTTTTAATAAACAGGAGATGGATTTTTCTTGTCGTTTATCTGTGTACTCATATCTTCTCTATTATTTTAATGGAGAAACTGAAAGTTTTTGAAGACTCGATCTAACACGCGTCTATTCGGTTAGCGCCGTCGCAGTAAAGTTTCATAAATAAACAAGAATTTTACATTTAGAACTTTATTTTTTAGTGGCAAAGATACAACAGTTTTAGTTCAGTGTTGTACTAAGCAGAAGGTTTCCATTCTAGTGTACATGTTAAAAAATCAGAAGTGGTTGTTATTCTAAGTTGTGTTTTTGTTGGTAACTGCTTCGATTTTATTCTTTTTGTTTCCCACGTGCTGACTATGTAGTTAAATCAGCTGTGATGTTGCAGATTATAAGATTGTTTAAATATTACTGTTTTTTAATAATCTGTTAGCTTGGTAAAGCGTTTCATAGGACATGTACGAAAGCGAAAAATCGCAGACAATAACTTTATTTTCTACACTACACTGAGACTAACGTGAAAGGTGTCTCAATAGTTTTTGTGTCGATCTGATTTCCTTTGCAGTTCTAGTAGGAAATTCCTTGAATACGAGCTAGAATTTTAAATTTGTCGTGCACTTATTGTCACATTCCTATTTTTTTAAACACCTCCGTTTCAAGAACAGTCACTTTCCTCAGTATTACTACTAATTTTTAACTTAATGCACATGCATAAACGGCAAATTAATAGCTTGTTCAAGATTCTGTGAGCTGTAAAAACCTACACTCTACACAAGCTCAGAAGTGTTTAGTGCAGAAAGGTACGAAGTCAAAGCTGACTTAGGCGCTTTCAGCACTAAATATTTAAAAACGCTACCTGGACGTATTGTTGTTAAGCATTAAGCTGACGTAGTTTCCTTTCGTCACCAAACGATCGGGGTACCTTTGATCTATTTGAATATATGTCTAACTCAGGTCCTTTCTGAAATAAATTATTGAACTATTCAATAGATTTATTTGTGGTTTTGCTAACAATAATACCTAATGGGATAGATCATCGCTTCCTGTAAAGCGAGCATCCCTTATCGTAAAAATGAAATAGCGTGTGTAGAAAATGAAGAATGAAGCGCATTTCTACACTACTTATGTGCTAGATGATAAACAAGAAATAACAAAGTAACAAAGACATTCAATAACGTTAAAGAACGAGAAGAAATGTATTGACTTTTCTGAAAAATAACACGAGTGTTAAGCGTTTCTCTTTCCCCATTTATCAATTTTCTGAAATCTCTAGGCACAATGCAAAAACCGCACATCGTATAGGGCTACGCTAGCCACCTGATTTTTCTAACCCCGCATTAGAATAAATCAGGCATTCTTATTCAAAATATCTTAATAGATGTTAATCGTGGGCCTTATCCGCTTTGTACGGTAGATTGCCTCAAATTCGGTCGTATGTATTCGGCTCTCAGCCGGGGCTGTATGAAATTCGCGATGTCGTACTTAAATGGGGTCAGACCTTGTACATGTAGATCCTATCGAGGCAAATTTATTGGCAGGAGTACTATTGTTGGGTGCCTACGGCTTTTCATCCGTTCGGAAAATCCCGTGCCCGTGGAGCTCAGGCCTTATTTTTAATATTACAGAAATATCTGCGCGTAAATTAGAGTTGGCCACGGTTGCCGGAATTTATTAATACACCGTGTTACTTCAACTGCTTCTTATAAATCACCGCCGTAATGACCTCACAAAAAGCTCCGCAAGGTGGAGAGCTGCGGATCCCGGGAGGAAAGCTTTGCGGGAAAGCACGCAGCTAATTGCCCATCATTTTTATTATTTAAAATAAAACGAGCATTTGTCTCTGACGCACTTGAGCTTTCTGGCGGTTCAAATTCATAAGTAAAGAGAGAACACACTGCCATAAATGAATTTATAAAGTTCTAATCTCAAAGTTTTTTTACATGTATGAAGAAGCAACATACTGTTTGGAGAAAGCATAAAATTATATTAAATATTAAAAATGTGCCTCAACCCCACATATCATTTAAAGAAAACATAAAACCTTCACATAGTAATTCAGTAATGCACATCATCTTTCCAGAAAAAAGAAGTTCTAGCCATTTTCTTGTCGGCCGCTAGGACAACTGAGCCACTGGCGCGTTTGAATTGGACGAGTTTCTGATGCGTTATAAAGCACCATAGTATCTTGTCCCAGTTGTGGTATTTACCCTGTATCTGCCAGGTCTCATTTTCACCAATGATGAAGCTTGAGTCATGTGCAAATTATTACTTTTATCTATTGTAGATAAAAAATGTGCACTCCCCGATCCGCCGCTAGAATAACTGAGCCACGAGCGTGGTCGAGGTGGAAAAGTTTATGCTGCGTTATAAAGCACCTCACTATTCTGTCCAATTTGTGATGTTTACTCTGTATATGTTAGGTCACATTTTAGCCAATGATAAAGTCTGGGATATGAGCAAATTTTTACTTGTATTTATTTCCCTAAACAAAATTTTATTTTGTAAGGTGCTCACCCTGTATATATTTCTCCGAAATTATCTCGGTTTCATGCTAGGTAGACATACAATATGCATTCAAAATATCTTCTTCGTCCTACAAATAGTTTTCAAGTTATACCGCCAACAGACAGGCAGACAGACAGATAGACAGGGAGATAGACAGATAGACAGGCAGGTAGACAAACAGACAGGCAGACAGACAGACAAATAGACAGACAGACAGGCAGGCAGATAGATAGACAGATAGGCAGACGGAATTGAGAAAACCTGTTTTTTGTCATCTAGGGGCTCTGAAACGTGAAGATTTGAAGAAATTTCGAAAGCTAATGTTTTCCTAATTACAATATTTTCTTCGTCTTTTAGACGAGGAAAGTAAAACAGCGAGATATTTACACTATATGCATTAACAATATTAAAATGATTGGTTTTAATTACTTGAGTTGTGTGTATGAAACATTATTAGGCAAATTTGCATCTGGGTCTAGAAAATTTAAAAAAAAATAAAGATTAAAATCGCCTAGGTTCTCTTACGCAGCTAAGGCTTGTGTTTAGTTCCAAATTGTTTGTTTTGAAACCAAAACCGAATCAATCGTAGCTTTAGATACCTTATTTAACAACATTCGCTGAATGCAAAGTTTTGACTTTCAGGAAGGAACATTTTATAACTGCAAATCTTGTTTATTGTAATTGTTTCAGCTACCTGCATTATTTAGGGCGGTTTACTACATAAATAAATCTAAACGTATTTTTACACTTATAACTGTAAATATTTAAGAGTGGTTTGAATGAAAGAATTATTTGGTTTTATGGACATCTAGAGGACATTTGTGACATTTGTTTTAAGCTGCTTTTCTGAATGCAAAATACATATTTTTAATTAGAAATTACTCATTACGAAGAATTTACTTTTGCGCAAAAAAGATAGCTCGTTAAGTGGAACTTGTAATTGCAACATAGCATTTTACGAAAAAGTTTGTCTGGGATTGTTGCTGGTATACTAGCAATAGCAACACGACAAAATTTTATTTTGACTTTGTTTTAATTAATTCACTTGTATACAAACAAAATATGCTGATTTGAAGACGCTCCTTAAACAAGGTTTTTTGTGAAATAAAAATTTTACCGAATCAATTCCTTAAAACAGTGAAAACACAGACAGTCGGTGATTTTTTTTAATATATGTACTAGAATTGTCGCTCCTGCATGTATATATTTTAAATCGCTTTTCTAGGACATCTTCCAGTTTATCAGAGTTGTTCGTAATAGTCTCCGGGAGATCCTTATTTCGCACTCCAAAAAAATTGCTTATAAAGCAGTGCGATAGTAAAACTTATTTTATTTTTGTCTCTTCTCTTCTTGTTTTCAGTACTTCAACTGGTTTTCCACAGTTCTCCACATACGTCTATCATGAGCCATTTTTTTCATTTCGTTATACATCTTTGCTTTTACATCACTCATTACTTGTTTAATGCACTGTAAACGTTGTTGTCCCCTATGGTTATCTTCTTCTATTTGCCCTTCTAGAATGGTGCTCAGCATGTCCTTACTTTGCAAAATATGACGTACTAGCTGACTTCTTCTCTTTGTATTACCTTAATATTAATCTTTATTTCTTCTCATATTCGTCTAAGAACCTTATCATTCTTTACCCATTCCGTCCAGCTGAGCTTTAGTATCCTTCTGTAGCATCATAGTTCTAGTCCTTCCAGGTGTTCCCTTTCTGATATCCCAAAGGTCCAGCGTTCTCATCCGTAAAGAGCAACACTCCATACAAAAGTTTGCAAACACGTTTTTCTTGTCTGGAGGGTATATTATTGGATTTCATGAAATTCTTTCTGCTAAGAAATGCTTTCTTTGCTTGATAAAACTACTTCATTATCATTAATAGACGCCAAACGTCAACAACTATTATTCCTTGATGTCTAAGAACAGCGATAACATAGCATTGTTTATGGTACAATTTTTCGTCCGATAGAAAAAAAAACATTCGCATACGACCATCAAGGCTATCTTTAAAATATTTTTACATAGAGAGATCAAATATTAACAACTCGGCTCGATAACTAACTATATCTAAATTTTTAGTAACTCCCAAAATTGCTTATTAAATTGAATGCACCATAGACTTTCCATAACCAGTTACCGAAGGACACGCATTTTTAGACTCACCCTTCTAAGGCCAAGCACAAAAATATTAAATTAATATATCTGATGCTACAATTAAATGCTGTATTTTCATGCACAACACTTCCAAAAATTTTGTCTATAAAAATTATTTAATAAAATTACGAAAGAAAATAATGTTTAATCCTACCATAAAATACAAACATTTAATCATAGTTACTACTCACAATATTGTCTATTGCATCACTAAGCAGCGGAAAAGTAGTAAATTGTGCATTAGTATAATATTTAGTAATTATCGTAGAAAAGGTGGAAGTAATTTCAACATTAACGGTTATTCTGATAAAAATATTTCTATAAACACATTTTAAGCCTTCAAGGTTATAATTGCAATTAATAATATTTCAAGCATATTTTTGTAAATGGTATAAAATAGCATTGGCCTTAATAATAATTTGTAAAACAACATTAAAAATAGTGTTAGACTTGATTTGAACAACAAAATTTAATCAGAGCATGCTTGAAAATTATGTACAACAATGTAAGATCGAAGAGAAACAATTGTGGAAAGGAAGCCAAGCTGTGAAGTGCTGTTGGTTTTGGCTTCACCAATAAATAATTGCTTATACGTGAATAAATACTATTTTTCCAATTCAGTGTGCTTGAAAATTAATTATATATTCTTTGGGTGCGCTATAGTAGGTTGCAGTAATTCGTAGCACCTCTGCAGAGTTTATAAAAAGTGTTTGTTTTGTGCATCGAGTGTTGGGTGATTTTTCCGAGATTGTGTACGAGCTTCGAACAGTGTAATTGAAGTCCCTGTGAGCTAGAAGTAGGCAGCGACGTTCGTGAAAAGCAACGGTTGAATCGGAGGCGGTTTTCGCAGCAGTTGAGCTACAGGAGTCGTTCTGCAGATTGTTCGGCGGCTTGTATCTGCAGGCAAACGAAGAAAGAGAGGCCCAGGCATCGTGGGACTTGCTGGGAACTCGAGTTAAACCTTATTTTCCATTGGAAAAGAGTCGGAAAGGTCAGAAAAGTTTATCCTAAAAAATTTTATTTTATAGAGGCGTCGGTTTTTTGTGCACTTGCGGCAGAAGCGTCCTCTGAGTATTTTTTGTTTGTTACGTGTATATACTTAATGCAATTGTTGTCTCCTCGACAACGCTTTAATTACGTAATCACTGATATTTGTCGCACAATAACAAATTTGTTTTGCGAAATTGTGAGGTTGAATCACCATATTTGAATTTGGTTCTCACTAGTTAAAAAACTATGAAGTATTGTAGCGACTTCAGTGGTTAAATCAGCATTATACAAAGTTTATACAATTAACTAATTAAAAAAAATTCCACAATAATGAAGTTAATAGCAAATGTATTTCCAATAACTTATACAAATCAAGATAATATTTGCTACGATGTAGAGACACAACCGATATGAGATTAAACTCATTTATTTAAATAGTAATACATAGTAATATATGAAAAACTCTTTTTCGACAACAATGTGTACAGATATAAATTTTACTTACATTTATATGGCGTTTATCTCTTACCTGAAACAATAAAAATAGATTATTGCAACAGTATTTTAAAAATTCAAAAGTATAGCTTGAGTTCAGTTCGTGCAGACTATTGAGTAAGTGGTAAAAATCCTGGATAAGCAAACTCTATAAAAGTATAGTTCTAAGGAATAGCAAGTTTTGTCACATCAACCTCTTTATTTTTTTTTCCTAAGTCGATCGATGAAATTTATATTCTGGGTGTTCGTATAAATCTGAAACATTTAAAAGTAGAGCTTGTTTTGATCTTAATAGAACTATTATTGGCGTTAAAGGTAACAACTTCCCCCAAGCGCAATGTGTACGTGAATTGATTAAAACAAAATGGAAGCCTCTTTGTCGTGCTTTAATGTTATTCCTGAAGTGTTCATTATGTCGCCACACTAAAATTAAAAATAATTTCAGCAGCACAACTAACAACTCTTATATTTTTGCTATAGGGTAAAGTATAGCTGCTGATTTGATAGGAACGTCTTTTCTCTTTAATACACCTAATTAACTACGTACATTTTCAAGAAATGCTTGAAAATGGATTCGCAAGTTTATTTTAACAGAGAGTATTAATCTAGACATCCCAAAAAATTTAGAAGTTATTAGACAAATTGCAAACGTCTTCCTAGGGTCTCCGCATTTATCCATATCATAACAACATTAGTATTTCAATGCTATAAGTTCCAAGTTGCTATTAAAGATCATTATGCTGACTTAAATTGAAATTAAATAAAGTAAATGAGTACATTTCGCTTTAAATTCGGTTATTTCCCATCAACTTTGGGGTATATCATTATTTTACTTCGAACTGCAAACACTTTCAGACTTAATCCCCAATCCAAAATTTCTCAATTGCTCTAACCAGCGTAAAATCGTACCAAATAAACGTTCAAGCAATTTGCAAAGGGTCGATTAGCTACAGTAAAGACGATGTGAAGCTCTTTTCTATAATTAGCAAAGGGTGTTTAAATTACCAGAGGGCGCCCAAGGGTATTGACAACCAATAATACCATTAGCTTAAGAGTACTATGCGTAGCCAATTCGTTACGACCTGAAACAGAATTTTAAAGGAATCGATAGTTCAATTGCTTACGTTAGCCATACACAAAACCGTAGTAAACATGAACCACGTTATTATAGTTAAGCACAATAAAGGATACAAAAGTTTACATTAGTTAATTTCAGCACTCGTATAAATCACGGGCGACCCATGCTACAGCTGAAATCCACAAATACAGCCAACTATACTATTACCACGAATTATAGGAGTTTCGCTAGCACCTAACGAAGTTCAATATTTAAATAGGTAACAGATCTCTGGGCAGATTAAATTAGGGGACAATTAAAAATTTACAGGTCGAACATAGCAGGAGGGTAACAATAATAGTATGCCATTAAGTACGTAGAAATTTAAAGTGTTCGACAAATGCGGCAGTAGTTAATTGCAAACTCAGAGGTGGTGCATCACTAGCCGGTGATCTCAATCCTTCGATGCGCTTGATGTACAGATTCGTTTTTATCTTCACAACACAAGTGGGACACAGCAAGGCCTCCCAGCAACAATTGCTAACCGAAGAAACAAAGCGGGGGCCACAACAAGAGCTCAGAAACAAACTGAAAACCCAGCAATGATTACAAATTCGTCTATGAAATTAGTGCAACAACCTAGCTGCTTATACTTTAACTACTTTAAGTCGGCTCTGAAATTCACGAAACACGAGTGCTAAATTATTACAGAGAACAAGAAAGAAAAGGCGAACACATACTTTCATCTTACAGCTCCAAGACTTATATCGCGACGCCCGAAAAATCCGCAATCAAATGCGATGAGTAATTAAAAGCGAAATATCTTTAATAAATTAATCATACAAATCAGCGGTAGCGCGACTGAGCTAGAACACTATTTTTGCCCTCCTAGGTTACCATAGACTAGTCAAGGCAACTAAGGCAAAGGTTAATACGAAGTACAATGCGTGCGATCAAGTCGAAGACACTTGCAGAAAAAAGCGAGGTACAAAAAATATAGAAGCTGGCGCGCGGAGACAACTGAATAATACTTAATCTAGTTACGCATGACAACGAATTTATAATCCATCTCTCGCCACTAAAAGCCATGGAAAACTAGTTTGGCGATCTCGATAGCTGATAAACGCCAAGCGCTACGACAGGGATAGCCAAAATGCACAAAATCAAACAAGGAAATTAAAAGTCCATAAAAATGTAAGGCGCTTATTGTCTGTAACATATTTACGTGTGTTGGTATTTCTAAGACGTCAACTTCTTCTGCATCTTCCTCTTATTTTAGGCTAGTGTCTTGTTTTTAACCACAAAGTGGTTCTATGAGCTCTCGTACGCGTTACTCGGGTAGGTGGAATCCGGACCGGCCGCCTGAGAGGTGAGCGTTTACTCGCTGGGCCACCCGCTCACCAAAGCCTCAGCTGTTTCGGCAAATATAAACGACCACATGTGTCTACATCCGTTACTGGCATGGCTAAAATAAACTTATTACCCTTTTCCCACGTTTTCCCCCAAAAAGCTGCTAAACTAAACAAATTAAAGTTTGACATCATTGGAAAGAAAAGAAAAAATCGTATAAAATAAATGGAAAATAAAAAAGTCTCGTTATTTAAAAAAATATAATTCGCGGCGCTCTTGTTTTTAACATACTCGTAACTAAATATTAAATATTGGTATGATGAACAAATAAATAATAAACAACTGTTATTTAAACTCAGTACTTTGAAATACACTGGATATATACTGAGATACACTGCTCAAAACAATTAAAGGAAATTGCATAACGCTTGAGATATAAAAACTATTGCAAATGCTATTTTAGCTGCTTGTTTTTAAACATATTATTTCCATAAAATTTCCTTTAATTATTTTGAGCAGCATATAATAGCATATTCCATATTTTTTAACATGCTATACGCTATGTTTAAACAAAATTTATTGTGTACTTTTGTAACGACTGACGAAACCTGGATCCATTATTACACACCAAAGTCGAAACAGCAGTTTAAATTGTAAACATAGCCGAAATCCCGAACCAAAGTAAACGAGGACAGTTTTTTGGAAACGCAAAAGCTATATCATTAATAGAGTGCTTTAAAAGTAAAACTATAAATGGCGACGATAATGCAGCACTTTTACATTGAGTGAAGGCAGCTATCAACGATGAGAAGCGGCTGGGCATGGCTAAGAAAAAGGTGGTTTTCAAACACGATAATGCACCAGCCCATTCAAGAGCTGACGTCGCCCGAAAATTGAATTGGTAGCCACACTCTTCTTATTTGTCAGACATTGCACCGTCAGACTATGATCTCTCTCAAAAACTGATATTATTTTTACAACGTAAAAGTTCTGTTCCAATGGCGAACTAACCTCAGCTCTAAATGCACATGTTGGTCTCCAAAAAGCACTTTCGTGAAGCCATACTAAATGAGAACATCGTTTTTGTATGCGTGGAAAATATGTTGTGAAGTAAACGTTTTCTTTAATCAACTCTCCATTCAATCGCGAGAATATTTAGCCCACCCTCGTTACTGCACGAATTTAATAAATTGTAAAAAGTAAAATATGGGAAGTGATTAGTAGTTTTTTATAAAGTTAAAATTATTTAAGACCGTAAACTATTTTCACGCTTTGTACATTGAGTCACTTTCCACAGATAAGCTTAAAAATTATATTTTTATAAATAATGCATAACTGAAACCACAGACTTTAATTTCTCCTTTTTAACGAGTTGCCGCAGTTTAATTCTAAAGGGAAAAGCAATTTCAGCCATATAATCAAAATTATACACACTAAGTTTTGAATAATAATCTACATATTCATATATTCATTACATCTGACCCTGTACGAGTATTTCGTAAATAAATACCAGCGCCAACTTCCGCGAAACGGAGCAGCAGCGGCAATTTTTAAAATAATTTTACGTTCTTAATAATGCACCCCGACAATAAAATAATACTACCCGCTAACGCAATTTAAGCCTGAGTAAATCCAGAGCTCTACATTTTTTTCTCCTGAGAATTCCCGGAACGATTATTTTTATTTAACGTTCTTGAAACCGGCGATAAAACTTAGCAAGGAGCCACTCTCGCGGCAGCATTTGGCGGGAAGTTCCCGTTATTTATTCAAATTCCGCAATTTCCTCTGCCAATTAACTGCATTATTAGAGAATCCAGTCTACCTTTAGCTCATTACAACACACTTGGGTTTGGCTGCGAGATAATAGCAGTTGTAGAACACATTTTCAACACATGCTCGCCGCATCTGCGCTTCCTTCCACAGATCTAATAAAACGAATAGAATTTTCTGCTCAAATAGCGTGCCGCGATGTGTATAACGTTGGCCATTATATCATGAAAATCGAGTTATATTGAAATATACATTATATACCCCACTACAGTTATACTATATTTTCACTGCGCTGCTATCTATTTACAGGATGATCCCATATTGAAAATCCAACTTATCTACAAAAGTTCAAGCTTCTTCAAAAATACAATACGTTGACGCTAAAAACCTGAAGTTTTAAAGTTTAATATTTAAGTTTCCACGCACTACGTGCACTGCAACCGTACTTGTATAGTCTAACCAACAATAATTGTAGAAAGTGCTTCAGCAGAAAAAACACACGAAACGCTTTAGAAATTGTTACTTCAACGTTGCACTTTCAACTGTAGTTACCAGGTACTAAAATGTCTTCATTGCATTTATATCGTTGAAGTTAATAAGAAATTATATTTTAATTTTGGTTTCCTTGCATAACACTTAAAATTCATTTTTACATACCCTACCAGCACTATAAAGGTATTAGTATAAAAAATTACTATGCAACACCGCAAATGTAAATTCGTCATATGTCCGATTAGTAGATCTCCTAAAATGAATATTTGACACTATAACAAACAGTACGTTAGTTTTAGCACTCACGTTTTACTTTAAATTTGAACTAAACGTTTCGTATGCTTTTAAAAACCAATTCGTGGCTTATAAAAGATCGCTATCTATCAAAACAAAAATATAGTTTGCCTTCTAGTGGTGTCGAACTGCAACTAACTTAAAACAATCAACAAGAAAGATCAATTTGTTTACATCAATCTAGTTTACTCGCCAGAAAGTTGGATCTACTCGCGTATAAGTACACGACACATATACAAAATATAATCACAAATGGCGTTAAAATAATTATCTTTAGAACGTAAATAATATAAATGTCTTTAACAAAAACGCAATGCCAAAATGTCTTAACACGGTCCTGGCTTAACGCCGACTCTGGTCGCGTTTGCATGTATTCAGATCGACACAATTCGTGTACGTAAACGCATTCTTTAAGCGCGATTCTCACACAGAAGCAGCCCCAAACCTGCGCTGTGTCCTTGACAACGCAACGTCTTTACCTTCGTCATCGGATCCTAAATAGCGTGAGGCGTAAGATTCCCGCACGGACGGTTTAGTGGAGCCCGGATTTCTGCTCTGTTGGCTAAGGGTGATCTGACGTCACGGCGTACTCGAACTTCCTAAATGCCCCTTTGATTCAGCGTAAATTAGCATCTCCAAACGAACGTTTTGAATGCACCTTTAAATGCGTTTGATTGGAACTGTCCTCGCAGCCCGCTGCAAGGTTAAAATCCCATTAACCCTGCAGTGGTCGCGCCAAGTCTCACAGACCCGATGCATACATTCCTCCTCCTCCTCCTCCTCAGTCCTTATCCCTTGACAGGGATGTGGTGACTGCCATTGCAATGGATGCCTTCCACTCTTCCCGATTAGTTGCCATATGAATCGCCTCATAGAGGGGTCCCAGTCATCTCTCGGATCTGGTCTGTCCATCGGCGCGGAGAGCGGCCTCTGGTTCTTCTGCCTTCGACTTTCCCTTCGACCATTAATAACTCCACATTGTTACTGCGATATATGCCCGAAATATCTCAAGATGCGTTCACGTATGACTGTGTGAATTCGTTTTTTGACGCATAGTTCTTTTAAGATGGATAAGTTGGTTAGATGCTTTGTCCAAGAAATGCGAAGCAGTCTTCGGTAACTCCACATTTCAAAAGCATCCAGTTTCTTTCGTTCTTTTGCTTTGATAGTCCACGTTTCTAAGGCATATAATAGAATGGAAAACACCAAGCTGTGCATGAGGCGCATTTTTGTTGTTTTTGTAATGTCTCGGTCTTTCCATATTTTAGTGAGTTTATAACCGCGCTCCTGGCTATTTTAATTCTTCTGCTAATCTCGCTTTCAGTATTTCCATCGTTTGTGATCACAGCGCCTAAGTAGATGTACTTTTGGACTACTTCGTATTCAAGGACTTGCCGGATTTCGGGTCTGTTGTTATGGGTTCTGTCAATGATCATTATTTTAGTCTTGGAAAGGTTAATATGCAGTCCCATAAATGTTGACTCTCTTGTTCCAATCGTCGCATGAGATGTTCCAACTCCTGTTTGTCTTTAGCCACGATGACGGTATCATCGACGTAACGCAAATTGTTAATTTTTCTACCATTTACGGAAATACCTCCCTCATATTTATTGATAATCTTTCGCATGATATTTTCTCCGTAGACATAGAAGAGCAGGGGCGACAATATGCAACCATGGCGAACGCCTGCATATATGCTAAAGGATTTAGATAGCATATTTTCGATCTGGACTTTTGCGGAACTGTTGGGGTATAACTGTTGAATAACAAAAAAGAGGTGGATGGGTACTCCCATCTCAGTTAGTACATTCCAAAGACATGACCATTTTACCGAATCGAATGCTTGTTGGTAGTCGACAAAGCAGAGATACATAGGTATTTTGTATTCCCTAGTTTTCTCAATTAATTGGCGCAAATTAAGGATTTACTCTCGGGTACCTTTCCCCTTAACAAAGCCCGCCTTTTCGTCTGAAATCTGTGGCGTTAGATAGTACTTCAGGCGTTCGTTAAGAATACGAAGCATTATCTTGCTAGCATGGCTCATAAGTGCGATCATGCGGTAATTAGAACATTCAGTTGTAGCGCCTTTCTTGTGCAGAGTGATGAGAGTTGATATACACCAATCCTCTGGCCAGTTGCCCGTGTTCCATATTCTAAAGCAGATTTTGTGGAATATGTCAGTTCCGTGATCTCCCAAGAGTATTATCAGTTCCGATGGTATTCCATCTATTCCTATTACTTTTACAGTCTTGAGATGTTTTATAGCAGATTCAACTTCGGACTTCATTATGGGTGGTTCATTTAGGTCTGTTATATCTGGCAGTTTAATATTTGTAGGATCGCCTCCATAAAGGTTTTCACAATAAGTTCTCCATACCTCTGCAACGTCATTAATATCGGTGATAATATCATTGTTTTGATTTTTTATGGCTCAAGATTTGGGATTAAGTTCCTTTGACAGGTATTTAACTTTTCTGTACAAGTCTTTTGTTTGTTGTTGGAAAGAGTGTTCTTCGATCTCTTCGCACATGCTTTTGATATGTGCGTTTTTGTCTTTTCTGCATGCCCGTTTTATTTCCTTATTTAATGTATGGAGTTGATCAACTTTGTCAGAATGTTGTGATGAATTAAGGACTCTTCGTTTTTCAATAAGGGAGTATGTAGCAGCGGTCATGCAATGTTGTTTCTTAACCTTTTCTGTTGTATTAGAAGCATTTTCTGCTAATTTGTTTAACCATGCTTTTCCTCCTAACCACATTTTATTAGGGGTATTTTCATTGCTTTTTCGATTTCTGCGTTGCATAGATCATTGAGTTAATAATAATTTGTTAAAGGTGGTGTAATGGGGTTGTGCGTCTAGGTAGCTTCAAATTTTTAAGCTTACTTGCTTCCCGATAATCGGCATAAGCACAGTTCTTAGTGTTCGTGAGTTATTTGAAAAAAAGTCTGTGAGACTTGGCGCGACCGTTTAGCGTAGCTAACGTGATTTAGTGACCTTAGTCAATTGCAACTTTGTCTTCAAAATCCCGGACAGATGCGGTAGTTTTAGTTCCTGAAAACGTATGGATATATTTAAGAAATCTGTGACGTTAAACAAGATAATACCATTAATAGTGCAGTGGATATTAACGTTATGGTCAGGACAATATCGCTAATATTACAGCTTTTTATCTCAAACATACAAAATACAAGCAATGTTTTTCAACTCATGGTGCTAGAAACCATAATTTTGAAAAGATCTCTGGATTTGCACGAACAAGATTTTACTGTATGCACTTGCCATAGCTTCAGGCAACATCTACAACTTTATTAATTAATTGAACAAACTTAACCCACCATGGAGAATGGAAATTAACATAAGTAGTAGAAGTTGACATCAAAAACACGCTAGCAAATAAATTGTAAAGACAAGACAGTGCAAGTTTATTATCGATGCCGCCGAACAATGTTGGATTCGAGTTGCTTTTACCATACGCTGTTTGAGATGCCCGCTCTTTAAGACACATCAATTCAGTCTTCGTAATCTGTCAAAATCATGCTTTCAATGTGATGCAGCCATTATCACATTGTATTACTTATATGGTCAATGATCACGCCATATGTGCGGCGACTTCGGCTAAAGAGACTTCGGAAATTTATTATTGCGAAGCCCAAATGGAGGAAATTAGTTTAAAATTGAGTCAGCGATTTATCATTACTGTTACTTAAAAGTGCAAATTGGGCAGAGAGCAACGATAATGTGGCATTGCAGATTTAAAAGTGTAATATTATAGAAATTTGCATCCGCATCTTTCGATGACATTTTAAAAAGTCATGGTCGGACCGAGATTCGAACTCGCGATCTTTGGCTCGGCAGTAGGATATGTATTCCATTACAACACACAACTACGCTATGTTGCGTTACCGCTTAACGTATGTTACTGGTAACGAGAACACATACAAGAGAAAGCGAACATCTTAAGACCTCTTTTTACATTGTTTTTTTTCAGGTTTTAGCATTATCAAAAAGTAACCAAACGCATACAGTAAAGAAAGTGTTTTGCTTTATAAGTACATTTTCTTCTATTATATACAAAGATTGAAACATCGCTAAGCTTAGATTGAAATCCAATTACTAGCCAATGCTTCCATACACTTAAACTATTCTATTTATTGTTATCATACATTGTGTATATGTTTTCCTAGCTATTCATATCTTTTCTACGTTGCGACAGCTAATACAATAGGACTTATTATTCGTTTATTATTGCGACAGATTACATCCTAGCTAACTTTATACTCAATATTATTTAAATTCAACTTAATTTGTTATCCTTTAAACAAAAATCATGAATAAACATATCGAACGCAATCGTTCAAATTTACAATTCATCGGCTTTAAACGGGAAAATAAAATCGTTTAAACTACAAAACTACGAGGATAGGGTATTATCTGCTCGGTATTCAATTCTATTTAACAATTTAGTCTGAGTCCATGACCGCGAGCAACACGTTGGGCTTGTAATAATAAATGAATAAAACCATATTAATGATAAAATTCAAACACTATCACAGCGGGATTTATTTCCGCATAATTACAGTAAATAGACCCTTTGATACAAAAATGGGAAACTACACGTTATATAATAAACCACTGGTTGTTTTATAATCAAACTGAAAATATTGCCAAATTAAATTGGTTTCACAAAATATAATTAACGCCAATAATTATAGCCATAAAATATATTTTTTGTCTTTACAAAAGCATTTATGTAAAACTGTAAATATCATTTACCTGAGGGTGGACAGCGACCCAATGGAAAATTTTCCGATTTCCCGCCTGTCCCATCCGACACTGAACGCGACGCTTATTAGAAAATCCTCTGAACCAGGAAGCACAAAATAAACAAATACATTCTCTCAACGCCATGGGCGTAGAGATCAAATAAGTCCCGTATACTAACTAAGAACTAATTGTGTAAGTCGAATCAATTCCAAAATTAATTAATATATTAAACTAACAACAGACAGCCAAGTCTTTGGCTATAATCAAAGGAATTACACATTTAACGCTAGCAAATAGTAATAAAATTCATCGAACTTTTGCTGAAACCCAGTTATTTCAAAATTATTCTGAACGTGTCCGTTATCTTCTCTGCATTCTAATCGCTTGGTGGTTTGGAGCAGATACGCGTTGTAGCTAGGCTTATCGCTAAAATGCAGCTCCTTTACGTGTAAATAAGGGGTTAAAACCAAAAACATGACCTTGTGGTATCCAACCACTTAGGTCGGACAACGGAGCCGTGACCTTAAATACGTCTCGAAACAGGTTCACAAAATAGATCGTTGACGTGGCCCCAAATAACGCACTAATCTTCTATCCAGCCACGTGCGACTGTGATTGGAATTTATATCTGCAGATAGAAAACAAAGCGAACAGCTACCACCAGAAAAAAAGGAGAATTCACTCTTAGATGAACATAAATACTCCATAACAGGTGCTCCCAAAGAAATGATAGCGAGAGCTTATAGGGTAATTTGAGTCTCTCCGGCAGCGATCGACTCTAAGAAGGCAGGAAGACAAGTCCTCAATTTGAGAAATAAACAAAGGAAAAAGCGTTGTGCCATCAAAACAAGCTACCAGATTGACATTTGCAAATCTCCAAAAGTAATCAATATCAACATAAGCAACCCGCTCCGCTAAAGTGTAAATTTTCTATCTGTTCCGATTCACCATCTCTCTGCGGTATTGATGTACTTCAGTAATTCATTCCATTGGTGTATAATTTGTGAAATTCATATAATTTTCATTCTATTTAGATGTGACATTTATGTGTTTTTATATTCTACCACTCCATCTTTTAAACGCTCTACTTTCAGTACATCTTTATTTTGACCGTTTTTATTCGCCTTCGGTTTTTCTCTATTATCACTCGTACTTCACTTCTGCAGAGAACTGTTGGCATTTCTAAAGACTTGTATAAACGTGTTTTATTTTCGGGTCGTGTTTTATTCTTTACTGTGTTGGTGATCAACCCCCATTCTTTGGAATCTGTTAATTTTATTTTTACAATCTTGGTCATAGTTATATGTAATGTCGAAACCAAGACAAGTAAACTACGACTTCTTTTCTTCATTTTGTGTGACTATTCTAATATTTATAGTTATTGGTGTTGGCGTCCATCTTCTGTTGTAGCTAAGATGATGTGATCAGTGGTCGTCGGCAAATATTGTATTAAGATAGTTGCTATGTTCAGTGTATGTTATTACGGAGGTTGATTATTGTTAACTTGGTGTTGTTAACGTAATATTTTTTTATGTAAATTGTTTATCTGTGGTTTTATTTAATTGTTTGTAATCTGCACACGGTGTTGAAACACTAATGTTCTTTTTTAAATTTAAATAGTATCTTCTCGAATTTTGTTTCTTTATCTTTTTTATTAGATTGTTCTTGCTTAACCTTATTTGTGGTTCATTCCTTTATGGGATCTGTGTACATCTTCTTGTGCTTTCAAGATTAGGACTGTGAGAGAGGCTCTTGACGGTAAGTTACTTTTGCTTAGATTATTGATTAGATTGTGCCCGCTAGTTTAGAACCAGTTGCGTTTGCCTCAAATAGTGCTTTTGATTTGTTGATCATCGTATCTAAGGCTGCAGCTGGATCACCATGCTCCCCACTTCGAGCTAGCCAAAGCACTTCTTGCTAACGTCCTACTAAAAACCAGTAACCTACCAGCTAAGTAAGTTTTAACCGAAATGACTTTATACCTGGTGACAATGAAACTACTACCCACGGCGGCATTTCAAAAGGGCTTGATATAGAAATATACAATTCGGTATGTCGATAGGGTTGAAAATTGTGAACAATTGTAACATAAAAACAATTGAATGTCGTTTTCGGTTTCACCGGAAATGACCTTGACTTTGTTATTTTAAATGGAATTCCCTATATATTTTTCGTTTTTATGACTCTAACAATTCTAAATAACTTTTGTCTAACATATTCCATGTCTGAAATTAATAGTTTTTGAAATAGAGCAGCTTAAAAATATGCCGTAATTCCTATTTGTTTGTATTTTACGGAAAAATGGAGTAGGCCAGGACAGAGGTTGCTATGGTTTTTAAAAATAATTGAATTTTGACAAGTATTTTCAACTCGTACCGAATTTCATATTTCTATCTCAAGCCGTTTCGAAATGCCGCCGTGGGTAGTAGTTTCATTGTCATCCTATATTGTTAGATGCATGTATGATTTCATATTATTATTACTAGATTTGTATTTAAATAAATTATTCGATCATCTCGAAGGGTTGGGTTTTCTACATTCTACCAAATATGATTGAATGTATAATTATAGGCAATACATTTGCTATTAAGATAATTATAGTGGTTTTTGTGATTTTTCAAAGTAATCGCTTTAACCACCGCTTGTTTATTCAATGGGACCACTACAAAATTACATATTTCAAGTGAAGGGAACAACTTTACTAGCATGGCATTCCAACCTCACAATTTATCAAAACAAGTTGGCTTCGTATTAATAATTACATCAGTGATTACGTAAGAGTGCGTTGCCTAAGTGGTTTAACAAACGTTAGTAAATAGACACCACAACAAAACACTCACGATACGCTTTTTCCGGAAATGTGCAGAAACCGACGCCACTTTGAAAATTTTAGCAAATTCTATTTCTTTATAACTTTCTTACCCTATTTGGCTTACCTGATGTAAAACGGAACACCAGCCGTCCCTACAGCAAGTCCCACGACGGACAGGGGCTGCTCATTCTCTCCGTTGGCCTGTTGTAACCAACCAAATATGTTTTCGAACCGCCTGCAGCTTGCACCACTCCAAAAGATCTTACAACTCCGTATTTGCCCCAATCCTAGGGCTCCGCACTGTTCAGCATAAATGTCGCTGCCTCGTTTCCTATTCCAGGGCTATGATAATCTCTCAAAGTCTCCAAAAACTGCACCAGCTATCACTCGACGTACCATTCATCACTTTTGAAAACGCCTGTAGTGGTGCAACGAATCAAAGCAACCCTTCTATATTCTACCCAAAAAATACTGCTCTAATTATTATAAAACACCGAATTGGAAAAAATGGAATATTTGTGGGAAAGCCAAAACAATACACCCCACAGCTTGACTTCGCTTACCCCTTTCTTCCTTCGTTTTCATTCATCTTACATTGTTATTCATTATTTCTAAGCCTACTCTGACTACATTTTATGTTGAAAACAAGGCTAATACTATTTTTAATATCGTTTTTACAAATTATTAGCTCAAAGTTAGTGCTATTCATACAATTTCCAAAATTAAACTAGCACATTTACAGAATATTTTGTATCATAATTTTAGAGTCTTTAAAAGTGTTCATTGCAATACATTTAAATGTATGTTACTTCAGTCGTAACTTGTGATTCTATTTCAAGTCCTAAAATAAAAATGGTTATACCTTTCGTATATTTAGTATTGTTTTACAAAAACTATCACTGAAAATTTTAGTGCTAAAACAAAACTTACAATCAAAGCACAAATGATGGAAGAAAAATGTGTTTTATAAAGTTTACTAAACGAAGCAGAAAAGGTTATACTTTATATAACCAGCCTCTGTTTTCCAGTTTGGATCTCTATGATACTTCCATTGAATGGCTTAAATACGAGAACTGTAATTCTTTCTTTTATTTTTTATCAAAATATGAGTTTTAGTATTTTTCTCTTTTTGTTTCATGGTAAGGTGGCACAGTGGTTACGAGTAACGTATTCTTACGCAAGAGATCTCGGGTACGAATACTGCAGTGTAATTTTTTTTTAAATATATATATTGACTAAGGTCGGTATCTGACAGAGCAAAGCCATTAATAATCGGGTTACAATAAATGATTCAACAGTGGAGTGTTCGACTACAACAAGATAACTACACATACTCGACACAAGTTTATACGATCGCAAACTTTTCGAAAAGCAGCGGGAAACCATCGATGCAAATACATTTCCCAAGAACATGATGTGAACAAGGTGTTCGTCGCCACCTTCCTGATTTTCTTGTGTGACACTTTCGCAATCAGATCATTATTAAATATTTATTTTTTACTTTCTTTTCAAAGCACTTAATCTATCATTTTTAACGACCAAGGAGGCAGGATAATTATATTTCAAGATTTAAATATCAATTTTCTCAATTTATTCTCCAATGCTCTATTTGAAATTATTTTGCAACAAGAGGGAAAAAAGGTCAAATATTAAATTTTTAATCTTTACGCTTATAATTTACCCTGCTACTACTAATTTACATGCATTTGCATTCTTTTTGAACATTAAGCTTTGCTTTCCAGCGGAGCATTTCATAAACAGGGAGGAACTCTGCATAATTCAAAGTCGGCGTCTGAATAATCAATTAACCATAATCCCCTTTGCTGGAAAACATCCCCATAGTGCCGTAATCAAAACTTATTAATCTTCAGCCTTACTGAAAACTCAAAGGACTCTTGAGCGAAATTCTAATCACAATAATCGTTAATCAGCTAATAACGTCCCGAACGAAGCCTTGAAGTCCCCTCAAAGCCTCGGTATTGAAAGCAGGGCAAATCCTGAAAGAAAGGAGCCTCTAATACAAACAAATAGTTTTCCGCAAATAGAAAAAAAGTTCCGCACTTGCTATATATCTGTCAGCTCTGACTTAGCCTTCGATTGGATTTCCTCTCTTGCGCAGGGAAAATTTCTCCTCCGAAAAATCCCTGAACATTAAAAACATTCTTAACGGATAATCTGGGCTTTCAGAGGCTTCGGAAGTATCCAGGCTAATTTATATTCTGTAAGCAAAGATATTTTAGATTACATGGCGGAACTCCTGCAGGTAAATAGCTGGAAATTCGCTTCTGAATAATAATTCCAGTCTAACAGAAAACTTAAAATGATTCTAAAGCTCAGAAAAGTGCAATATTGCCTCTGTAAAACAGTTATAAACATTCAGACGTCGTAAAAGATGTAAATCAACCTCTCAAATTTCAGGGGAAATGCAGAACCGATCACAGACGTGTTCAATAGAAACCACCGATTTGAGAAACTGTAGACGCCTCGCCGCTGCCGACGTCTTTTAAACTCGTTAAGCCCTCTTCGGAAGCGGTTAAGAAATGAATCATTGCATAGAGAATACAGAGACCGAAATTAACACTGAATTAAGCAAAGATGCAGGAAGTAGCAGTGGACCTTTTTAGCAGCAACATCCACTTACTATGTAAAACTTTATATAAGAAGTTAATTTACAGGCAAAGCACGAATTCCTTACTTGACACCTTAGCTCCCCGTTTTCTCAGTTTAGTTATAACATTACGGAGGATAAGACCTTTACATGGCTCTGCGTGCTCGTTCTTCTGGTGTTTTGTAAAAGGATTAACCTGAAACTGGTAGCAAGGATAAAAAGGTTGCGCAAATGGTTTGCCCTTAATTTAAATGCAAGTAACTGTGTCATAACAACCATTAGTCCAGGGAAATTAGTCATTGCACTTCGGAAAAATTCCCGGAAAGCTGGATTTTGGTATGAGCCTTGATATTGTGGTTCTAAACAAAATGTCAAAAGTCCTCATCGATTCGAGTGCCGCTAAAAATTTTACGCGGGGTCAAAGGTCACTGAAAACGGTTTTCGTGAATATCTCGTTAACGGTAGCTTTTACAGAAAAAATATTAATTATGAAATTTGTAGCTTACGAAATTTCTTACAAAAAAGAGATAATGATTTTTATTCGTAAGAGTAACTGTTTTGGAGATAATTCGATCGATTTGCAGAGTTGTAACGAATAGATGCACTCCTCAACGGCATGTATATCTCATTGGAGTTGATACAATAATAGAAACAAACACATATATAGTACACTGTAGTCTAGATGGAGAAGCAGTGTGCTCCGAAAAGTTCCCTTTCCTTGTCATAAAACCTCAAGAGACATCTGCTTGCTGCTCTTGTCGGAGCATAAATTTCTTTACGTTAGTATTGAGTGATATTTCCTTGTGAACGGACGTGCTTACTTAATATTTGCATTAATTTTTGTGGCAGAAATTTAATAAATTCTCTAAAAATGTCGGAAGTTTGTTTCATTTGCAATAAATCTTTGTTGGAAGGTAAAACTGTTGTTGTGGAACGTGAAATGGAAACTTTGGGAGGTCGAGTGTTGAAAGAAAGGACGGAAAAGTTGAATATTTGCGAAGTATTAATTCTGTGACAATTCATGTACAGTGCCATAAAGATAATACTCGAAAGTCTAGCATATTGGCACCAAAAAGACAGAGAGAAGAAGCCAGTACATCTACGAGTCTTTGTATTTTTTGCAGTGATGAAGCGAGTGAGGAAGAAGAAAAGAAAAAAGAAAATATTCGCCGTAAAATTTATCAAGTTTCGACGCTTTCCTTTAAGAACTCTGTTTACCAAGACAGAATGTTCTCCAGACGTGATTTTCAATAATGGAATTTGTTTTTTCCTGGCTATGTATAAGGCCCCAGTAAAAGAAGCATCTATTGCTCCTCACAGATATTCAACTTTTGTAAAATCTACACAGCTCAAAAATCCTATTCAATTATCTATTCTTCTGCCAACATCTAGTGCTGCTCGGCAACAGTTATATCGGGTCTATTACAGGTTCAAATATGGCTAGGTAACGAGCTTACTCCTGAAGACTGTGGATGGACGTTAAGGGATCACATTTTGGAGTCAATTCAAACTCTGCTTCCACCTGCTCCACACATTCCATCGCGCTTCCTGACTGAATCTCTGGAAACACAGAAGACAGCCGAAGAAGAACAAGAAGAACAAGAAGATAATGAAGAAGAAAGCATACAGATTGAAATAGAGCCTGAAGATGAATATTAATTATTGAGATTAGTAACTCCTCTTTTGAATCCAAAATTGATTAATGAACAAGTTCAGAATATTTTTTTTAAAATAAACATTTTGCAAACAAATATAAACGTGTATTAGGTCTACTGGGAACACCACAGGATAAAACACGCACCTTGTACTCTACCTCGAAGGTGGTGTGGAAAAGAGTGCACGTTTCATGAGAAACATAAGGTTTCAACTCTGTAAATCGAATTATCTCCAAAACGATTACTTTTACGAATAAAAGTTATCTATAAGAAATTATATAAGCTACAAATTTGATAATTAATATTTTTTCTGTAAAACTGACCGTTAACGAGATATTCACGAAACACCGTTTTTGGTGACCTTTGACCCCGCGTAAATTTTTTAGCGGCACTCGGATCGATGAGGACTTTTGACATTTTGTTTAGAACCACAATATCAAGGCTCATACCAAAATCCAGCTTCCGGGAATTTTTCCGAAATTTTGCTTTTATTTTGTCTAATTTCCCTAGACTACATACTATTAATAAGTATTGTAATTATAATTCTATTCCAGTTGTTTCTAGATAGAGCTTGGCCATGATTTCTTTTTGCAGTACCTCGTAGAGATTTTTAATTTATTAATTGCTTATAGAACTGTTTTGGTTCTGCCAAATTGAAAATTGTTGCCAATTCATGTCAGGGAGAACTTGTTGCCTATATGTGATTTTCATTCTTGCAGCTGATGCTTAATGTAAAAATTGAGGAAGGAGGAGGAGTTGTTAGAAGTGAGTTGTCGTGGTTAGGGAACTTTCGTCACCGAACAGGTCTATCAACTGCTGATTGCTACATACCACACGAGATCGTGAAACATGGCAAGGTACCAGAACCCAGAGAGAGAGAGAACTATAAAGTAGCAATCTAAAAATAATGTATTTACTAGTAATATGTTACTCACAAGAAACTCTAAATAAATAAACTTCTAAATTTTAAAATACTGTAGACAACTTTTTTTGCATGGTGATCATGAAAGTCGTCTTTGTCAATTTGACAGTTGTAAATTCCGAAGTCGTTTTCGACTAAATTTCGAGTTACAAGAGATCGCTATGCAAAAAAACTACGTGTACAACACTGTAGTTAATAAAAGCGTGTGCTTGAAGGAATTTTTAATTAATTACTTTAAATTTCCAACTCCTAATTCATAATTAAAACGAAATCATATAAAATTTAAGCTCCATAAAATAACGCTGAAAAACCGTGTTTACTTGAGCATCTCTCATTAACTTTTTTCATAGTAAGCATATATAAAATGCTATTAACTGAATCGTAGCAAATCTTAGCGAGTGTGTGCCATGGTAATTAGTAACTTTTATGGTCATTATACATAACAGTAAACCAAGATCGTGCAGCGATAACAAATTGTGTATTTAAACTTGCATGAGTTATTCTCAGATAACATCTTTGTGCCCACGTAAGGGATTTATATGTGCATGTAATCTAGATATGCGGAGAGTCACCTTCTAGTAGTGATAACCTTTGTGCTTAGATAATTCTAAAAATACGTTCATTGCAACAGCATTCGATATTTAATATTACTCGTATACTAGCTGTTACCCGCGACTTCGTACGCGTGCGGTTCGTTATTTGTGTATTAAATAATGTCTCCGTCTCCGTCCCTTTCCCCGCCTCCCTCCCCGTTCCCACCCCCTCCCTTCCATCCCATCCCATCCCTTTCATTTCCGTCCCGTCCCGTCCCGTCCAGTCCAGTCCTGTCCCGCCCCGTTCCCTCCCTTCCCCTCCCCACCCATCCCATCCCATCCCTTCCCTTTCCTTTCCGTCCAGTCCCGTCCCGTCCCTTCCCGTCTCGTCCCGTCCCGGCCAGTTTAGTCCAGTCCCGTCCCGCCCCGTCCACAGGGACACATTTCCAAAAACTTTGAATGACAGTTCAAAATTTGATCTTACAAAATGCCAACCCCTTTTTTACTCCTTTAGGGGTTGAATTTTAAAAAATCCTTTCTTAGCGGATGCCTACTCCCTATGAGGAATCTACCTGCCAAATTTCAAATGCCATTTTCGCAATAAACGTCCCAAAAAACCTCAATAACGACACCCATATCGTATTTTAGGCTTATTTACCCCATTTCACCCCCTAACGGGTTGATTTTCTGAACATCACGAAATACGTGTTTGCTTATTTGTTTTTAGGAGTACTCCTACGAAGTTTCAAGTCGAAATGTCTATTTAATATTATTTCTCCATACAAAATTGGAACCCCCATTTTACCCCTTTAGGGATTGAATTTTGAAATATCCTTTCTTATTCCGTGTATACATCATAAAGGGAACCCCTGTGCAAAATTTCAGCTTTCTAGACCCAAGGTTTTGAGCTGGGCGTTGATGAGTGGGTGAGTGAGTGAGTCAGGACTTTCAGTTTTATATATATAGATGACAGTATACGAGAGATGTTAAATAAGTAGTTTTATATTCAACGTGAAGGTGTCAAGTGCATTTGCACACAGAGTTATAGTAAATGTTTTAATCAAGGAAGGTGTGAAGCTGTGTAAAATTGTAACCAGTCTTCATGAACAATTTGGTGTAGCATGTCTGTCACAGACAAAAGTGCACGATTGGTGCAAAATTTTAAAAAATGGTGACAGAGAACGCGTCACGAGCTCCGAGTTTCTCAACTGCTGTGAACAAAGCCAACGTTGAACGTGTTGAACATTCAGTCTGTGAAAATCCACAAATAACAGTTCGAATCATAGCTAAATATTGGAAGTGTCGAAATCATAATTCATAACAAGCAACACTGAAAGAACACCTGGTCTATATATAAATGTAGGTGGCATAGTTTATCGTATTAAGAAAAGAAGTACTTCGCACACTCGTCAGGTGGCGCAAGTATATCAGTGAAATTGCTTGTCTAGTATTCTCGACAAATAAAAAATATAGACTTAATTCAGAAAATACAAAAAGCAAATGAAATTCAGTAAACGACAAACAGTCGCGTAAATGATCAAACAATTGAAATTGCTACAAAAACTAATAGTTGACATTATAATAAATTTAAAATCTACCATAAGTAACCTCAACGACAAACGTATTTCTATAAGGTGTTGCAGCGAAAACGTAAGGATACTTTCACAAGGCAGAATAAGAAAGGTGTTCTGATTTTCTCTCGTAGACCATTTGTATCAAAAGATAGTAGGGATCGTGATCGGCAGTTCACGTGAAGATAAAAATAACAGTCCCATACTTAGATTTTTGACGCCTACAGGTAGATTTACCTCTAAAACAGCATGCAAATCTTTCATCAGTCAGACAGGTGCATAATTCCATTAATCTATTATACTGAAGTTTTTCATAGCCAAAAATATTTAAAATTTGTATTGTAACAGATATTTTCCGTAGTATTAGAACTAGGGAATTCCTGAAAAAACCTTTGAATCTGTTACAACCTGAGTTCAGATGCAGAGAATAAAGTTAAGATTGCATATGAATAGTTAAGTGTGCAGGCGGTGATATGGGTAATTGGTAATGCTCTTTCGGTATAAAATTCTGTCAAACACATATTGGCAAATTAATTTAAAAATCTAAAAAATTTCATACTGATCTAGTTACCATTTAGTATAATAAACAAGTTCCACAATCACTAAGGTGACGCACGTAATAACAAATTTTCAGACGTTCACTAATGAATGAAACAGTAAACTATTTTTCATATTTAAGAATGTATTTATAAAGTACAGTCAGACCTCGCCGTTCGCGGGGGTTACGTTCCAGAAGAATGCCGCGAAGCGCAAAACAGCTATGCGCAAGTAAACACATAAATGATCTAAATGGGGTTAGGTTCCATAAACTAGATTTATTTATACTATGCGACCTCAAAGAATTCAAAAATACATAAATGTGCGTATACAAACTAAAATTCCATACGTAACATAAGTCTGCTACTTGAATCTAGAGCTCGAATGTCCATTTGTTTATTCAAGTTATAATTTTACAATTTATTTCCGGTTCAATTTGGTAATACGAGATTCAAAGAAATAGGCTCGATAAGTGTGTTTACAAGTTCGTGATAAATAACGTTATTTAGGTGTTCATGACATAAACCTCATACTTCTGCTTTATTTACTTACGGGTGGTCTTATGAAGGTCATCGCTGTTAAAATAAACAAAAGCTCATCAAAACGTTGGAGCTTATGACATATTATTCATTACTAAACAAATTTTTATGCGTTTTTGTTTATTTTAACAGCGAATTAAAGTTAACTCAGATTAGTAGCCTTCATAAGACCGGCCGTTAGTGTGTGAAAGTTGAAACAGTCAACGTTGGCAATTCAATCCGCGAACGGCAAAGAAAAGGGAGCACACAAGTGCCCCGCGTCAAATCAAATCAGCAAACCGAGGTCTGACTGTAATTATTTAATTATTGTTATTATTATTTCCTAATTTAAATGTAAATTCTCCATCTGGAACATTTTAATAGCTTAAGGCAAATTTACCCCATTCAGCCATTGGCGTATTATTATTATTCATTATTATTATTGTGCTATTTGAATTGTAGGTGTGCAGTTTACAGTATTTTTTGCATGTCTTGTGTTTTCTGTATATTATTCTTACGTTTTATAGGTTACTATCTTTTAGTGCTTGTGATATAAGAGTGTTGAGAAATATGTTGAAGGTTTGGTAAAGTGAAATGTATTTGAGAAGCTTTTTTATTTGAATTATCTGCGTGAAGCTCTTTTCATGTTTTTAAACTAACCTCTTTATGACATACTAATTTTTATAATACATTTTAATGTTTTCAATTATTTTTTAAGTAGTAAACTTAATTGTGTTCTTGTTTTTGCTCAGAGATTTGCCAGTTGTTTAATACCTTATAAAAAATTCTGTTATCGTATGCGAGAGTTAGTAAATTAGAATTGCTAATTCTTTTATATTTCAAAGCAGAATATTGTTAGAGTAGCTCCCTCCCTGTATTTACTTTATTACTGACAATTTACTATAAACTTTAAAACGGGAATTGGAATCCCTTACCTGTAGTGTTTATTTTCACATTGAAAAATATAGTCAACTTGTATTTTATATATTTTCCTTATTCTAAATTAGATTTAGCATTGTATTTTAGCATAGTCAAATGTGCGCAGAGCCGATCCTGTAAGTGCACCGGTAATACTTGAGTATTCAGCGGCTTCTAGAGGTGACTCCAAAGGTGCATTGCACGATTTCACCTTGAGATGAAATATTGTAGAAGAGGCTAGAAAGCTACATCAAATAATTGCTACCTACCAGTAAAAGTGCAGCAACCAGCGTTTACATTTTGCATTATGGCCAACCATCGGGAATCCACAGAATCACTCCATCTGAGCTTTAGATAACGCAAGCCAGTGCGACTTCGAGGATCGAAAGATAATCTGATATCTACAGACAATGTGAGCAATAAAGCTATAAATAATTGCTACAGCTGTTTAAAAATGGCGCTTAAGGAATGCCCGTAACTATATAGATTGTGCACAGTATCGGCTTCACGCGTTTCTAATGCTGCGTTTTGAGAATACACTTATTTTCATTGCCTTTTAAAGAACAAATGTTTAAATGCTACTCGCATGTAGCTTGTTTGAGAAGTTAATACTGTTTTCCTTTCCGTTTCCTTGTGTTTTAATACGTGTTTTAAGGTTTTACACATTTGTGTAAACAAATTGAATTGTTAGAAGTCAGCTGCAGCCCGAAAACACTACAGTGGGAATCAGCTTCCTACGCTTTTTGCAAATATAATTTTTATCCCAATTTTTCAATTAGTTTGTAACGAAACGTTGCAGCAAATGTTCGGAAAGATTATGAAAGTTTCCAATGAATTTTCTAAGCTTCAATAAATTTCCTGAAAAAAATATAAACTTTTAGGTAAAGTTGCAGTAACTTATCAGATAGCTTACAACAAAATTGTAGTAGATGTGCCGTAAACTAAATTCACTACCATAAAAGATATTTTAGCAACTTTACAATTAACTTTTAATATAAATTGTAGCCCGCTGTACCGGTATTGGACGCAAATATCACTTACTGGTTGGTGCATGACCAACTTAACGAATGAATTAAGTACCATTTTATGGATAGCTCGCCCAGTTTGTTTTAAAATCTCTTGGAAAATCTTTTTGCCCTGTTCGTGAGTAACTTTCTGTTACTGTCCCTTGTGCATTTTGCCTTAGAGCCAACGTGGATCGTCGACCTTCAGTAAGTCAAATTACTTCATTAGTAGTATAAGTATAGACAAAAGTGTATACACTGTGCAAAAGTTGCCTATTGACGATTTATGTGTAGCACAACCCATACACCAGGTAGGCTAGAAAATCAAGTAGCGTTTTGGGAATATTTTTATAATGTTTTAGTAGCGTTCAGAAGGTTTTCATCAAAGCTGAAATGAAGCTTTTGTTAAACAAAACGTCCCGTACGACTTAATATTTGAATAACTATTTGCCCTATGTGTCCGGTTAGCTAGCTCAATGAACATGAAACACTTCTATTACCACAGGTCGTGGATATAAAAGATCACTAGCATTTATGTTGCTTGGTAAAAATGACTAGAAACTTTTTTAGTCTACCGAAAATTGTGTGCAATTTAAAAATTTATTTAAAACTACAAACTTAATAAAAATGTACTGTTAACTTTTTGACATGGTACTGAAAACTTCTTATAGCGCTCAAAAGTCTTCAGAAAAACCCGAAATTTAGCTAATTTTGTTGCAAAATACAAACAAAGCCAATGATCACACGTCATTATTGCATAGACTATACATACTAGGACACTTATCAGACGAAGATCTTCTAGTTGTAAAACGGTAATATTGCAAAGAGATTCTACATGTGTTACACTGTTCGAAATGATAACAAAAATGTCAGCAAAAGGGGTCAACTTAAAAAAATTGTGGGGGGGGGGGGGGGGGTAACAGTAACAAAACACAGAAACTTATAAAAGAATTTTCCAGTTGTTGTTGTTGTTTACTAATGAATAAAATGTCATAAGCACTAACGTTTTGATGCGCTTTTGTTTATTTTAACAGCGGATTAAAGTTAACGTCAGATTAGTGGCCTTTATAGGACTCTGATTCAGGTTTATAGGTGGTTTTCCTGAGTCAACCGAGTATCTTCTCTGAGGAGAAGGCCGGAGCAGTACTTCTCCACCTTTCCTGGCCTTCTCTTCCATTCTCCACCCCTCATTTATCTCACTCATTCTGAAATTTCCGTTATTGGCTGAAGAGGGACGCAAGGTCCCTATAGCAGCCCGCCCCCAGTTAGGGGAATTGAACTGACCCTGAACCTTTTACCTTTTTTTCTACCTACGAATTGCAACTCAATCTGGTATTTCACTGATATTAATTATATTTAGAAATTTAACTGGTCCTGTCGACTAATAACTTTTTTAATGTCAGTTTATCATTCGTGTACTATTGCGCTTACTGTTTTTGTTAAATATTTGCTATATCCAGGTATAGTAATGAGAACTTTAATATGTCTTCGTGAATTCGTTGAAAATGTTTGCGTCGTTATTTGGGGTTATAATTATAATAGCAGTTTGTAATAAGTTGTTCAGAAAATCTGAAAAACTGTCAAAGGAATCACATAATTTTATTTTACTCATTATTTACTTACCTTACCGCGAAATGAAGCTTACTTTAGCATGTCAAACTTTGAAAAATGTAACGTTAATAAGCTTATTAGTAGGTAACCATGGTTTAATCGAAATATATGATTTATTTACCTATCGCTGAACCCCTATAGGAGACATAAAAGCTCGAAAGTGCATAAACGTAATAAATATAAAACTTACCTTTCGCATTATAAGGCCACGCCATTCGCGTACCAATGAAAACTTTGTGTCATCCGGTGAACTTTATAATTTACGCTATTCGAGTCCCCGCAATTAACACGAGGGTGTAAATCAAAGTCGGCTCACATTAAGCATGTTTCCGCCCCTTCGCGGCTCTCAGCCGCGAATCCAGCCCTTCGCGTAATCTTCGAGTTTGAATTTTTTATCTCCTGGCCGCAATAAACTCTTATCAGAGCGTAAAACTCTCAGATGCTCATCTCTGTATGCCTTAATGTGGGCTCGATGGCCGATATTATTCTTTTTTGTTGTTTCCCTCATTTTCCACCTCTTCAGTGCGCCGAATATTAGCAGGAGCGTTCGCAGATACTCTCGCAGATACATCTTTTTATTTCGCTGGCTTTCGCTTTAGTGGGCAGATGAAATATCATCTTCGGCAAAGTAAGTGCTCGGAAATATCGTTTTTATATATTTTTGCGCTCCGCGCCAGCGAGCTCTTCGCCGCCAGTTGCGTGCTCTTTCGCCCACCGAACAATGAATTTAATTAAAATCGGGAACAATATGTAATTATAGGATGAATTCACGTTTGCTCACATCGCCCACTTTTATAAATCAATCTTATTTAGTTCTGAAAACATATTCGAAGGGCTTTCGCTTTTGTAAAGAAATAGGGAGCTTCTCCTAGAACGCTGCGTTGCGTGGGCACCGACTACTTTAGTGTTCTTAAAGGGTTCAAGCATTCTTTAAAACTATTTGACGAGCGAACCATGCTGAAATCTTTTATAAATTTCAATAAAGAGGTTTCCAAAACCTAAGATTTGATTCGACGCACGCCAGTTCCTCCATCAAAACCTAAACTTACTTGATTGAACTAACGAAGTTACTGTTTTCTTTTAGCTTTTACAACATTTCACTTCTTTACACAATGGTTGCTGTGCAAGCACAAAAGACGCACCAACTTTGTATCCCGAATCTGGGGCAAGTTGAGCATTGTACCGCCAGATTCACGCACATAAAGCATCAGCCTCTACACAGCAAGGTTAAAACGAGGTTAACGATAATACATACATACATACATTCCACTTATAACTAGTCTACTATTATCGAAATCAAACGCAAAATTTTTATAAACGTGTTAGGTTTCGTCGATACCAAAAAGGTTTTAAAATTTAACATGTCCACGTTTTTGTTTGAGCATAAAATCCATCCTATTGCAAGAGGGACGATTTTGTTCTTCTGTATGTTTTTCCTATGTGTGTAGATGTTAGTGGTCCTCATGTTCTACATGGCATTAGAGCTTTGTGAATACTTCGGCAAACGTTTCTGTCTTGATAGAGGTATATTATTTTAGCATTCGAGGTTTAAACAACATATTAGGTAAATTATGTTCATGGCAAGTCGCTAAATTTTGATATAGGCAGAGATCTGGTAAGAGGTTGTTTCGCTTACAGTATTGTAGTTGAACATTGTTTTCCGCTCTAATCCTTTTTGAATTACCGTTGGAACTAGGATGATTTCTGCAAAATTGTAGAGGCTCTTGATCAAGAAATTCGACGCTTGGAATCGTTTGGACCGTTTTTGTAGCTGGAGTTAGTACTGGAGCGTCCTTTAGAGCCGTTGTTGCCAAATGGAGCACTTACATGAAATATTCCACTGGATCGACCTTTATGGTGACGTAATCCAGGTATTTTGAGAATTAAACATTGATGGATGTATAAACCAAGTAATTTATAATTTAATTAAACCAAAAATAACAAGTGGGTTCCAAAATTATATCGGCAGAGTTTCGAATAATTTGATTCAATGTTATGATTCAAATGATCAGTGTAAGTAACGTTAGTGTATTAGTAAAAAGGGGTGGCGAAGCTTCACAGAGACAATGTGCAGTAAGTTTGTATTCAGTTCAAAATGTAGCGCTATTGTTAATGAAGTTGAGGGTAATAATACCGTGACAAGAAGTCACGTAGCGTGCCTAAGAGCATAAAGCAACATGTAAGGTTCTGCAAGACAAAGTGATAGTGCTCAGAGCCAGTAAAACTGCAAAAATAAGTAAAAAATGCTGTGAATCGTAGGAAAGTAACATTAACGTTACGATATCTAACATTTCGAAAAACAAACATTTAATTCTAAGAGCATAGCCTGTTTACTTACAAATAACAATATGCAGTAGGTTACTTAGTGATACCTGTGGATAAAAAAAAGAAATTACCAAGTGAAGCCAAGCCAAATTATTAGGACTGGCTCCGTAATTAAAAAAAAATGCTGTAAATCTCCGATCAATTAAATAATTTGAGTTCCAACTGCTCGTATTATTGAAATCCAGGTGAGAAGTTACTTGTGTGTAGAAGCAGTATTTCCGATGATCAATTTAATAGCCCATGTTAGAACAGCGAAGCCCGGATTGCAGCACTACAACGATTTGAATAAACCAGCAGCGATTTCGGAGGCCTGAGAGCAGGTACGAGGACCAGCAGCAATATTGGGGCTCAGCAGAGACAGCAAGCAGCAAACCGAGCCACTCAAGCATCGAGGTTGAGGGAGCAACCTGCATCGTGAACCACAGCGGTAACAGCGAGCAGCACTACTCTGTAGATAAGGCAGAGGAGGCCAAACCGGAGGCAGTTATGAAAATTCCGGCATCCTTTTGGAAAATTGGATCCAGTCAACCTTGGATTGAAAAGCGTCGGTTTACTGGCCTAGTTACCGATAAACAGGTATTGCTTAGATACGTGATTACACAAATTTCATTGTTATTTACCTGTGACGTAATTATTAATAGCTGGCTTTGATTAAAGTAAAATTGTTTTGCACATTTTTGGTTACTTTGTAACCATTTATTTGAGGTTAGATTATGAGAAAGTGCATTGCCATAATAGTGCAGTTATCATTCAACTGGGTAATATTTCAATTGTGTAGAGACTCAACCCTGAGAACCAGAGATTTCGAACCAGAAAGCTAATTAGTGCAAAAGTATTAATATTGCGATAAACAAATAAACTGCTCAAGGACAGGTCTACAGAGTAGTTTCAGAATGTGTAGTTCAAAACGTGACCACCGAGCTTCTGTAGATGGCGCCAAGTGGACAAACCGCCACTGTGCTACAATGCTTGGAAATTTTGCAAAGTGGAAAGCCAAAACTAAATAGCGCATGAATGTGCTCGGGACCTTAGCAACAACTTTGCCCCCTTTCACAATTTCGATATCTGTAGCCGTTCGAAAGTTACAGGCGATCCAGACAGACAGACAGACAGACGGACAAAACGTTCGCATAAGTACGCTGAAGCTACTAATAATTAAAGGGCAGCATATGTGATAATAACATTTTATTTAATTCAAATGAACATTAGTCAGACGAATGCAGTTATATAAAAATTCTGTTATCAATGTTAAAATTATATTAATATGACAGAACAATTTATTATTTACAAACAAATAAATCATAAACAAGTTTAAAACATGGCAATATAATTCAATTTAATCGTAGTACGATTATTGTATCTGCCTTTAGATGTTATATTCAGCTATCGTTCCGACGTGGATGCTAATCCAAACCACTCATTTTAATTCTATAAATCCAGCTTTTGTATTTGCATACAATTCCGACGTCACTGTTTTTAAACTGCATAAATCCAGACTTCATCTTTAAATGTGAATGGTCAAATCAAGTTCTTTAATGTATTCAGCAAGTTAATTGCCAGGCGTAATTACTGTGATGGAAAATTATTTTATATTGTTTTGAAGCTAACCTATATTTGAACTATAGTGAGTAGCTGATTGGCTAATCTAATTTTTACTCTGGTACCCAAATAGTTTTAAAGATAATAAATAAGTTCATACTTGATTGCTGCCACACTGTTGAAATAATTTTTAGTTTAATATGCGAACATAAATGTAACAGCATGTACGAAACACTTGTTATTAAAAAAACTGACATTTACTTTGGGGAAATGCACAACATATTCATTCTGTAAAGTTGTTATTTAAGTGAATTGAACTTTTAGATTAACGCTTCGAATCTCCAGCAACAATTACTCGCCGGTAGAATTTAATAAGTGAAATATTACATTTGGAGCTCCTAATAAGTTATATAGATATAGATATTTACTAGTTAGGTATGGTTTTGTGATATTTGTGAGATATTTGTGTGCTATTTGTGAGTTAATTATTAGTCCTCATACACTTAAATGCTTATGTTTGTTTGTTAAATAGCAGTAATTACATATCTGTTTATGCTACATCTATTATTAATCAATTTTTTAACTGTGCAACCAGCAACCATTTCGGCGACTTAAACGGAAATGGCCCTGGGACCTACAGAATAATGCGAATCCACCAGAATGATCTCAACATCCTCGACAGATGGAGGAGATGGCGGGGCAGCACTGTTGGGTGCTAATCTCTTCAAGTCTAGCAACTTAACCAAACAATTAGCTCATAGAATCTCTTTCGTAATTCTGATTGCTGATGCAATTTGTTAAATAAAATAAAATGTACAAGTGCGTATTCATAGAAATGTTTACGTATTTAGCAAACTATATGTATATATTGAAGTGATATTAACTTTTACTATTAGCTCCACTTAGAACATATTTATTCATGTAATGCTTTATGTTTGAGCTTTTATAATAATTAGCTCCACACCATTGCCAATTTTGTTTTATAATAACAATTGTATTGGGCCCCTAAACTACTTCCTGTGAAATTATATTACGTTTTCTAACTAGCTCAGCTTATTTTATTTGAGATACAATTAACATTTAAATATGGCGTGTGTATAATACAGATCTCCACTTTATCTATCCTAAATAAGACCCATTTCCTTAACCTTCCTCGGTGAAACACTCCACTGTATCTCAGCAACAATTCACAGGTAAATAATAGACTTTCTTAGCTTCCTATGAATACTACCTTGCATTATTTTCCGACAAGGTTGAACACCTTTTTATAGTATGCTTTATCGGACTGTTTCCACTTTATATGGTGTATATCACACGACGTTTCGGGAGTTTTGATCTACTCCCGTCTTCAGGTGTACCTGGTTAGTCCTGAGAAGTACTGATATTGTACGTTTTTATACGTAAACTTGTGCCTCCCCAATAGACCACTGCTAAAAAATGACTTCAGAGAACAACCTCTTTGTAGGTGTCTTCTTGTTCACACGAGCCCTCAAAGTGATGGCCCCTAGCTATCCCTGGACAGTTGGAAAGGGAATTGATAGTTGTCCTCGTTGAAGCGACACTTTCTTCAGACTCAATACGGCAAATACAATTTTATTATCATTATTAAAATAAACTGTCGCCAGGTAATTACATCTTCTTATTAAATATTGTAGAAATACACCTTACGAAAGTTGCTCCTTAGGCTGTTGTTAGACTTTGCATTATTTCCTTACGAATAAATATTATTTCAATTATTTGCTCTCTCCACTCTTCCATAACAAGTAACAAGTTGGCGGTTAATTCATACTTTAGCGGTTAATTTAAAATCGCTAAACATGAATATGCTTTCGTAAGTATCGCCTGCTAGATTACAATGCTTCTTGAAAACGGCAACGTTGCACAAGAACGGCGAGTTTTCATCTTCAAACGATTTCATAAATTCGAATGAACATAAAATCCACGCTTTAGTGCTGCTGAACATGAAGGTGCGTCTAATCTCGTAAGTATAAGGAGATTCGGTGTTTACACGATGTTCACTGGATACAAAACTCAGCAGGTGTAAAATTGACGCGATACTTCCCGGAAAATAAAATGGATAGTGGATGGTGACCGGGAGAGCGTAGCTAGCGCCTTTTCAGTCAAGTGTGTGATCTGACATTTATGACACCTCCGCACGCTTGGAACCATCGCAAGGGAGAGCTTGCATTTCGCTCTACCCCAAAAAATGAAGCAGGTGCGCCAGAGATGGACGCGGATATGTGTAGGGGAAACACTGGAGGGGCACCTTTCAGGAAAGCACGTACTGTTTGTATGGACATCGGTCTGCTGAAAGAAACGATGCTGCCGATAAAAAAGATGGCGTGTCAGAGGTCTGGGGTTCGGATTTGTGTTCGCGAATACACCGTGTTCGCTTAACCGAGACGATTATTAAATGGGAAATTTCCTGCAGAATGCACTTCACGAGCTGTTTATCTCTGCAGTAGAATTGTTATGTCAGTTATGTGGCTGAGCTGTAAACACAGGCGTAATTAAACACCAAATAGTAATGCCGTAAAGGTTCGGGCGATTGCCCCGTTTACTGCTTAATCGATCACCGATTAGTCGGCTAATCGGCTTATTCAGTTATGGGAACCCCCTCTATCACAAAAGTACATATTGACTGCAAGCTTTTGGGGGTGGGATTTGTTAACGGCTGTTTTACGAAAGCATACTGATAATGATAAATAGTTGGTGTGCCATAATAAGAATAACTATATCTGAAAACCACATTTTTTAGCTCTATTCGCTTAGGACTCGTTCCTGTTCTTGCTCTGTAAATCGATTTTCTGCGGTAGTTGGGAATACCCTTTTCATTTAATAAAAACGACCTTCCTTTTAAATGTATTTTTAGTTTTGGCAAGAGCTAGTAACCAGATGGAGCGAAGTCCAAAGAATTTGATACTCTTTTTGTCATATTTTTGCATTGAATTCAATGATTCCTGAGCGGAGCTATACACCTTTCGAGAGTTTACCTCGACAACTTTACTTCGTAACTGGATTAGTAAGATTATCCCCATCCTAGCTCTCTCTCACAGCTCCAAAAATATGAATAAATAGCTATCCAGCGTTCGTAAACCACTTTGAGAATAAAAGTACTCAGACGAACATTGCTGATTATGGCCTCTGTGAACTACTGCGATTTTCATTACACAAGCTGCGAAACAAACAACCAGCCCTGTAATCTAATAACATGGATCAAAACAAACAATGATATGTAATAAGAGTTTATAAGGTGCAAGGCACCAAAAGCTAAACAATTTCTAGATGTTTATCAACAAAGCTGATGTGAACTAAGCAGAATTTAACATTATTTATTTCTCATTTTCACGTCCCGCGTAACGAAGAAAGTATTGCAATCCTGAAAAAATCACCTTCCGAGATTTCTTCAATACTTCACGTTTCAGGGTAACTGATGACGAAAAATTAGTTTTCTCAACTCCATCTGTCTGTCTGTGTGTGCATCTGTCTGTCTGTCCGTCTCTCTGTTTGTCTGTCTTCCCGTCTGTTTGTCCGTCTGTCTGTCTGTCCATCTGTCTGTCTGTTCTGTTTGGCCGTCCGTATGTTGTTGGTCTAGCTCAAAAACTATTTATGTGAAGAAGGCGATATATTGCATCCAGATTATACTATCTGACTCAAAACCGAATATACTTTTGTTGACATATATATACAGAGTGATCACTTTAAAAAATATGTTGCCTATTTGTGCACAAACTGGAGAATAGATCCTCTTCTTCCTCTTTTGCCTAGGATTTCTCCTGTTTGGCTTGGCCTTTTTATTCTACAGATGATGAAATCCAGCCGTCTGCCAACCGTTTGGGAGGTCGTCCAGACAGTCAGCTCCAGGTGGTTTACAGTTCTTGCAGATTTTACGGAATAGATTAATGTAATAATTTGCACATAGCTCAGTCTTTACCGTTAACAAAAATGGAACCCAACAGATACAGGATAAATGTTGTAAAGGAGACAAATGTGAGCAACGATCAGGGCGTAGTATACAATCACAGCGCGAGCACAAATGAGAGGCTTTCCTTCTTGACCGAACAGGACTAGCAAGCCTGGGCTGCTGCAAATCGTCGAAGTCGCTCTCCCAGGCGTTGAGTTCGAATACCACCGCCTCCAAGTTTTTTTTTAATTTGCTGTATTTTAGAAGCACGGAAACTTTACTCTTGCGCTTATGTCTCTGTAGCGAATACAAATAAATGTGGAATTTTCCTTCACTTTTTTATAAAGAATGAGGCTCAAAACGAAGAAAACAAATTTGGAGGTTAGCAATTTAATAAACAGCGAAGAACAAATAATACAGAATACTTACTAAGTTAATATTACAAGCAGGTAGTACAAAAATTTAAATATATACAAAAAGAATTATAATGTTAAAGTTTAAATCAAATTACACCCATTAATATTTACTGAAGGCAAATTAGAATTACAGAAATTTTGATGTGGTAAATAAAGTAATTTTTATATATACTTCTGGTTGGGTTAGTTCCCTCTCTGCTCTACGGCCTAAAAGACCTATTGTGCACATCCCAGTGCTTCACCTAGCCTCACAGAGGTATTCCGATGTCCTCAAAAAAGCTTACTAGTGCGTTTAGTGAGGTATTTATCAGTGTTCGGAAAGGATAATAAAGTAATAATGTGATGTGATTATGTGATGTAATGAATAATTATTGTATAAATTTGGACCGAATAGGTTTTAGTTAATAATTTGAGGAGCTCCCCAATTTCTATATAATCAAACAAGCTTAAGACAAATCAAATAAACAATAGAACAATAACTTGTTTACTTTTATACTGGTAAAATCCACAGCGGTGTTTCTTCAAGTAATACCGGAGGGCCATAAATATCTTTGATCCCGGTAGCCATGGAATTAGCTCCTTATAAATGTTGGTTAGCATTATATTTCAATTATAATAATAAATGATAGGAATCTGTAATCATTTTCACACCTAGGAATGTCAGTTGTGATGACATGAATGCCATTTGATATTTAGGCTAGGTACTTGAATTCATTTTTTAAAGCGTTGCTCATTCTAAAGGTAACGCCATCAAAAATATGTAATGGCCACGCGGTAGAACAATTGGCGATTAGCTTCAATTAATACCTGCTCAGAATACAAAAAAACTTTTGTGATAAACTATTAACTACATGAATAACAATCTATTTTTGGTTAAGATAAATATGGATTATTTATTCTTGTTAACATAGAATTTCGGCTTAGACCGGGTAGTATTTGTGGATAAACACCCAGCACATTACACCTTGTGAACTCGAGCGATGGCCATGCTCTTTGATCGCTTGTTCTGTTTGAGTACCTTGAGAATAAGAATACTTAGGCACCTCACTTCATTTATTTGAAATTGAAGACTTTCATGCAAATCTACAAGATGGCAGCTTTTATTAAAAAAAGGAATTATCGAAATCTGCGTGGTGGAAGTCTCAAAATAGATGACGATAGAAAAAGCTTCGCATTTTACAATCTAGGTTATTTGGAAATTCTGATATGTATATAGGAATGGTGATACAGAAGGCAAACTAAAACAAGTATAGAAAGCGATGGAATGGCAAGTTATGTCAACGATACAATCTGATAAAGGAAACACGTGAAGGGAGAGGAAAACACCATAATATATAAAACAATCGCAATACCTACACTGATAGACAGATACACAAACTTCACAAGCAAAATATTATTTTATAGAAAAAATAACGAGTACCTACTGAAGACAAGCATAAAGAAAACATCAATGGGTAGGAGTCATATGGAAAGAATGGATGCATGGACATTAATAGAGTGAAAGACAAAAGAACAGTTAAAATAGCAACCGATAAGTCACCGATAGATAGAAGAGTCACAATAATGAGGACAAGACTTAGACGTGTGATAAATATGTACTAAAGAAAAAAACAGACGCAAGCGTAAATAGAATTAAAATATTTATTTTAGAACATTGATATTAATTAATTAACGCTACAGGCCCTTCCAACTTAGGGCTTGATTTACTATTTCTTTCCACTTTCCTTTTCTCTTTACGATTTTTCTTATCTCCTTAGTAGGCCAACTGCTACCATGCCGTGCCATCTTTGTTTTATGTCGTCAAACCTTTCTTCTTCATCAATGATGGTTTAAAAGGGACAAAGGATTTTGTCCCCTAAACCGTTGCCATTCTTTGTTGGGGTACAACCGTTATGGTGTTTTTACTTTAATCTAAGAATAGGTCGTCATTCTTTCTGAACGAAGTGCAGATTTTCGGTGGTTATCTCGCATGTTTCTGCTAGCCGATTATCACCTGTAAGCCTTGTTGTTGCTTATGCGACTTTATGCTCTCTTCAGCGATTAATCTGCTATTTGGACGTTCTCTTGAGACATGGATGAGACCATAGTGCCGCTGACCGACCTGTAGCTCGTGGATTACACAGGGTCAGGTTTCCTTTGTATTACTGTCTTATTTCCGCATGCATCGCTGTACTCTATTAGTTAAGACTTCCAAAAACTTGTATGTGTGCTTCGTCCTAACTATCAGGCGCTTGGAATTTAGCGAAGGCACTAGGGTTATTTTTGCTTTTCGAATGCAGGTGAGCAATTAATTCCGCAATTAAATAGAAGACCCTGTATATCTCTTTATTTTTGATAAACAATTTTAATCAGTTTTCTTTTGTTATATCATTTATACCCCCACAATGCAATAGTTTCTCAGATTTAATTTACGGCCGAATTTCTCGTTTTTTCATGTTTATTATTTGAACTTGGTTAAAAAGTATCGCACGTTACACATTGAAATCGTTTTCATAGGAAATGGTACGCCCATTGGTTAGGTAAGAAGTAGCAATCATTTCTCAAAGGATAAATTAGAGCCCAACGAAATCTTTGAGAGAATTGTCATACCAAAAAGGCGTTCTTCTCATTACTTGTCTTACAATTCTTACAACCAAATTTACAAAGGGTGCATATTGCAGGATTTCATGAACTGTAAGATCAATATTTCATAACTCGTCATGATTATTTTCATTGGTTTCAAGCAACCTTTAGATTCAACTTTCTACAGTGACGAAGTACTATTTTAATTGTCTAGCTATGTAAATTTTCAAAATTTCCGTATTTAGAGTAGCATAAAAGGTGTCAGAATAATAGTATCGAGGGAACGGTGATTGAGTTTTGAATTTTTGTATACAGTTAATGGAGAAATGCATCAATAGATTGCAAATATTGCAAGATTTTTTGTAAAGTTGACGACTATGAGAGAAAACCCAGCTATTTTCAACAAAGCAAAGAAATGGTGAACACTAAAACGAAAATATTGCATTTTTGTGAAAAATTTTGAAAATACAGTGCATTTCTTTCCATCACTTAGCCAGATTAAACGCATTACGCATTTTTGCTATACGAAAGATGATGCTATTGTAGAAATAGACACCATATCGATAAACACACAAGGAAAAACTGTTTTAAACATAAAAAGGATGTTTCGCTGTGTCTTGCAGAAGGTGGGCTCTACTTTCATCATTTCAAAGAGCATTTCAGTAGGTTGTAGTTTAATAAAAATTTTTGATTTTTCCAGTAGCTACCCAGATTCTAATAAGTACTACTCTTTATTACCGTTTTATGTAAAAATGGTGTATGTACAAGTTTGAAGTTGCTTAAGATTATATCACCTGGCTGCGTCATTTGGTGATAAATTACGTTTGAAACTATTAAATCTATACAGTTTTCCTCGAAGTTAAACTAAAAACTCATTATCATCAAGCGTTCTTGCTTTATTTATTATCCTAAAACAATTCGAACTGGAGTAGCAGCATTAACATAAAGTAGCTCGCTCCATTCTAGCGAGAACCGCGCTGCAGATAAAAATCAAATGCAGCTAGCATGTGTTGCAGAGCAGAAAAAAGAGCAGTATTGTGTGTTACATATGTCCGCTTTAGGTTTTATTTCCCGCTGCAGGCGCTGCACAAATGCACCCGAAGATATTTCACTGCATTGTGAGGCCGCTCGAGATGCAACGAAGTAAACAAACCGTCACTTAATAAATGTGTTGGTGTTTCAAAGTGTTCTTCAGAGTATTCGGCAACTTGGCCAACAGAATAGTTAGCGACTGCTTGGATGCTACGTACAAGATGTGCTGTGTGTGCTTTTGCGCAAAGAGCAGCAATCTACAGAGTGTCATTTATGAAAGCCACTCAGGTAGGTCTCTCAGGAGCATATTTAAAGTATCTTTAGAAACTATTGTACAGAGTGGTAGTCTCAACAAAATAAGCAAAAAATCATATGAACGTGGATTCGAATTTGCGACGTAAGGAAGCTAGTGGGCTGAGAAAAGTAATAGAAAAATATTATTCAAGTAAAACGTTATAAAAAAATTATTTTGAAGAATTTTATATATGCAGGCAGTCTCTATGGAAAAACGTATTACAGGGGTAAATGGCAGGAGTTTCTGGATTATATTCTTGTTTGATCCAAGATTTATTTCTAGTACATAAATGTAAAGAAGGCGCTGACAGGAGTTGAAAAATCGAAATCGCTTGAAGTAAACTGGCTTTCCTATGTAAAATATAACAGCATTTTGTGGAAGGATCAGAATTAAAGAATATGGCATAGCTCCAAATTTGCTCCAAATTTGCTCCAAATTAGCTATAGGCGATATTTATTTTTTCGTTCTATCTGTTAAGTAGTTTTCATTTAGTTAACTTTAGCGAGCTTTTCTCACATAGTTGACGTTTCAAATATAAACAGTAAGTACTTGTTACACAATGAGAGATCAGTTTTGCTTTATTTTCCATGCAATACGTTAAAGTTAATTAATCACAACTGCTTCGTGGATAAATAGCAGCCAATGAAAAAAACAATGAGTTATTCTTGAAATATTTATTTTGGTTCATGGGTGAACGTTATTGGGTCTATAACATTTTTAATTAAGGTATTGGAAATGTCGGGCAAAAACGTTTTATTAAGTAAGTGAAGAATTGATGTTTCCTCGATAGCTTTCCCTCACCTGATAAGGAACAAATAAAAATTGTGGAAGTAATGGAATGGGTATTTCACTTTAGTAATATTAATTTAATCATTAAACTCACTTTACATAGTAACTAGTATATTTCATTATAAATAATGAATAACATTGAGTAGAAAATGTCAAATGCACATTTAGCATGAAGACGACAATGCATGTTCAAAATTTGAAAAAGGCAAATTCTCATTGCAACCAAAAAACTTTCAATAAATCCTAAAAGAGAAAGATTACAAATTATTTCAAATTTTTAAGGTAGATAAGCAGTAGTAAAAGGTAAAACAATTTAAAGACCTAAAATAGTACAAACTTGGCTTGAGGATAATTATACAAGTACTATTAGTACAAAAGTTTAATTTCACACAGTGGAGTTCAGATCCATTGTAGCATCCTACATGCCCCTTTAAGCAACTTATCTAAATATATATTCAACATTTTATTACAAACAACTTAACACAATAAATACAGTGGTAAGACTCCTGAATTTAAAAAAGACTTTGAACAAATTAAACTACAACAAAATCATATAATTTTTCATTACATGTAATATCTGCTTACATTAATATCCCTATAAATTTAGCAATAGAAACGTAGAAACTATGTAAAAATGTTGTTGGAGAAAAAGTATATAGAACAATTCTACTTTCTTCGACAAAATGTTAAATTGAAAATATAAATAAAATCAAGATAATGTTAGAAAAGAATAACTGTCTCGTAAGATGTATTAACAAAATCATTAAAAAAAGAACTTTTTTGGAACAAAATTTGAAAATATTCAATTTAATAAAGAGCTCATTTTTATGACACTTTAATATATTTCAAAATTATCACTATTATAATTTAAAAATGCAACTTCCAAATTGCTTTTGGAAATCGTATCACAATCGTAAAACATGTTTTCAGTGACTTAAAAGTTAAAACAGATATTGATAATAATAACCAATCAAATATAATATAAAAAGAATTAATCAACATAAAACTTACACCAAAATAAAAAGTGCAAAAAATTCAAAATTCATAAATTACAAAACCGATATCGAAAAATCAAAAATAATTTATCATAATTTGCTTTAAAACTAATAAAATTTTTATTCCTAAATTGTATAAGAAATCAAATAATTTTTTTTTATTTCCTACTGTTTTTGTTATCAACAATTTTACTTAAAATTTTAGAATACCTTGTTGTAATGAGAATTTTCCTTTACCACACTTCCTACCTGCTCGTTGTGTATTTGCTATTATTCACTCAATATTATTGTTTATAATCAAACGTATAAGCTACTGATATAAAGTGCTTTAGCCATTGAATTATTGGTAATAGTTTTATTGGGTGAGCTGATGGCCTAGCGAGCAAATGCTCGCCTGTCAGGCGGCCGACCCGGGTTCAACACCCGACGGACTTGGATTTTAAAAATCGTACGCTCCCCGGCTACCACGCTAACACCTTTAATAGTCGTTAACCCCTAACCGAAGAACTTTTCCACAATTTCAACAGGCAAGGTTAGCCACCTACCCGGCCTAAGAGCAAAGAGGGCTCATATAACCACGTTTTATTGTTAATAACATATTAATATTGCTCAAGTGATATTTCCATTCCATTACTGCCACCATTTTTATTCACATCTTACTTATCAGGTGAGGTAAAACTATTAAAAAAACATGAATTCCCCACTTACTTAATAAAACATTTGTCTTGCATTCCACACCTTAACTAAAGATGTCATAGACTGAAGAACTGACTTATATATTCCAAGAACTACTGGTTGTCTTAAAATATTTATAAAACTTAATTGGCTGCCATTTTCTCATCCAAAAGATATTTAGGAGGATTTGTCAGTAGTAGAAACTTTAGATAACAAATTTAGCACGATGTCATATTTTTACATTTGAAGCAGTTTTTTCTCATAAAATGTTTCGATATTTTGCACGAAAAATGTAGTTTGTCTGAAGCCATTTATATTTTTGAGCTGCTCTCACCGCCCTTTTAACATTTCTTAAATTCCAATGTACTAAAAAGCAAGTGTTGGATCGAGCAATAGCACTCGTGTTCATACTTAAAATCTTTTATTATTTGCGAGCCCAATAATAGTAGGACCAATAAATGTTTTTGCACATTTACTTAAAATAAAGGCCATCTTCATTTTTACGAAAAAATCCACTACCACTGTTATGACGTAGCCATGATTTTGTATGTTGTATTAGATCAAATTTTGGTAGAAATTTCAGAAAAGAGAGTTTCTGTAGTGATGGGGATGATTTTAATCATAATCAAAATATTTGTCAATTTTAGCGGAATATTCGAAAAGCTTAGACTCTTTTACAAAAATAAAGAAATGCTTGTATAAAATCACTCACAGCAGGAGTTTTCAACAGAATAGAACATAAAAATTGAACTGATTATGGGCTCTTCAGTCTTTAAATTCAATTTTCTCGAGAACAACTCGTCTTAGCAATTCTAACCAAAACTACAGTTTTTATGTAAAACAGTCTAAGTTTCCCATTTTTTAACTACATTGTTTCAATTATATAAACATGTTTTTCTATTAACCTTCTCAGTACTTTAGCTACCTTAAAACACAATTTTAAATCCATAGTTCTAAGAACTTTTTCTTTTATTTTGTTGAGTATTATCACGGTTTGCAACACTATTTTTTACACCCTGCATATATCTGACTCAAATGTTTCTAGAATCTAGGAAATTAATACTGATTTGATGTATGGTGTCTATTAGCCACACAATTTATTCATAGGTAAATAGTAAGTGCACCTAGAGTAATTCTATTTATCTTTTTTTAAACCCTAATTTTTCTCAGAAATTGTAAAAGTAATAATATTAGACAGCAAAACTTGTGGTCATTTCTGATGTTATGAATGACATCAGACTGTGCGCTATTCAAAATTGCATTTTTTAATTAAAATATTCGCTTTAAAATATTTCACATCATGTAAGAATATGAGATCTTAGATGATGAACACTTTTTTATTGATATTTGAAACTTAAAACTAATTATTATGTATTAATTTTATTATATTTAGTGCAGTCAATATAATAAATTAGTGTTCCTTATATAGTTACTTATTCGACGTTTTGTGGTACGTGGATCATTTCTAGTCCATATTTCGATGATATATAAATAAAAATAAAGGTTTTTTTTCAAATTTTACCTTTAAATAGATATTATACTGCCCAGATCCTCTTAATTACTTTCCCTAAGTTGTTTTATGAATTATGTGGTCAGCAGGTGACTTTTCTTCAAAAACGCTATATATACTGCTTGATAGAAATATGCGCAGTAATTCGCCAAACCATTACATCAAATCTGCGACCGATTGCTGACGCTTTACGAGATAAATTCATTTACTAAACGTCACAAAAGAAGACCAAAAATGCGTTCTATAGCATTGGAAGTAAAGTAAAGACTCAAAAATGTATCAAGAATGGGCATCAGACTTGAAAATTTTATAAAAGGGAATGCCAATTGCCATCACAAAAATAAATATGCAGCCTAATATACACAACGACGTGAAAATTGCTGTAAAAGTGAGTGAAAATAGGAAAACATATTTTATTTTAAACCGTAACTAGTTATTAAAAAAATTGCTCATGATATTGTCACCACCCACATACAACATACACAAGTTTTTATTAAAAAATGTCCATATCTGTTTTGTTATACCGACTCATAAACGCGTACAATAATCAGTTTTATATCAAATGTTAACTTTCTTATGGCCATCTTCAATAACAAATATTTACTGTGAATTCAAGGGCACTTGCAATGGAGAAAAATATAGTCTATTACATTTTAATAGAAGAAATAAGTAGAATTTCAGTCGACATAATTCGGCATGTTATCATCAAATTATTGATAATTTTTACTATTTTTATATTATTTCTGGGCCTATATTTGGATAATACAGGGTATGTACAAATTGGCGAAAGAACTACACGTGGCGATATTGGTAAAAAATTCTGCTGGTAAAGTACCTCTTCTGTTTTAAATACCTCAAAGTATTGCCAAGGAAAGTTGTTCAAAATGTAAAATAATGGCCCCATACAAAATTTCAAAAATATCGTCTGACTTTTATGAAACCGTGAGTACCTACTAGATGATCTTTTGTGGTAACACGTTTTCATAAAAGTACGCCCATATTTCTTTAAGTTTGCATGGAACCATAATTTTATATTTTTAACAACTTTCCTTGACGATACTTTGACTTATTTGAAACAGAAAAGGTACTTTACCTGAAGAAAACAAGTTTTTTATCTACCGCTTGTAGGGGCGCATGAAGGCTAATCTAACATTTTTCTATTAAAATTTTCTACTCAGAGTTTCATGACCAATATCGCCACGTGTAGTTTTTTCGTTAATTTATACACACTGTTATGTTTAGGTTGCGCCTCTACAATGTTTGCAGTTCTGTGCGCGCTGCGCAGTCTATGTTTCAGATGTCTGTTTTGAATTGCTCGCTCTCTTTTCTTGCTTACTTGTTATTTGGATTCCGGTCGGGCAGCAACTCTGGAATTGGTTGTTCTCAGTGATTCTGGTTTTCCTTGCTGACAACGCGATGGCGACTTTGGTTCAACGTCTTTAAAAAAATTCCAGTGGTTTTTGCAGCCATGAAAGTTATGGTTTTTGGTTTTTGGCCCTCGCCGGATGTGCGGAAGATGTATCCCTGGCAGTTGCACTGAGAGCTATTTGCTCACACCGAGTTGGCGGATTTGAAAGCACTTCACCAATCGTTACCCACACGTGGCCCAAATTCATCTGGGGAGCCAGTACGGAGCCCCTGAAAATTGTTACGGAGCTTCGTGAAAATGGCATTCCTCGCAATTGAGCACGTTAGCTTGTATGTAATACCTGCAATCCCGACTTTCGGATGTTTGGGTGGCACACCTTTTTTATTTATCTGGGCCATCACATAACCTCCCTAGCGTGCGGAAGGGGCTCAACCAGAGAAAACCAAAAACAGGTTTTGTTTTAATTTTCTAAGTAAAGTTATACGATGCTGCGAACAGTGAACCGTTGCTGAAGACTTCACCTTATAGCTACCGAAGTCAGTAATAATTTCGGACTCCGGCCGCTATGCACAGTTCGCTTCACTAGCTGCATATCCGAATAATGATTTTCCAAACACGGAGCCGATGTTGATTGCCACCGTATTTATTTTTAAACTGCTGTAGTTTATATTAGTACCTCTGTTTTACCTGTTTTGTAAGCTATTGTTCTCGCAAGCCAGTTTTGTTGAGTTGCACCTTAAATTGGCCAAGAATTACTTGATATTTGTTGATTATATACTGTGATATTAGCATTTTGGTGTTATTGTCACGAACGTGACCAATTGAAACATTTTTAAGGTCTCAGTTGTGAATAATATTGTTCGATTTTCCTTGCTTTCGCTGAAGAGATAATTTAATGTTAACTGATGTTATCATTCCATATATTGCGCTCTGTGGGATGACTACGTCGAATAATTACTAGTTGTTTTGTATTATTCACTATCTCTAACCATCTTCATGCAAAGCGCATATATAAGAATGAGGTTCGATGTAGTAGTGTTAGCAAGGAACAGGTCGTTAAAAGATTTAATCGTACCTCTTAGAAGTTTCCTTGCCCTTTCTTGTTAGCCTAAGTTTCTCGTAACTGGCCCAGCTATATTCAGAACTATGTAAGTTACAAGTTAATAAATTGCTTTGTTTATTTATAATTATGGTATTATTCATTGTTCGATCCGAAATTATGCTGCGACTGCCTCTCGTAACATGAATATGCAAATCTTGAACCCCCAAGTCGTAGCAATTGGTGGAGGCGCCGTGTTATTTTTTGGGCCTAGTGATTGTTTAGCATGTTTCAGTAATTTTCTTTTTACAACCCTTTATTAAATAATCTAAATACCATAATTATGAATACTACTGCTTGCAATGACCTCCTCAGAAAACAAATCCGCTTCTAGTACTCCCAGACATAGATACCCCATTTGTTGCTGCTATCTGTGTAATTGGTAAAGTTTGGTTGGCGCACTTTTGGCTTTCAATCATTAGTATTTAAAGAACTGCGCGCCGTCTTCCTGACCTGGCCAGCCGGCAATTGTATCCAAGTAGCTATAAGGTTTGTTTTGTTTGAGAGAATTGGCCGATCAATCGATTGTGTGCTAATAACACCTTGTATAAATGTACCTACTGGACAGAACTTTCAAAACTTCATAAGTGGTTTTGTGACTTGAAATATACTGTCAACTGTACATTTTTTAGAACTTTTCAAGATGTGTGTATTTTATGGCACTTTGCTATTGCAATTTTTCGTGATACCATAAAGAAGAGGTTGAGATTCTTTTCTCACTTATTGGTGGAATTTTGTAAAATCGAGATTGTGATTAGAATCAGTGATAAATAGAAGAGATCATTATGTAAAAATTATGGACACGCAGCTACGCGTATCGTCGTAAAAGTAACTATTCCGGCTTTAAACCTCTAGTACTCCAGTTAACAAATAGCAATTCTTGTCTGCTATTCGATACCACATCATTATAAAGTTATAGTATATTTTTTGCAATAACACGTTTGCAACACACATCTCATTTATGCCGGAATAAATTTCATTCAAACTTGCTATTATGCAAATCTATTTCCAATTCCACAACTCGCCTTAATGCTCACAAAAGTTATTAGGAAGTTATCTTAGGCTTTCAAACGCCGGTTTCAAAAATCCCCGCGGCTAAGTGCATGCATTAAAAAGCAAATTAAGGATAAACTTTCTCATACTGCCTCGGATTGTTCCAGAGCGAAGGTTCGAAATAGCGGAACCCTTCTACCAGAACGTGGATAGAGAAGAAGCGGAGGAGCTGCTGAAGGGCAAGCAGAACGGCACCTTCATTATTCGGCCCTCGTCCGACCGAGCCGGCTTCGGGATCCTTTCAGTTACGCAGGACAACAAAATATTTCACCTCGTAATTAGACAACGGGAGGACTCGCTAATTGCGCTCGGAAGAGAAAAATTAAATGAAAAAAGTTTTAAGGACTTAAACTGTTTAATTAATTATTATATTAGCAATTATCTAATCCTCTTTTCTGGCGGCGTTAAGAGCTACACTCTACTGCTGCCCTACTGTCAATGATGTACTTTTCCACTTTTTGCATTTCTCCAGCCCTGGGGAGCTTTACGAGCTGTTTATGATTAAACGCTTTTTAATATACATTTTAATAACTACGCCCCAATTTATCTGCGGAGAAAATGGAATTAATTCGTTCAAGGCTAAGCTGGCGAAATCGTTAAGCTAATCTGCAGAAGCGAATGTGACGGGCACACTCTAATAAATTTCCCGAGGACGGCTCCAAGATATGCTATTTGCATTTTCAGTTACTTTTTCGCCCTCACATTGTCTAATTTTCGGAATACAAGAACTTTCATGAATATTAATTCTGTGCTGTGTACATGGAATTATCAAGATAAAACAAGGCACACGAGCTCCATTTTTGGGCCGCGAATTACGTCATGTAAAATACAGAACGGAGGGCGCCCTCGCCAAGTTGCCGAATTAAAAGCAACCGTGGATTTACATACCGTGTACCTTATTTATTACTTGTTAAAAACTAATTATTACTTGTGTAACGAAGTAATTCCAGGCGGTGGCTTGCGCCGATAAGCAGCACGCAATGCGTTGGCTAAGTTCGAGCAGGAGATTTTCCCAGCGATTAAGCAAAGGTGTAAAAATATAACATGGCCAGGTATTATAAAGTAAAACGTACTGAATTACCCCTAGTCACACATGATACAATCACATTCTAATTAGCAAGCAGTACTTTTCCTATTAAAAACTTCCATGTCAATGCATTAGTGCTCAACAACTTAATTTGAAGCAACATTCCATATACAGGGCGTCCATAATTCGTGTGAAACCTGTAATGGTTAACGATAACTATCATAGACAAAAAAAAAGATAATGGGTGCAGTTTAGTTATCAACAACGTTTATTTTACCTAAATTTCGAATTTTGAAAATCTTGAAATATCTTCCCTATTAATTTTTTTTAAAGTGGTATATGTGTACACTCGCTGTAGTAAGTTATCAAGCATCAAAAATAAATAGTTGTATAAATAGATTCTCGGCAATGACGAGCTTCAACCATGTTCGCTTCTTCTTTATCATTTCCTAATATAATAAAAGTAGGCTATGATTCACAATGCCTTATTTCAGGTGTACAACGTTAACACACTAGTTATGCAGGTATTTTCTAGATATTATCGATTCCACATAAACTAAAACTGTATAGAGTATGATTCATTTCACCACCACCCATCTTTATTTATTATGTGATTAATCGTAGATTTTGCAGATCTATATATACAGGGTATTCCCAATTCAGGTTGCCCATACCACAAATAGACAAAAAAAAATCAATTTTCGAGCAAAAGTCATTCTTCATAAAAATGTGTGCTTGTTTTGAAACCCTCGAAAATTATTTGTTCGATTTAATATACAGGGTGTTCAAAAATGTAAAAAATTTAAAAGCAATGAAGAGTAAAGTACCAAAAATCTTAACGGACGGAACGGTAATTGGTAGTTGCTTGGAATTTCTTCCGTGATGTAAATCTGACATTTACTTTGAATGCTGCTTATTTCTATTTTTGCTTCTGTGTAATTTTTTTTTACTTTTAATTCGTAATAAAATACTCACTCAACACTACAGGTTCCCAATTAGCTTGACAGAAAATTTCCATAAAAGTGGGTAGGAAGGTTTCGTCCTATTCAGTGGCCAGCAAGATCCCCCAACTTGTCGCCGCTTGATTATTTTCTCTATGGATTCTTGAAAGAAAGAGTGTACGAACAACCTATGCAACACAATGTTAGTTTCCTGAAAACCAGTGTTATTCAAGCAATAGCCCAGGTAAATCAAGAAATGATCCACTGCACAAATGCAGAAGATTGGAGAGGTGTGTTGAACTTGGAGCAGTTCAAGTAGAATAGTTTTATGTTGCTGTATCCTCATTACGTACTTTTCTGTTTTTTTAATATATAACTAATGTTTTTAGATTTTCAGCTCCATGCGTAAAAAAAATTATGTGCAAGCCAATGTATTTTCTAATAAAGCATAATTTTTATGGAAAATTGCTTTTTCTAAACTATTAAATAAGGAAGTTAGTTCCAGAATATCCCAAAATGTTTATTTTTTGACAAGAAGACCATGCTCGGAAATTTTAACATAAAATTTAATTTCAAACAACTTTTCTGAATTACCTTTCCACCTAGCGTTAAGATTGTTGGTAGGTCCGGCAGAATGACGTATCATTTTCAAAGTTAATTTATTTCATAATATAATGAAACATAAATTCAAATTAAGTCGTCATGCTTCCGCGATAAATGGAAATTTAAGACAGTTGTCAAAGTGTTTGCGAGAAATGTCAGTTTAGCTGTCAATATCGAGTATTGGTCAAATATTCAACGTTTTTTGCGGTTGAAGCTTATTTTAAAAATAACAATTCTGTTGTAACCACTCAGCGTTTATTTCGTCGTCACCTTCATTTGAATCCACGAGATCCAGTTCCTAGTGGAATAACACTTAAAAAATGGGTACACAAGTTTCGCAGTACTGCCTCATGAGCCAAAGAAAAACCAAAAGGAAGAATTCGTTCTGTAAGCATACTTGCAAATGCTTAAAGGGTCAGAGCAGCTTTAAGAGTGCCAGCAGCGAGAAGGAGGTCAATTGACTGATGTAATATTTAAAAAATAAAATTTCCGTGTTTCCTTAAGCACCTTTTCTTTGATTTTTGAATAAAAATTTAGCCATTAACAAAAACAACTAAATTTAAAATGGATACTTCATTCTGTCGGACCTTGTACTTTATTCTTCATTTTTTAAATTTTTGATTACCCTGTATATTAAATCAACAAATAACTTTCTTTTCGAGGGTTTCAAGGCAAGCACAAATTTTTATGAAGAACGACTTTTTCGAAAATTTAAATTTTTTGTCTATTTGTCGTATAGGCCGCCCGAACTGGAGACACTAAAATCTGTTAAGAGTTTTTTATATTACATATAAATTGAATAATTTACTTAAATATTGTAAGTAGCTGAAGTTTAGAGATTCAGGTTCTACGACTTATCGTAGCACACCCCACAACACCATACGGGGTAGTCGAGATGCGACGTAAGATAAGCAGAAAAAGAATAACAAGAGCTTAAGAAAACAAAAAGAACTGGTGCCAAACATAAAAAAATGTATTTATGAGACCACTGGCCCTAATTACAACGAAAAATACGGGGTAGTCGAGATGCGACGTAAGATAAGCAAAAAAATAATAACAAGCGCTTAAGAAAACAAAAATAGCTGGTGCCAAACATAAAAAAATGTATTTATGAGACCACTAGCCGTAATTACAACGAAAAATACCAAATTGAAAAGTAGATAGGTTTAATAACGACCACTTAGTAATATGGCAGAAAGACTAGTTTGATTATAGTAATCCATTCATGGAAAATTAAAATGTAAGTGACTAGACATAAAAACTCCAAGTGTATTGAGGTTCGGATAAACGATACAGTTCCAAATAACTATTACATTTTTAGTACAACCAGGTTCGTTGTTTTGAAAGCAAACCCAGAAGTCTAATAAATAATTTAGATCTACAATATCATCTCATAGATACTTATAAAAGAGCTATTACAGGAAAGGCATATGGGGTCTCGTAAAAATCACGCCCGGAATCAATCAGACAAACTGATATAGAAAATCCTATTTGAAATAAAAATCACTTAGTACTAAAAAAACTATTTAATAAAATTATCCACAAATTCCGTTTCGCGATCACAAAAGGTCCTATTTAGCGTATTCAAATCAAGCACTTCGGCCAATCGCCAGAAAGCACGCATGTGTCAGCGAAAAGTATGCGTCTACTATTTTTGACAAACAGGAAATACAGCATAAATTCGGAAAATACACAAACCAAGTAAAATTATCAAATAAGCACAGTGGTTTACTAGTTACAAAAATTGCATTAAATTTACAAATTATAATAATTAACCTCTATAACCTTAGCCGGAAGTGTTAGGGTGATGGCTGCCATAAACCTGCGACGTTGGCCACTTTCATTCAAACATGCCAGGAGTCGCAATCGACCATATCGGATCCGTGCTACCAAATGTTACGTTTTTTTCCTTAGCCTCTAAAGCGCAGTTGAATAGACGGAGGGGGGCATGATGGGCAGCTCACTTGCGATATATTTTCGGAAATAACGTAGAGAATATCAAGGGTGACTCGAAAAAAGGCCTGAGATTTTGTTTGGTCAACAGGTGGTTTTCCAAAACATCATTATACCCTGATTCAAACAGATAGGTGCAGCAATTCGCCAAACCATTACACCAAATCTGCGCTGGGGGGTGTAGGAGTAAATTAGGTTTATATAGCTCGGTCCATGCTTATGCGTGTTCCTCGCCTATATACCGTGAGTCACACAGAAAATCATTCTAACTCATTTTCTGCCTGTACCATTGCTGGAGAACAACGACAGACTGGTACTGACACACGTGGAACACTTTTCAACAGTCACAAAATGAATATGGCCTAGCATAATTATTACTGAGAATTTATAGTGCATCTGCATAGATTTAAAAAAACAGAAATTAATTATTTACTGACGCCATAGCTAACTATAACTTCCATTTAAATAAATCAATGTGTACACGATATCACTAAAACGCAAAAATAGGAACTGTACAATTGTGTCATTTAAATATTTCATTCTATCTAGCTAAAAAGTTTTTTTAGTATTTTCGTATACATATATGTATTTTCAAATACGGGAGATATTTTCAGATTTATCACATTAAACATTTTTTAAAATTTAGCTAAACTTTAACAATTAAACTACATAAAAAATCACAATAAGTAAAAGCTTTTAGCCTAACTTAATAACTTCTGACTTCTCCAGTAAACTGCATGGTACTGAAGACATTAGATTGTGATTAAGATTTTTTACTTTTGTGTTTGTACCGACCACTTTGGTTTATTTAAGGTTGGTTTGTGCTACCTAAACTGTCCCAAACAGATGCAGAACTATGACCACACAAAATATAGAAATTATGGACGTTCTGTCAGTAATATTCAATGCTATAAGAAGCTGAAATATTTTAGTTACTTTAAAAATACTATATTATTGCTTTGACGAATTACCTTACATAAACAAGTGCATACGTTTAGAAATAAAAATGTAGAAATATCTAAGTAAATGTGTTACACTGGTAATAAGAATTTTATTTTCTTAAAATTGAATACTGTCTTGGTCAATTTGTAAATAGTGGTTTAATTGAAACGCTCTAGACTAAATCGATGCGGTAGGACTGGTAGATAAATGTCTACGTGCAAGTGATAAAAGCACCAACATTTTATAACCTCAACGAGTTTATCAATAAAAAAATTAAATGCATCTGCTCAAAAGCGACATATTATAAACAGGACAAACAAAATTTCCGAAACCTCAACAATTAAACCTCTTGTTTTTAAATGAACAGAAACCCTACATTTAAATCTCACACTTTGTTAAAGGGATTATTTGATAAATAGAAGAACCAATACACTCCTTTAATACCTGTATATATCTCATGTATGTATTTAAATAACATTATATCCGTAACATCAATAAAATTTGTAATGGGAACTTGACCTTGCTCGCCTGTGTGTATTTGAAGTAACAATTTAATATACAGCCGATTTGTAGACCTATTTCCTTCATTTTTAGTAAATTCTAATACTTAGATCTATAGTAAAGTGTGTGCAAGCAAGGCAAAACTCACTGGTAGTTTAAGTGCACGCTGATGTGTTTTCGCAGACCGTGCGATGGAGGGAATGCAAGCAAGTGTCGAAAAGTGCTTAAAAATGTCGTAGGCATAAGTGCGCGCCGATTGCCCTTAACTTTCAGGGTTTAGCTCAGCGTGAGTTGTCATAGTAAAAGAAACAATTGGACGTCAACTATCATCACTTAAGGTGAGTGGCTTACGACAGATTGTGTTATTTAGAAGCAGCCATTGAACCCCGGAGCTGTAAATCACTGAAGCCAACGCGTGAGCACTATTTTCGCACTCGGTGTACTTTATAAACAAAACTGGTTAGTCAGCATAAATGCATGGTAGAAAGAGCTATCTGTGTTGAGGTTTAATTATTATTGTCATAAAGGCGTGGTCAAAACAGCTAGCCGCTTCGTATATAGCACATTATTCTAGTACTATTTATCATGGTTGATTTACAAAATATGCATATATCTGTTGCTCATTTGTGTTTAAACAAATTAGCTGTTCATTGTATTACGTTTTAGGAGCTATAGCATGAATCCAAGAGCAACTTCTGGATTCTCTACAAGAAAATCTTTCCTTAACTACGAAATGAGATAAACAAGGCGAAAGAATTTTAATTGCTGTTGAGCAGAACAAAAGTAATACGTAAGGGCAGACATTTCCCCGCACGAGACGTCACGTTACAATTTGACGCCCAATCATAGAGGCAAAATTATATCTAAACTAAAGGTAGCAAGAGCTTTCAATTTTTGATATGGCAAATTTATATTATAAATAGAAGGTTCCTGAAAATATTTTTCCATAATGAATCAAATATGCAAGGTTCTACAATTTTTAGCAATAATCTTACGTGTAAAACCATTGCCTACTAATAGATTTTGTATTTATCATCAAGTTTAATTTATAAAAGAAGTATCTCGGGCACAACGTCAAGGCATATTAAAACATTTTAATTAACGCGATTATTTTATTACTTACACTTAATGTGTAATGGAACGGTGTTTATTAGATTGCAGTCAAAAGAATTTCAAGCTAATTTTAACTGCATTTACCTCAGCACAAACAATGCCATTGTTTGTTTTGAAATAAACATTGATCTCGTCACCTATTCGTTCTTTTTAGACTATGTTAGTAACTAAAATTAATTTCAATATAACCTCAGTTGTTTTTTTCTTTTTACTTCTCATGCGTTCTCCTACGAAGGATGTCAAAGCGCATTTTCGTCTAGCAATTTCTACACACTATTTGAGAAGGGTCACATTTTATTCGAAATACTAAGCCATTCAGCCCAATCTTATCACCAAAGCTTTGTCGACGTTACCATGAATTTGTACTTGTTTGCTCGCTCAACAACTTAAATTATTTCTCTAAGAACAACGCTATATTTCTTACTATTTTTTGGCAACTAGCGATTTTTTTAATGTTTTTAACAAACTGACGACCACTACACTGAAGCTGCCAATATAGTATATTGATATAACCATGAAATGACAAAGCATTTAATAACTACATAACAATAAATCAACTTAAAAATAATATTTCTCAAAGGATATCGGTTATAATTATTTCGTTTTATCATTGGAATTTGTATTTACTACAATTGTATTTGCAGTTCATTTGTAAATAGTCCAGTTATGATTGCAATTGTAATACAAATGAGTCAAGATTTATCTGAAAGTAGTAACTATTATAGTAAAACTAGCAACCAGTGAGACAAATGTCTCATTTAATAAAACAAAAAAGACCGTTTTTCAAATAGAACGCGTATTAAATAAAAACAATAATATTTTTTTAAAAATTGATTGAAATTCGGTTTCTGACCTGACATGGCCATTCCAAACATATAACTTTAATAACTTTTTTCTCTATCTCTTACGGTTTGGCTGCTGAAACAGCGTCCCGGACGGACCAGCGTCCCGGACGGACGGAAATCACGTGATTTCTCGAAAACCGGAAGTGTCACGTGACTCAAATTCGGTTCCTGACCTGACATGACCATTCCAAACATATAACTTTAATAACTTTTTTCTCTATCTCTTACGGTTTGGCTGCTGAAACAGTGTCCCGGACGGACCAACGTCCCGGACGGACCAGCGTCTCGGACGGACGGATATCACGTGGTTTCTCGAAAACCAGAAGTGTCACGTAACTGAAATTCGGTTCCTGACCTGACATGACCATTCCAAACATAGAACTTTAATAACTTTTTTCTCTATCTCTTACGGTTTGGCTGCTGAAACAGCGTCCCGGACGGACCAGCGTCCCGGACGGACGGAAATCACGTGATTTCTCGAAAACCGGAAGTGTCACGTGACTCAAATTCGGTTCCTGACCTGACATGACCATTCCAAACATATAACTTTAATAACTTTTTTCTCTATCTCTTACGGTTTGGCTGCTGAAACAGCGTCCCGGACGGACCAGCGTCCCGGACGGACGGAAATCACGTGATTTCTCGAAAACCGGAAGTGTCACGTGACTCAAATTCGGTTCCTGACCTGACATGACCATTCCAAACATATAACTTTAATAACTTTTTTCTCTATCTCTTACGGTTTGGCTGCTGAAACAGCGTCCCGGACGGACCAGCGTCCCGGACGGACGGAAATCACGTGATTTCTCGAAAACCGGAAGTGTCACGTGACTCAAATTCGGTTCCTGACCTGACATGACCATTCCAAACATATAACTTTAATAACTTTTTTCTCTATCTCTTACGGTTTGGCTGCTGAAACAGTGTCCCGGACGGACCAACGTCCCGGACGGACCAGCGTCTCGGACGGACGGATATCACGTGGTTTCTCGAAAACCAGAAGTGTCACGTAACTGAAATTCGGTTCCTGACCTGACATGACCATTCCAAACATAGAACTTTAATAACTTTTTTCTCTATCTCTTACGGTTTGGCTGCTGAAACAGCGTCCCGGACGGACCAGCGTCCCGGACGGACGGAAATCACGTGATTTCTCGAAAACCGGAAGTGTCACGTGACTGAAATTCGGTTCCTGACCTGACATGACCATTCCAAACATAGAACTTTCATAACTTTTTTCTCTATCTCTTACGGTTTGGCTGCTGAAACAGTGTCCCGGACGGACCAACGTCCCGGACGGACCAGCGTCTCGGACGGACGGATATCACGTGGTTTCTCGAAAACCAGAAGTGTCACGTAACTGAAATTCGGTTCCTGACCTGACATGACCATTCCAAACATAGAACTTTCATAACTTTTTTCTCTATCTCTTACGGTTTGGCTGCTGAAACAGCGTCCCGGACGGACCAGCGTCCCGGACGGACGGAAATCACGTGATTTCTCGAAAACCGGAAGTGTCACGTGACTGAAATTCGGTTCCTGACCTGACATGACCATTCCAAACATAGAACTTTAATAACTTTTTTCTCTATCTCTTACGGCTTGGCTGCTGAAACAGCGTCCCGGACGGACCAGCGTCCCGGACGGACCAGCGTCCCGGACAAGTCTATTATATATATGGACTAGCAGTCCAGTGAGACAAATGTCTCATTTAATAAAACAAAAAAGACCGTCTTGCAAATAGAACGCGTATTAAATAAAAACTGTACCCAGACCTGAAAGGTGTCAAAGTGGTTGCCTAACCGATCGACGTTTTAAGGCGCAGAGGGTCGCAGTTCCGTTTGGCTGCTGAAACAGTTTTTATTTAATACGCGTTCTATTTGAAAAACGGCCTTTTTGTGATTTCTCGAAAACCGGAAGTGTCAAGTGACTGAAATTCGCTTCCTCGCCTGACATGACCATTCCAAACATATAACTTTAATAATTTTTTTCTCTATCTCTTACGGTTTGTCTGCTGAAACAGCGTCCAGGACAGACAAAACGGCGTCCCAGACAGACAAAACTGCGTCCCAGACAGACACGTCTATTAGATAAAGGATGTGACACAAAAGCTTAATTCTTACATATTTGGTTTATAAAAGGGTTAATGTCGTAATGTGGTTAGAAACATGCACAATTGAAATCTGTTAACCTAAAATTTTGGTTAATGACAACAAGAAAATTAATAACGATTAAGAATATAAATCTGTATTATCGATTGTTTGATAACCAATGGTTTTGGCGGGTATTTTAAAATAACAGAGCAAATGATGTATACAAATTTATTGAACGAGATTGACAAGTCAAATTTTTAAAACCGAATTTAATCGTCAATTTTCAATTAATATTATACTGATATGTACAGATACATAATGTCATGCCTATAAATAGTGATCTACGAAAAAATTAAGTGCAAAATTAATAAAAACTAAGTGAGTGCATAAACTAGCACTACTAAAGAAATTGCTGCCAACTACAAGAAGGAAAGCTGTTGCTGAGATCAAGAGAATTGGAAAGCACAGAAGATAAAAGAGCTCGAAGACAGACAATTACAAAGTAAGTGTATTCAATTTCAGTTAGAAATCGAACAAGTATAAATGGAAATCAGTATTAAGAAAGATTTATCTGCTACTTACAAATATAAAAATTTAATTCAATTGAAAAACTAATTACATAATTTTATATTGTAAACATACAGTATAATTAGTATAAAATTGATTTGAATGAAATTAGGTATTTGTAAAACATTATAAACAAACGTGATAAATATATAATATAATTGCAGATTATTTTTAAATAAACATAACTGTCTCACACTATGCAATATAGATTTTTCATTGTTTATGTCTTAATCATTACTAACAGTAACCCAAAGATATACGAATCTTTATAACAATTGCTAGTACAATTGCATGCTCAAGCTGTTGACGAAAGGTAAGATTTGGAGCCCAATTTTAATTAAACCCTGAGAACAATATTTATTTTAAATAAAATATAATAAAAGCTATTAGACCAGAGCAATATCTTATACAAAAAAGTGAAAAAAGATACACATTTGAAGTCGTAGCTGCTTTATCCATATGTTTTTTTCTTGCAATATTATACTTAAATGTTTGGCAAGTTTATTTTAAGACTGCTCTTTGTGCGTTGTCCTTCAGAGGCAATATAGTCCACGCATCTTTAATAAGTTAACTTAATTTAATTATAAATGCAAGTGTCGACCGTGCAAACGCTGCTCATTAACGATTTAAAAGTGCCTAAATCGCCAACTCGGCACCACATTGGTACGTGCAGAACAAATCACACACCAGGTAAGCTACTACTCCTTGATATATCTCGCAGCCTATTTGGCTTTCATTATTTTAGAGTTTGATATTTCAATCTCTTTAAAAAGTCGATAATTCAGGAAATAGAATGCATTGTATAGAGACTTATACAGATTATGAATAAATAAATCAACAACCAGTGTTTTAATAACGAAGTCAACGCGCGTTAGCTACTTCTACATTCATCTTTCCAATATTCATCCTCGGAACAGACGACAAACAATCTAGCTAAAAGAATCTCTAGAAAAGAGATTGAACTTTTATCCACAAAATAGGAAAATCACATTCTGCATTCGTAACATATTTCAGCAGACTTCCACCGGGTATTGGGGATTTAAATCGAAGATGCTAGAGAAATGTTTATTTAGAATACAAAGCTCCTCATTACCGAAACGGTTCTATCCCGTTTAGTGCCACTACTTTAAATTTAATTTCGAAATAAAGCATGCCCACTCTCGATCCAGTTTACTACCGCTGTGGGTATTTTAGAATTTAAACGCTTTGAATTCGGAACACACACGGCAGTTTATTACAATTGCACTCTTTGTAAAGGCGATCGCTTAGCCATGCACGATATTCCAGTTAACAAGAATACATAGCCCAGGTTTTATTTAATTTAATGCAATTTCTTATTTATATTAGCCTACTTAAATTGAGTCTTAGAATTTTAGTACCTGTGAAATAAACTCAGCCCAATCAAGCCTAAGTATTATATTTGGACCTCATACATTTTGGAATGGTGCTAAATTTTGAGATTTATCATGGAAATCATCTGCTCTGCAAAATAAAGAGTTTAAACTCAGCTTCGATATGATTCTATGATTTCTAAAAATGTATCCTTTTAAAATTTGATTTCCTTAACTAGTAGTTTTTCAACAATAGCTTCATTCGAAAAATTACATAAAATTCAGATAAAAGTAGCAACAACTATATGGATAAAGAGAGTAAAAGGGTGTAATTCCAAAAATTTCAAATATATTATCAGAGGCGAATTCAATCCAGCCCTGGAGAAATCTCTCCTTGTCGGCGTGTAGATCAACGCCGATTGCTCGTAGTCAATATTGAAACTGCCAGTGCCCAGTTTTTATTCGACAATCAACACAGCCCCGAAAAGTCAGCCGTTATAACGAGTGTAATATGACGCCAATTCGCCTGCCGAAAATCTGCAAACTCTCTACTTTGATTTCATCGAAGCCCGGCCGTCCCCCAAGGCTTTGCTATAGAACCCGTAATTCTCGATTGGCAGCTAGAGCAACATTGCTACCGACCAAAATATTCGTTCGGCGCCTAGTGGCCACGGCTCTTGCCTTACAGGCTAAGTTGCAACTATTTTTTTTTGCATGTTGTACTAAGCTAGACATTTTCTATAGGTGATGTCACAAATAGGTAAAATTATTAGGGGTTGTTTATTACTATAATAGACAGATGCAGCCCTCCACAGAACCCATAAATAACCCCCCAGAAAGACCTTATGAATAAACGTGGCCTCCAAGGGCGATCAACATCCGGCTAAGACCTGACCGTTATGTGTCAGTAAGAGGTTCGCTTGCAATACATAAGAGTCGCAAATATATGACAACCTCTAACAACGCAAAGTTCGCATCCACTCAATTGACGCGAGTTTCACCTGCAGGAAATCCGTTTCGATAGACGTGCTATTTCCAAAAGACAAGAACTAAGATCATAAAACCCTCGAAAGCACAATGCCCAGTTGGCGCATCAGGAAAATTGGTAATTGCAAACCACCCCGCAGACGAGCGAGGGTCTTTCGTTTATGCAATGAGACAAGAGCAAATATTAACGACATTGGAGCAAGAATTAAGGCGATTCTTAACGTCAACAAGATGGCTGAGATTGACTGTTAGCACGCCATGCGAGTTTGAATTGTCGCGGTATATTCTTGTGAACGTATTTATTCATTGCATTGTACACGTAAAAAGTTAAATTTTATTAAAGTGATGTTCAAATTTGCTACGTATTTATTGCTTCTATTTACGCGAATGTAAGCAACAACTAAATTGCCATTGTTTATTGCAGTTTTGACTTTCCACTGATGCTTGTATAAAGTTTGATTAATGTTATCCTAATAGGCATCTTAAAGCCTGTGATTTTTATTTGTGAACCATATTCCTGTGGTATGATCAGCTTTCACAGACTAGATAGTAAGGTAGGTCCAAATCCTGAAGTTGACCACGAACATATCACATCGTCTGGAGGGAAATTTTCCTAGTTGAAATTCCCCAGTACATTACCGGCAGGCAAACACCAAATAGTGCCCTCAAAATAACACGAATTTGTCGGTGTATCTTGCCAGGTACAATTGTTTTACATATGGAGAAGAAGCACCTTCTGATTTCAGCCAAAGGCCCATTTCGCTGAAGTACTAGGCTTATATAAGCTTGTTACATGTCCTAAACGGGATGTTCCCTGTCAGGAATAATAACAATGATTAAAGACCATGCGACCAGTGACATTTAAATTATTTCGAGTAAGTAGCTTTCTATAATATGTTAACTCTTTAATACGTGGCACGTCACTGCTACTCTCAGACTCAGTTTCTTGCAGCAGTGTTAAATAGGTTGCATATACTACCTGGCCGCATTCCATTATAATTTTTAAAGTAATGTCAGAAACAAGTAAGAACATTGCTGCTGTTTTCATTTCTTCACCTTCTTCAACTCAGTTCCACCTTTTTTTAATAAAAATAAATTTAATAGAGAAGAATGTTTACATCAATTTATGCTTAGTACAAATACTTAATTAATTTTATTCGTTACCTTCTTATTTTCGAATTATAACATTAAAGTTCATATTTTAAATTGAAACTATATTTAGCTATGGTACATTTCAATCATTTGATTTTATGCTTACTGCGATGTAGGTTCGCTGCACAATTTAAGCAATTGAAAGCGTTTTTTTGTTTTTGTTTAGGATATTAAAAGTTATATTACGTATGAGAAATTACTGAAGGTAAATAAAGATACAGATTTTTTTATTTTAATGATTTACTGTAGCAGCTGTCTCTAACTTCTGAGAAATCTGTGTAAAATATTTTTCATTTTTATTAAAAATCAAGTTGCTATTAAAAGGATCGAAACAAAACCGCTTTAGAGCAGTCTTCAAAATTTTAACCTAAAATGTGGAGTTCAGATCAGGTGATTATGGCTGAAGATCAGACGGATATTGATTACATAGTAAGAAATTTAAACGAATACTACATAAACTGGAGTTTAACCATAACTACAACAAAAACTGGGTATATTGTCATTGGTAGAGCAGGCGAAGATTTAGAGTTAGGAACGGACACCATTCAACACAGAAAGACGTACAAATATTTAAGTGCAAACATAACTGATGTTAAAGAGAGTGACAGTGAAATAAGAGATAGGATATGACAGGGTAGAACTACAATAAAAGAACTTAATAGCGTTTTAAGGAACAACAGAATATCTAAAACGGCAAAAACAATGATGTACAAGACAATGGTAGTATAAGCAGTATAAGCACTTACGGAGCACAACTATGGGAGATTAGTAAAAAAATAAAAATAAATTGAAATCTATGGAAATGGATTACTGGTGACGATGCTGTGGATTAACCAGATTGGACAGAGTGCAAAATACTGAAATTAGAGAAAGACTGACGATTGATATTGATATAATAGAGACTATCGAAGTTAAGCGTTTGAGATGGTACGAGCATGTGCAAAGGAGAACCGATCAACGATGGTCAAAGAAAGTATGGATGTGGGTCCCACTATATAGACGGAAGAGAGGTCGTCCAAGAAGAGCTTGGAAGAACGATATTGAAGAAGCAATGGCCGGGAAAGAGTATGTCCAGACTTCCATTCACAAGACTTCTTTAATCAGGGAAAACGTTTTGGCAAAGCCGTTAGCACAACGATAGAACAAGACATAAATAATGAGACAAATAACATAAGCAATATTGAATCAGATCAACGTTGAAAGGTAAAATACATAATACAATACACACCCTTTGTAAAAATTTACCTAAGGTACAAATAGTTTACTGGAAATTTAATTGGCGCTAATTTCCGATACAATCTTCACTCACATCTCAATAGCGTTCGGATTTGCGATAAGGCAATCTTAGACGCTTTGCGCGGACGTAGCGTAAACCAGTACGCTACGCAGTTTTGTTTACAAGCTTCTCGAGAAATGTCCCGATAAAGAGGTGCCCGAAGTGTATAAAAGAAGAATCCGAAACTAGTTAACTTCGCTTGAGACTTGAGAACCTGACTTGCCGATCCTAACTACAAGCCTTAAGCCCCCTCGGGGCTTAGCCCCCTTGCCTTGCTCGTTTACCTGCCTGATGACGGTAGACTTGGTTCCCATCTCGCGGGAATATTCCTTTAGTTTCCCGCCCCACCTGATTCTCTCCCGGCTATTATTGCAATATCCTCTTTATAAAATTAACATAAACACGGCTTACCAGAATATTAAAAGAAAGCTACAGGCCGCCGCCATAACCCAGATGCCTCGACACAGGCAAATTAGCCAGCCTGGCGTGAGCTCGGACCGACCAAGATTTTCCAGTGCTCGTCGGCCATTTTAGCTGCAAAAAACCGGACTTTCTAAAATGTAAACACGTCCAGTTTATATTATTTCGAATGGTTCAAACTTATTCACCAATACAATTAATTTCTACACTGTGTTATTCTAGTATTTTATACATTTGAGTAGAACGGATCCTGAACTCCTGAGCTTTACCCGAAGCAACCAGTTTCAAACTAAATTTAGTGAATTTGGTTCAAGTTTAAATAAGCACCCTTCGCAGGAAGTTGAAATTAAATTTGAAAATTCCGAAACAACCCAGGTTTATTAGAACTTTAACTTTAGCAGTGACGATCTTTCCCAAGATGCTGCCACAGGAAGCTTACTGATCATTTTGCCGGTGCGACGCTTTAATCAAACGCGTTGACCGAACCAGCGGTTAATGTGGCATCCGTCTCTGAGGTGGAAACACAAGTGTACAGTGTGCATCTGGGTTGTTTACAGTGCTACAATTTTTTATAGTTTGTTGTTTTAACGAACATGAAAAATCACCAGAGCATATAGCAAGACAAAAAGTGATTTCTTAAAGGTATCCAACAATTCAGTAAACTTCTCACTTTCCATTAAAATTTATGGCAAAAATAAAAACCTTCACTTAACTGCCAACGACCCCAAACTGCTATACAGTAAAACGGCGTCATTGAATTTTTCTAATTTAATTTTGTTTAGCGAATAGATTCCTTATAATCAGTCACATTGCAAAAGATCGCATTGTGAAAAGTGATATACCTTTTCTTAATGAAATTCGACTTTTTACATTGAGAGAGAAGACCTTAATCTAGATTTCCAGATCTATAGTAAACGTTTATTAATACTAACCAAAGCTGCATACAAAATGTGTATTTTGTGAGAAAACTTATAAGTTAATAAATTGCTGAAAATCAGAAAATACAGCAAGTGCATCGAGTGAAATCTCTGGAACTGATAGAAAAACTGACTCGGTAAATAGGGAAGGTAAAGTGTAGAACACGAAATACCTCTGTGCAAAAATCATGGAATATAAAATTTGTGGATACAATTTTTTTTAAACCCACTATTAAACAACGATTCCACTTTGAGATTCATTTCCAAACTAATTTATTTTTACTGTAGCCATACACACAATTCAAACAGTATATTTTGTAGGACTTTTTGCGCCTGCAATGTTATTCCATTTGATGCTTTTTGGAAGCCCAAAGACGTATGTCTGTAAAAATACCGCAGCTTTTATTGGTGCGGAAAAACTTTCCGATAATATTAGTTCTTCGGCGCGCGCTTTTCCGGGTCTTGAGCAAACCTCACGCGAAGCATTTCAGCCTCAGTTCTGTTTCCATTTAATTACAGTTTAGCGGAAAAGCGGCCATCGGATGTGCTTAAGTGAGGCGCTTTGTCGTTTAAAATTTTCGGTAAAATATGACAAGAGCAACATGTTCTGTTCGCCGCTAACTCGCTGTCATTAATAACAGACCGAGGAGGGTGGCAAGAGATTAGAGACAAATTGTTGTCGGCAATGTCACTCACTTGTATAGATTTGTGCGCTTTTGTGTAGTGGGCGTTTTTCATCTTGCAGCGTGGGATCAAAAATATTTGCGGCTCTGCAAACAATACCCGCATTGAAGCTCACGCACTTCATGGTGCAGCTCTTCAATTAGTCATTGTTTAAGCTTCGAAAAACACGAGGATCTTAATAGCTGTTGGCACAACATACGAAGCTTACCTTGCAATTTTATTTTAAACTCGATGAGAGGGCTTTGTGTCACTATTTAACCAAACTAAAGTTTTTGAAAGATAAAATAGAAACAAAAACTAAGTTTTCTTGATTAAATGGGGTTCGTAAAATATGATACTTAAAGTCCTTTATTCTATAAATGAACAAATATTGTCCTGTTAGACTGTTATCTCCAAATTTTCCATGGCCATCTTTGATCTGCCATCTGTTTAATATGTCCGTACAACTTTAATATTCTTGATTCATTGTTTATTATGTGTCTCTTATATCCTAAAACTTCTTCCGAATACGCTCCCTTCAGTCGCTTCTAACCTTTGTGTATCTCTTTTGGTAATTGAATATACCTGCGAGTCATGCAGTAAATTATTCTGTAATATTCTTTCGTACATTCGTCTCTATATTTACTTCTTGATCACCTTTGGCCACAAAAACCTATCTAACATTTGAATTGCCTTTTTCGCTTGCGCTATTCTGCTCGAAGTTTCTTTCTTGATATCTCGTTCTGTAGATATCACTGAGTCCAAATATTTGTATTCTTTCGTCGACTATTTACGTCCAACCACCTCTTTTCCGCGCTTGTTACAAGGTAATTAGGTGTCTTAAAATTTGTAATATATTTCTTGTAACTTTGTCATAATTTGTTACGGTTTGTTTTTGAGATAACGGTAGCGCACTTTATAGACGTGAAGTTCTAACGTTTAGCAGAGACCCATTTACAGTAGTTTTGATTAGAATTTCATTTGCTCGTGAAAGTTTCATTAACGATTGACAACCGAGGAAGCCGACTCGTGCCCATTTAATAACTTAAAATAATTTGGGCCAAAATGTTCCCTATTTTGTATATTTAATGCGGATTTGAATATTAGACGGTTTTTTGTTAGCTGCCCATGGAGTATTTGTTGTCCAGACAGCGTTTCAAATCATTTCTGTTTGACCACGACTTAATTCTGAACGAAGTCATGTGCACGCCTGAATACACGTTTCTCAAGGAAATATTACGCGATAGCGCATAAAATACTCTATTCTAATTCATATTTTACCGAGATAAGCGTTTTTATTCTTTTGTCCGCCAGACCTCCTGATTAAATGTGATGCGCCGCCGTTCTAATATGGATTTTTGATCATATTCTACATAAGCTGTCCGTAATATTACATTTGAAGAAGACGTCGAGCAGTCTTTGAGGGAATGCTGCAACACATCTAGCAAATTTGCAAAATTTTTGGATACAATAAATTATCATCGAATGTGATATGGTACAGCATTTCGAAATTTAGTATTGACCAAAATATGTGTGAAAATGAACTTAAAACGATGCAAGGTAGATATTACATTTCAGACAACGATATTTAGTTTGATTAATTGCTTATTTGTAAGATGTATTACTTGCAATTTTGAAGTTATGGGCTCCTTCGCAAGATTAGGTATTTATCCAACAAAATTGAAAATATTTGAATACATATCAACTGTCTATGTTTAATGTTGTTTCGTTTCGATTGCGCCTCTATTATTTCGGAGTTCTGTAGTACAGGTTTTGTATTATCTCACGCTCCTCGCCTTACTCGATTCGGGCCGGTCAGCGACACTCGAATTGTTTGTTCTCAGTGGGGCTGTTTTCCGTTCTGACGCAGTGCCAGTGACTTTGATATAAGGTCTTTAAAAATAGTCCAGTGATGTTTACGGGCATGCAAGCTATGGATTTTGGTTTTTGTCCCTATCCGAATGGGCGGACGATGCAGCCCTAGCAGTTGTATTGAGAGATATTTTCTCACGCCGGTTTAGCGGATCAAAAGCGCTTTACCAATCGTTATCTACACGTGGTCCATATTCATCTGAAATTCTTCTCTTTCTTTTGCAGCCAGTTGGGAGCCCCTGAAGATCGTAGGTTCGGAGCTTCCCGAAAATTACAATCTTTGCTATTGAGCATGTCCGCCTTGACCAGGTTGAACTTGACACCTGCAATTCGGACCTTCAGATGTTTGGACGGCATACCGCACTCGCTTATCTAGACCATCACATGATCTCCCCTAGCGTGCAAAAGGGACTCAACCAAAGAAAACTAAGAACATTTATTTTCCGTCTTTTAAGTGAAGTTATGCGATGCTGCAAACAGTGAATCGCTGCTGAAGGCTTCACACAATTGCTACCGAAGTCGGTCAGAATTTCGGACTCCGGCCACTATGTACAGTTCACTTTACGAGCTACGTACCGGAATTTGATTTTAAACTGTTGTAGTTTATATTTATACCGCTGTTTAACCGGTTCTATGAGCTATTGTTCTCGTAAGATGAGTTTGTTGAGGTGCACCTTAAATTGGCCAATAATTACCTGAAATTTTTACTAATAATTACCTGAAATTTATACTAATAACTACCTAGAATCTGTACTAAATGCTGCTGAATTAGTGACAATATACTGTGATATTAGCATTCTGATTTGTTACTGCTACCTGTGCGCGAGTTGAGCTTTTCTATCTGAAAATTATGTGCTACTTGAGTTTACAAACTTTCAGTTGAATGCTTGGCTACACTTGTCGTTAATTGGTAAAGATTCGTTGGCGTCCTCTTGGCTTTTATTTATTTGTTAATACTTAAAGAGCTGCACGCTGTCTTCCTGACGTATACGGCTGGAAATTGTATCCAAGTAGTCATAGATTTTGTTTTGTTTGAGATAATTAGCCAACGAATCGATTTGAAGCTAACAGTGTGCAATATACTTAATTAACCTTGTCTGTTTCATTTGCGTACTATATTATATCCCTTTCTGCATAGTGATCATGAAAGTCGTCTTTTTTCAACGCAAAATCGTGAAAATAGTAAATTTTTTTAACTATTTTATTGAAATGTCAATTTGACAATTATAAATTCCAAAGTCTTTTTCGACTAAATTTTGAGTTACAAGAGATCACTATGAAAAAACACTACGTGTACAAGACGTTTTGAAAGTCCCTTTTTTCATTCATTTGCTTGATTAAGTCGAGCTTCGCCGTAGTTAATCCAACTGCAAATTCATGAAAAAAGTATGACTTTCAAAACTAGTTGGACAAATTACTATTTCATCACTGTGCCAACGTACTGTTAAAATAAAACTGATGCGATTAAAATTATTTGTGTCATATCTCAGTTATCAACAATGGCTTGATCGTCTGCAACTGGTGACGTTTGCAGAAAGTGATGGTTAACTTCTATTCTCATTTTACTACATTTTGCCAGACTGACGTAAACCTTTTGTTCTTCTAAGTGGCTCTGGTAGTTCCTTTTCAACTTTTACTAAACTAAAACTGCATCTTCGTACAATTTTAAGCAAACTGATTGTAGGTACACTATAGTAAACCTTTTCCAAATCCAATCGTTTCAAAGTTTCTGTCCCTGTTTTTCTAGATCAGTTGTTTAATTAGAGAATTAATATATTGTCCAAGCAAGAACGTTTTACTGCTCTGTTATTCTACTAACATATAGCATCTAGCTATATCCTTGCTTTTATAATTTGGCCATACAGTCCTCCAGTTGTAGCTGTTACGCTCATATCCCGGTGGTTATCACAATCCTCCCTTCTCACTGAATACATCTTCGCCTTTGTTTAGACATCTAGTTAACATTTTTATCAAAACTTCTATAATGTAACCTAGAGTGTGCTTTATCTGTTTCTCAGGGGTATCTATAGAATCTAACTACTTGAATTTTTCATATGTCTTAATGCACAGCGGACTTTTTCTTTGTTTATACCTGGTAATTCTTGCATTCATTTCTTCCTTTAACATGTAGCTAGAATATTTTTCAGACCCTTCCATTTTGATCAGTTGAATCCTTGTTATATTCCTTCTTTCTTGTTCAGGTTCCACGCTGCTTTACTTGTAGTCCATTCGATGCACTGACTAAATTGAACACAATTCCCATCCAAAATTCACTTTTCGTCTTTGTTTATTCAGTTCTCTGTTTATTCTTGTATATTTGTTTCTGTCTTGTGGGTCTTATGTCGCCAACCACTTTTGATAGCTTTGTCTTTTCTCTCAGATAATACTTACGAATTTCCTCTAACACTAACGTTCAACAGAAGGATTAGTAAGTTATCAAGGTAAACTTTTAATAGAAAGAAAACAATATCAGAGACCTAGGCTGAACCAATAACAATGCTACTAGGTGATTGCTGTTTTAGCCACAAGAAATAATAGTACAAGAATTAAAGCAACTGTTACAACAAGAAATAACGGTTTGCAGGTGAGAGTAGTTGCTATAACAACAAGAAATAATGGTATTGGAATTATAGTGGTTGCTATGAAAACAAGAAACAGTAGTACGGAAATAATAGTAGTTGCTATGATAATATAACAAAAAAATAATAGAACGAGAATTATAGTAGTTGCTATGACAACAAAAAATTGCAGTAGGAGAATTATAGTAGTTGATATGACGATCAGGGATAACAGTGTGGCGGTGATATCAGCTGCTATGACAACAAGAGATAATAGTACTCAAAAGATAGTAGTTGCTATGATAACCAGAAATAACAATACGAGAATGATAATAGCTGCTACCATAACAAGAAATAATAGTACCTGCGAGCATTGAAAGTTGTAGCTGCTATGACAACAAAAACCAAAAGTATGCAAATTGTTATATTTATCACGGTAACACGATATAACAGTACAAGAATTATAGCCGCTGCTGCCTGTAGGGTTTTTTTTTTCATTTTTTTTGTCAAAATTGAATAAAAGCACAAAACAATTACTTTTTGCGTTTAATCAGATTGGAGAAATAGTTATTTGCGCTCCAAGTAGAGGTAAGTGATTTTTTCTGTCTGAGGTCGTTTTTTGTGGACCGAAGCGGAGCTGAGGTCCATAATGCGACCGAAGACAGAAAAGAAACTTACCTGCGCGTTGTGCATTACGTTTTTCTCACTACCAAGAAGCTAAAGTTTTAATTTAATTAAATCCTCTAAGCAGCGGAGCCGAGCATCTGTCGCCGTGGGCTACGGTGTGACAGCTGCTGTCGCCGTGTGGTATTAGCTCGGGTGATTCTGTATGTTCTTTTTCGTACTTTTTTTGTAAATAAAAACCGTCCTACGATCTAAATCTAAAAATTAGCAAACTTTTAAGCCATCGTACAACTCAATCGGTCCAGAATCTTCGGAGGAGATAGAGAACAAACATAGAAAGATAATGGTAATGGTAATTTTTTATGGAGTCACTCTAATTCAATTATTAAATACAGTAGGCGTGTGTCAGTGATAGCGTTGTCAGTTTATTTCTCTGTCAGCTGCGTTTATTGTAAAATGAGTTATTCAGAAGAATTTGAAAATTACGCTGAAATTGAAAATAGTGCCAATGCTGCTTGAGCATCCTTGCTGCCGGCGAAATCGAGAGAACGGTATGAGCGATCATATAATACTTTCAAAGAGTGGTGTATTTCCAAGACAGTAAAAGAGGTAAACGAAACTGTATTTCTGGCTTATTTTAATGAGAAAGCGTCTATATTAAAGTCTCCAAACAGTTTATGGAGTGAATATTCCATGTTGAAGTTAACAATGTGCGTTCATGATAACATCGACGTGACGAAATTCAAGCAGGTAGTATTTGAATCACTACTTACTTTTTCTAAATGACAGTATAATTGTACAGTCGTGTGCAAATAAATCTGGGACAGTGTTTTTTTCACATGCATATTCAGTTAAGAATTGAAGAATATCTCCATGGATTTCCTGCTATCAGAAAGAGTTACATTAAACTTTAACAGGTACTGAAACCCGTAACTCTCTCTGATAAGAGGAAATCCATGGAGATATTCTTCAAATTCTTAACTGAATCTGCATGTGAAAAAACACTGTCCCAGATTTATTTGCACACGACTGTACATACATTTGAAGGTCATATCATTTCTTAAGAGAAAAAATGATGGTTATATTTCGAAAAAAGCCAAAATGTTTACTAAGGAAGAGTTGGAAAGGTTTCTCAGTGATGCTCCTGACGATACATTTTTGATGATGAAAGTTGCAATGATATTGGGAATAGCCGGATCATGCCGAACAGACGAGCTATAGGTACAACTTGAATTTTCAAGATGTTGAAATAAAACCTGACGTGGCAATTATCAATATTCTACAATCGAAAAATAAAATCCCCCGAAGATTTGTAGTCACTGGTAGTAACAATAGCAATAATTGGTTGAAGATTCTTGAAAAATATATAAAATTACGGCCCAAAAATACTCAAGAACGTAGATTTTTTATGCGTTACAATAATGGTAAATGCGTACGACAAGTAGTAGGGAAGCATACTTTAGCTGATATACCATTTAAAATTGCAAAATTCTTGAATTTAGAATATGTTAAAAATTACACGGGTCATAGTTTTAGAAGAACCTTTGCTACTTTGTTAGCTAATACCGGATCAGACGTTCTTGCTTCGAAAAGACATGGAGGATGGAACTCCTCCACTGTAGAAGAGGGATATGTGGGAGATTCTTTAAATCACAAATTAGAAACGGCCAAAAGGATATATGGAAATGTCGAAAATTCTGCTGAAAATATTGTAGATAATGCAGAAAGCATCAACGAAATTGATATTGTAAATAATGCATTTTCTATTTCTAACAATGTTGAAAATAATGACATTAAACATGTAAATACCCTCCCCCCAATTAACGTTACAAATTGTTCAAATTGTACTATTAGCATTAATATTAATAAATAGATACATTTTCTTCAAATATTCATTTCTTAATACTCGAAAATATGTATAGAAACGTCCATCTGCGGAAAGTGACCTTCTACGGAAAATCGTTTTTTCTGTCCTTAGATACGGTTTGTTTGTATTGATTTTATCTGTTGCTAAGGTCGCTGTATATTAGACCTTCCATTATTTTTAATTTTTTAACAATGTAATGTCACTTTACCCATTTGGTAGTGAGAAAAAGTAGTATGTTTATGGCAGCATAGGTGGATATCCCGGATTCCGATCACTATCATTCAGAACAGTATCACTTTTCTCACTAATTACACAATATGCTATTTAGTAGCAGCTGACTATAGCTTGAAGAGCAACGATTAAGTTACCTGTTGCTACTTTCAACTACGTTCAACAATGATAGCATAGTAACAGGATATCTTGAACGGAACGTACAAATGTTGCTTTATTTTATTGCTGTCTGCGTTGTTCAAAATCAGCGAAGCCGAAATTCGATACTGAAAATCTAAGCGCTACACCTAAACAGATCTATTACTAAAATGTGTTGGTTGTCGCTTTATAGCTTTTGGTTCTGTTAGCGATTACATTTTGTTTAAGTCTGAATTGCTACACTTTTATCTATCTTATAACGTATTAAGCTAGTAAATTTATATTCTGAATAAAAATTACAAAAAGATAAATGTTTAATTAGGTGACGGTGTTAGGTACATAATTTTCATATTATTGATAGAGTGTACTGACAAGTTTTCCATTAAGCAAGTGTAAAAGCCTCTCCTTTATAACTGATGGAGTATCAGTTATTGCCAAGTACGACAAAGGTCGAACTACAGTTGCAACGACTGCTACACTGATTTGTAACAACTTTAAACATGTTAAATAGCCAAATATCCAAAGCTAAAAGTACCCAGCTTACTGAGTATACCCAAGGAATACTTATGGTGCAAGGCGGAGGTTAAGGAACCGATCTACAATAAGTCATTAATTTAACTCCTTAAGTATTGTAATATCTAGTATTGGAAACCGATACAAAGAAATAAAGCAACAGACAGTGAAAGTAATAGAAATAGCATGGAGACAGAAAGAAACTAAATTAAAAGACCCCTATTAACGTATGATCAAAATAAACAAAAACTTCAGGCAACTGCAATGAGAACATTGAATCTGATAACAAGAAAAATCGCATACCATATCAAAAGTACGGCAGTACTGTAACACAGAAAATATTTCCAACCTCATAGAAATAGGAAAAACTGTGTATTAGTATGTGAGTGGATGCTATTTTATTGCTAACAATATTCAGCAATAGCACATATAAAGAGCGTTCTTTTAAAGTTGACATCGAAGTCGGCGCTGAGGGTTCATTGTGAACGTGCCACATCAGCTATTTCAACAGAACGCCACTTTGCGTTTTTTGTCATTTATTAAATATCTACGTAAGTACAGTACAGTTTATTTTTATAATTCTAACTAAAACAGAATCCTTCTTTGCAGAATCTCAGCTTCTCTAGACAGACAGATCCTGTAATTTTTACCTGTCAGTTATTTGTGTTTGGTAATGTAACCTCTTCAATGAAAATGGTTTTCCTACAAAAACATAAAACTTGCATGGTCGAATCTTATTTTCGTAACGGCCACCGTGTTGATTCAATATGGCAGTACTGAATCCCTGATTGTTTTGAAAAGTTAGGGCAGTAATTTCCAAACCTTAAGTTGCATTAAAATACTGTTCGTTGCTCTTTGAGTCACTGCGTCAAATGATCTTTAAATCTACCTGGTACGTAGTGTCACGTACAATACACAAAAAAATCCTGTATACGGTTGCTGGGATAAATAATATTTTTTGTATTCGCTCACCAAACTGGTTACTTTGGAAACTGTCTAGGATCCTCAAAATGGCCATTTAGAGGCCTTGTACTTAAAGTCGTCGTGGCAACATTTTAGCGGACTCAAACATTAGTTGCCATGACGACTTTAAGTACAAGGCCTCTAAATGGCCATTTTGAGGATCCTAGACAGTTTCCAAAGTAACCAGTTTGGGGAGCGAAAAATACATTTTTGCCCGGCCTCCTAATATAATGCCGAGTTAATGGTAATTGAAACTTCATATTATAATGTTTGGAGAACTAATACAAAAAAACGTTGTATGCAACACGTCCTCAAATGGCTTTAGAGGACTCATCTTCATATTACGGACTCGGCTGCGCTTCGCTCCGCCTCGTCCGGAAACATTACGACTCGTCCCCTAAAGCCTTGCTTTGAGGACTAGTTACATAAAGTACTATAATAGCCTGTTAACAAGCCAGTAACATTTCGCTTAAAGCCTTACTGCATTCCCAACGGAGATGTACCTGAAACTCATAAAATATATTTGAAATGAAGGTAATTCACAAAATGCATTGCTTAACTAATGCAATATACTATTCAGCTTAACTGGAAATGCAGCAATTTAAAGCAGAATAATTGACTAATAGGCTGAGCGACGTTTTGGTCGACAACGGATGCGTCGGGCTCAAAGAATGTCCGCCCAGGTAGTAATAAAAATTAGCTTTTTAGGCCTAAAGCGTCGCTATGGAATTAAGGTTGTGTTACGATGTAAATAGTTTATAGTGTTTGTAGACATTACATCTTAATTTTACATATTGACCATTATTTTTAAAGCTTTATCCTATTTTATTTTATATGCTTAAACTAACTTTTATATATACGACACGGAAAATATATGTTGCAGACCTCAGACCTCGATATGCCCAGATTGACCTTCGGACAGACATTTTTATCATTTATAAAGCTTAGCTTTATGTTTTCCACAAAATCTTTGCTCGTATTATGACACACAAATACGAGTCATTGGTAACACATCTAGAACAAGATTTTTATTAGAATACAACTAGCAACCAGTGAGACAAATGTCTCATTTAATAAAACAAAAAAGACCGTTTTTCAAATAGAACGCTTATAAAATAAAAACAATAATATTTTTTAAAATATTTTATTTTTTCGAAAACCGGAAGTGTCACGTGACTGAAATTCGGTTCCTGACCTGACATGACCATTCCAAAGATATAACTCTAATAACTATTTTCTCTATTTCTTACGGTTTGGCTGCTGAAACAGCGTCCCGGACGGACGGAAATCACCTGATTTCTCGCAAACCGGAAGTGTCACGTGACTGAAATTCGTTTCCTGACCTGACATGACCATTCCAAACATATAACTTTAATACCTATTAAATATATGGATTATTACTCAATATTTTTTATAGCTTTTGCTAGTTTTATTAATATGGTCAGTTAGGTTTGTTGCAGTAAAATTAAAATCATGTAAACAAGCCATTCTGTTGTAGTTCTATGTGGTTCGTTGATTTTGAATATAGGTTCGTTAAAAAAAGCCTCGGTAGCGCAGTGGTAGAGTACTCTGCCTGCAATACGCGAATTCTCAGTTCTAATCAATGGATAGACGGAACTTTCTCTTCAGTTCGCTGGATTAACAACCATTCAACATTGAGGTGCAATTAACGTAACCCTCACCGAAAGACTGATGTGTGAGGTAGAGTAACAAGTCTGCACACAAATATCTTGAAGGTAGCATACCGCGTCTAGTATAATTGGTAATTAACACAGTAATATGAACTGAATCTAGCAAAAGGTGTACGGAGAGGTCTCATGTATGGCAAACCCAACTTCTGACAACTATTTTCTTCTTTTTTTTTTTAGTTTAATAAGAATAAATTATTACCAGGTAGTTAGTCTAAACTCTAAGTAAAGAGATAGGATTTTAACGCTGCCTATTTAATTATTGCAATTTATTAGATACTTTTTTCAAAAACAACCTTCGATCTATTCAATCGTCTACAATATATTATATTTTTGCAAATAAAATACCTCTATTCATTGCTACAACTCGGACGAATAAGCTACAGGAAATTAAATATAAAAAGCTAAATAGGTCTGAATTAAATTATGAATGTTTTATCCTGTTTTAATATCTAGTCTGAACCGTATATCGTCGTGAGCAGCTAAAGGGTTACAATTAAATTTTCATGTTTACTTATCTCAATAATCCTGCTATTTTTTAGGATTATGCAAACGCAATAAAGGTGGGAGTCTTGTTTATTTAATATATTCCGTTCCCAGTAAATATTTACTTTGTCTCGCTGCTGAAATGTGCTGCAGGGATGCATCCCCGATTCACTCCAGTGTTCTTTTTACCTATTCTTATATTCCGCTTTCCGTTTAGGAAGCCATTCAACTTAAGTGGTCGCATATTTTATTTACCCGATGTCAAGGATATATGAAGCTTATGTTTTTGGATGTTGTTTGGTCTCGGTATCTCTTTGTCGAAGCCCCGAAACTTTCTTTCTCCCAGCTGGGGCTTAGCTCGAGTTCGAACGCTCCTCTCATAATGCCATTGTAGGTGGATATAGAAATGGCACCATTATGTATTGTCGTCACGTAATAAAACTCTCAGGTTTTCTGTCAATCCATTTTCTTTCTTTAAGGTGAAAGTTGTGTATTTTTGTTATTGAGTTTATTAAGTTTCTAGGTGGTTTTCGTGGTTTCCGTTCGAGCACCGCGAAACAGCGCGTCATGAGAGCTCAGGTTTCTTTTATCGAGCCACCTTCGGAAATATGTAAAGCTCCCTTTGAAATCTCGAAAATCGTGCCGGTGTGGATTTTCTTTAAGCGGATTAGGCGTCCTGCGGTAAACTGAAAAAATTCCGCCGAACATCAGCATTTACGAGCAAAATTGACTCGTGTAAAATTAATATCTACGCATCGTCCTCGCAAATTAAATTTTTCCATTTGTAAAATGAATGTTGAGCAGGGGTTTAGAGATCCACTTTTAAAGGGTCTTCATTAAACGCTCGTATAATTTTTGCAGGCGTGCAATTACTGCTGTAACCTCCTCTCACACTTTTTATATCCTAATTTCGCTGAAGGACGTTGTACTTTTTGCAGAGAGGCCAAGAGTGAGCAACTTGAAGAAAACCAATTTTACAATCGAGCAAACGGTACCATCTCGTGTGCATTTTTAGATTTTGTGAATCTTTGGTACCTCTATGCAACTCGCAAATTTTTCTTATTTTAGCATCAGTGTTGAAGTGTACTTGTATTTCCCGCAAATACTTAAAAAACAATATTTTGAACATCATGACTTAAATATTCTACGAGTATGTACAAAATGCTGGGTTTCGTTATGTTCGTTTTCTTCCTCCTTCAATTTCGGGAGCGCCGCTGGTCTTGGACTGTCAAACGTTCTTTCGTTGCGCCACGTGGAGCTTTTTAGTCTCGTTCTCGACCTCGAGCAGAGAGGCTGCTTCTGTATCGCGAAATGTTATACCCAGTCAGCGCCGCTGGCGTGAGTTGCGGCCTAGTTATTTCCGGGTTAACAAAAAGTTGGCAGAATTCAGGCAAACCGCACGTATTTGTAACCGGTGTGGCATTTTTGTTATGCCATATAGCTGCCGAAGTACCTTTACGGTTGTCAAAACGCTTCGGTTGTTAGCGGATAATTAGAACTTCTGTAGTTCTTAAACCATTCGAGTTTCCTTCATTATTGTTGATTGAATTGCCGTCTGAAAAAAACTGAATTGTTTACTTTAATAATGAAATGTATGATTTTTTATTGTCAACTAGGTCAATAGAAACCCATTGTTCCTAAAAGCGCGGGTACGGCCCTGGATCAGCGATTGATATAAATCCAACCCCAGCAGCTAAGAAGATTGAAAGAGTTGCAGCGTGCCTAGCCCCAGAAGACACACGTCTCCCAAGCTCAAAGTACAAAATCGCTTGCAACAGACTAAATAAAGCGACTTGAAGCCGCGCAATAAAAAACTTCCTTCGAAAGTGTTTGGTGCCACTTTAAATAAGTGCCAAATAACTATGTCCTTCGCAAGTACTCATTTAAGACGCCGCCAAAATAGTTCCGAAGCATCCATTTGGTTCCGGATCGCAATCAGTCAGAGAGAGGTACTTCCCTGCATTAGTCGTAGGAAATTTCCGTCGAGTCATTCAAGGTTGATGACGTGAACCAGTCTGGGTGCTACGCAGCAGCTCTCAGACCACGAGCTTAAGGTAACCTGATACAGGAGATTTTTGCAGTTAAGGCAAAAATGCTTGCTCAAGACTATGTGAAGGTTGCGCGACCAGAAACGAATGCGATTACTGGACAAATAAATACGTACGCAATTTAGTTTGAACGCGGAATTTAAGTCGAGTTCCGTTTAATGTACGTAGATCTAGTATATGCTAAGATTAATCTGTTTTATTTTTTGTAGGAAATATATCTTTGTTTACTTGTGTAACCAAATTGGTCTTTCTTGTGTATGTTAATCTGATTACATCACCCGGGTTGTAGGTCAGCTTTCTGTTTCTGGCAGATTATTTCTTCATAGCGATGAGTTTAGGTAATTTTTAAAAAGTTTCTTTTATATTGAGTTAGCTAACTAACAGGGTATAAATCAAAGTCGCATTACAAAAATGAAACTCACCGCTGTGTTACACGCGTCAGATCCCGAAAATCGATTTTGCTCTATCCTTTTTCGTGGATTTTATTAATAAACTAATGCTCACTTATTGTAAACTTGTACTAAAAGCAGCGTTTCGGTTTTACTGCTTTCGCTGTATAATAAATTCTAACAGAAAAAGAAACACCCCATTAAATTAAAAGTTACTTTTTCTATTGTTTTATAAAAGTTGTGTGCAAAGCTTCTAAAAATAAACATTTGTTGACTATATAACTAAAAAGCTACTGCTTATAAAAAGACTTGTTTGTTAACATGCATCGCTGGTCCCAAAAACTTCAGTAATTTAAAATTAATTCCAGTAGTCTTACTGGGCTGAATAGACAAACGAATTGGGAGCTATTGGAATGGAATTAAACTGTGTTCTCCTGCATGACTAGCTCTAATAGCGACTATTGCCCTACAAAAGGTTGCGTGTTTAGAACATTTCGAGGTCTTCAGAGTAGCACGCTGTTAATCGTTACCAAGTAATTGCAGTGCTGATTTTAAGTTTACCTTGGACGTGAACTACTTTTTCTATTTTACTACACCATTACATTTTACTTAGAAGTTGCATGCGATAACTTCCATTTTACTATTATTAGACTTGTTTGCTGAACATGACCTGTTAGTGTTCTATAATATATATTACTGACAACTAGTCATGACATGATCTTAAAGTAATGAACAATATTCTTTACAAATATTAAGAATCAAAATTCCAGCTTCCTTCCGCCATCCTTCTCTATGTGGATTTCTTATTTTTTTTAACAGTACTGTTCAGTAACTTCACTCAGTAGCTCAGCTGGTCTAATACAAACGAAATAAGCTTATGCAATCCAGCATACACTATCTTTGTTCTATAAGCCTATAAGTTAGACAACCACCAGTATCATCTGAACATTGCTGATTATTCTCGATAATAAAAAATACTTCAAAGAAGCTGAATTCTGATTATTGATAATTCTTCAGCACTCTTCGGTTACTGTTGGCACCTTTACTACAACTACTTCCTTGGATATTCTGCTCACTGATAGCGATAATCTTTAGTTTATTGTAGGAATCGATAATATAACGTGTAAATCAACTCTAAGAATGAGCTGAAGACGTGGTGCGTCGGATAGAACTTGTCATCCACTGTCTCAAAGCTCTTACAACTATACTGGTTATAAAAAGTACGATTATACACATAGTTAGACGCTAGCAAGAAATGATCGTGCCTTTTGTACTATGTTAGGTTAAATCAGTGTGTTATCGAGCTATTATGCTTCTGACTTTCTGATCTTTCGGTAATATAGCTATTTTTCATCTTTCGTCAAAGCATCTAAACGCTTCAATCTATACACAAGGGCGACCCGCTTTTTTTTTTCGTGAGAAGAGAAGTGGCTTGCGTCGAAGCTTGTTGTAGCCCAAGTGTGCGAAGTCCCGAATTCCCGCCAATTTGCCATTTTGACATTGTCGGATTAACAAAAATGGACTAGTGAAACATTCTCAAAATGTCTTTGCCGTACCGGGTCTCTTGCGATACTTTCATGATAGGTATTTAGGCTATACACAGTTCCATTCAGCACAAATTATATAAATCATAACACTTAGCTGAAAAACGTAATGCATTCGTGGGATAGAAAACAATAAGTTACAGCGTCTTAGACAGATGAGAGGTTGTCCCAGGATAGATTGTATGCCGATAAAGAGCGTTGCCAACAGAAAATTCCTAAGTAACCTGAAAGTCAAGTGCAGCACGATATCATATCAAGATGCGGTACGTCAAAGGCACTTCGAGAATGTCTTACTAGTCCCGTTTTGTTAATCTAACAATAGCGAGCTGCCAACTTGGCGAAGATTCAGAACCTAGTATAGGGGGTCATTAAAAAGCTCTGGCTCAAGCCACGGGTCGCCCAGTGCATGCCGATAGCAACACTTAGGCGATCACGCTAGAATCTTTATAAATTAGCTATAGCAGGGCAACATCGAAAACGCAGAAACAATATGGCGTTAACAAAATAATTTCTCCTAGCATTCTGAATTTTTCACCTTTTCCTTCTACCATTAACAATTTCTTGATCACATTGAAACATACTTCTTAGGGTAAAGAGCACTAAAGGCGTTTTAAACGAAATGTAAGTGCCAAGTTAAGTATGGTCACGTTAGCATGATATTGAAGCTGCATGGCTTTATTCCGGTGTTGAAAGCTTTATGTAAGGGAAGGATAAACAAACATCATCTTTGATTCAAAAATACAACCTGTAATAACAGAAAATAGCGCTTTCTCAATATGAATTAACTAACTAAATTACTTCGAAGCAAATAGATTTACTTTTACATCAACTCTTGTAATTTTGTCCATAATGCCTTAATGGTTTAGACCAAGACCTTTCTGAAGCAGTGATAAATGACTAAAAGCTCTTCTTAGAAGCGGTCAGATGACTGATTTAATAACAGATTAGGGTAATCTAATGTTTTAAGATATAATTTAAAGAATATCATCCGTCTTTATTTTGAAAAGTCTAAAACTGCTTGTGGGTAAGCTTATACGAAAAAACGTGTTGTTTTCCAAACAAACAGCTTCTTTAAACCGGTCATATACTAATGGCAGACACTGCACAACGTATTCGTAATCCCCTATGGCATTATCACTCTTTTTACCGGAGGTGCTCTCGTGCACTCCGAACATTATCATCGCAAACGGCGATTTCGCTGGCGCACTGTAATGCATGCTATTAAAGTATTACCGTACTATATTTTTCGCGAACCACGTTGCTGCACGAGACGGCAATAAGATGATAATAACAACAGAGCAAATTCAGGGCTCCCGCCGTATATTCCTAAGAAAAGGTTCTCGTCGAAGGCGCAGCCCGTACATGGCACGATTTAATTTTCGCGTCGTTTCCTTGTTCTGATAACGCAATAAAGCCTGGAAATACGAAAAATACAGTTTCGAAATAAATCGCTCACAACGACTCGACAATTTTCCCCGAAATAACAAAGCTTAAAGTTGGGAAAAATGTTAAGCTTTGTGAGATTTTAATTCAAATGTTCTGTTCGAGCGTTGTAGCAGATTTAAATCGTCCTTTCTTCCTGCCATGTTTTTAACTTCTAATAGAAATTGCAGACGTCAGGTTCCCTTATCCAATGTTAGAATTAAATAGCACCACTTCTACAGACAGGATTGTTCTCTTATATCCTAGCCATCCCAATGACATCTACAGGGTTACTCATTCTTAAATAACGATAAGGAACAATGCACTATAGTGTCAAGGTGATTAGCTCCACTTGGTGTGCCCAACTTATGTTACGGTGACTCTACCACGTCGTAACGCCTATGTCATGTTATAATTGACTTACACCTTTACTTTAGTTTATTCTTAATCATTTTCTTTTAAATTGAAATTTAATTAATTTGCCCTATTTTTATTATGGATAATCAAAATTATGCACTGCTAGCCTCAATAGAACACGTGACTGAAAATCAGGTCGGATTCTCTATAATCTAGATTACTTATATTCTGAAATTTTATGTTCTTATTTTATATGAAAGCTCAATACATCTGTCAACTGACACTTCAAACTAGTTTTGAAAAATCAATTACAAATACTTTCTCGTTACATTTGTCATTCCACAATCTCAAATGGTAAGTACTCCCCTAATTAAAATTAACTCACTTCACTCTTTATTTTCTTTCAGTTCTTATTTTAAATACCTGTATTCTGTTACCTGTATTGGACTTAACACTTTCCTCTACCAAACCTAATGCATCCAACTCTGGGACTCACCACGTTACAAGAACCTGCTCCACTAAAAGCCACGGTGAAGGTTTCAACTAACAACCAAATGTCAAGACGTGCAGAATCCGGATCCAAATCAACACAGAAACCCAGGAAAAACAGTTCGCCACAGGAACACACGAAAACAGCTAGCCTTTTTAAAACAGTATTCACACCTCCACCTCAGTACCTATGCATCCAAATCGACCTCAGCTGTAAATGTGTTTACTCTGATGCTCAACCAAATCACAAGTATGAAACCTGCTGCAACCCGGCACCACGAACCTTAACCAGATGCAAGCCACAAGATGTCATTTGACAAGCCCCAAAAATATGCTCACTCTGCGAATGATGTCGATGTAAACTACTTCCTTTGTAAACCATTCCATGTTATCCAATTCAGTAGATGCAATGTAATTCCACAGTAAACTCAATTCAGCATTAGCTTACTTTTATTTGCTTCTGTAGATTATAACTGTTTTAGATTGGTCTTCTCGCCACATTCTAATCTTTATCCATCTAGTCTGCTAATCTTCTTCTTTTAACATTTTACTGTTTATTTGTATTCTCCACGCCAATTTTATTTTCAATTTTAACCCTTTTATTTATCAAAATATCTTTTTTTAAACTTTTATAAAGGGGTTTACTTCTTAATTTCATTTCAGATATTAAATTAAGTTAAAATCCTACTGTATCCCTATTAGCTTCATTTAATTAAATTATAAATTCTATTTCCCTCCTTTTCTAAATACATCTTAATAATTTGATATCCATTTCACATCTAAATTCATCTTTGTAATTTTTAGTACTGTATTCTTTTAATATTATTAATCTGATTTTTAAACCCCTGTACCAATACCATAACAATAGATAAAATTACTATTTACAGAAGTTGCTTTTAATAACAAGTTCTTGTCGAATTACATGTTTCTAAACGCAAATGTAGCTTGCGGTTTTATTTAGCTGGCTATATATTTCAACTCTCCCTTTTAAAATCAATTGGGAACGCTTCTAAGTAAATATTACATACGAGGGTCGTACCAAAAGTCGTGAGCAACGTCGCATAGTGGGCAACTCGGCAACATCAATGATTGTGTATCGTTTGGTAGGGGCGTCAACTATTGCCGTATCTTTGAGTAAAGTATGACGTCAGTAGCTTGCATCACGTTATCATAAATAAGTGATACAAAATGACCGACAATGATGTTTCATTTCGTCAGCTTACCATCATCGAATTTCTTGTTAACGAGGAGATTCTCATTTCTGATATTGACCGAAGACTTCAGCGTGTGTATGGCTATGTGTACATAAGTTCTAGTAATTTTAAGTGACAGCTAAATCATTTTAACAATATTAACAGAAGCATAAAAAATTAGTCTCATGCCGATTGCCCACTAACGGCGCCAACTGAACCCAACAAGGAAAGAGTTTGCCTCTTTACTTCAGCTACATATTCGCCTGTCGGATATTAGACCCGTTTAGCACTGAGACCTCGATGCGTGCAAGCTTTAGTTTGGCATGAGGTTTTCGGAAGATGAACGGTTTCCTACTACGGGGTTAAGGTGCTGCAAGCAGATATGAGGCGGTGTTCGAAAAAGCTTCGATAAAGTGTTGTCGTTTTTAATTGAGAGAATTTGTTTCGCAGCTTAAACCACGCAGTTGTATATATCGTTTAATCGCAAGTTGTACATGCTGAAATAGGAAATAGGCAGAGTTCTGGTAGGAGGTTGTTTCGCTTACGGAATTTTAGTCTAACATTGCTGTTCGCAGTAGCTTATTTTTTAGATGTTTACTTTTGGGGTTACCTGCAGAACGAAAACTAGCGCTAGGACATAGTTTTGGTGAAAGGAAGCAGTTGGACTAGTTTCATTAGAGCACTTCGGAGGAGTCCGTAACTAAATGTGACCTGTCTCTGGGTTATCCACTGATCTGACCTTTGCGATGATGCAGGGCAAGTATTTTCGGCTGTAATTAGGCCAGTAGACGGTGCATCCAATTTCATATACAGTGCGTATTTTTTATCTCTGAACATACAAGTTACCTGCATATAAATCTTTTATGTTCAAAAGTACAAAAGACATCAAACACATTGACAAGTTATGCAACCAATCTTACACGACAGCATAATGTAACCACTATGACAGAAATCTAAATTGCGTAAATCACAGCTTTGTATGTTCTGCAAAGTACAGAAGTGACCTTCATCTTAAAGTAGGATTAGAAAAGGGTGTTATTTGACAAATTGTATTTATGTAATACAGTTTTGCTTATTTGTTGTGAATTATACACTTGTGTGAAGTTGTTGTGTATTCCACATTAATAAAAATTAGGTATATTATTAACGAAAATGCATAAATGTTAATAATAGTACTTTATTTTTCACATCCTAATAGTGAAAAACTTGATTTTACACACACAACAAAGTATTAATGAATGTGAATAACAATCGTCAACCTGGACAAAAACAATTTACAGGAGATGTTAAAAATGCCCTCCTCTTTGTTCTAAACAATAAGCTAGACGATCTCTAAAGACCTCTACTATTTCTTAAAAAAATGGGATTTATTACATTACTGGATGTAAGTATTTTCTGTTTTAATTCTTCCACATTGTGTATAACAACGTGAGTATACATTTTAGATTTCAGATAACCCCATAGAAAAAAGTCATTTGGGGATAAATCGGCTGACCGAGGTGGACAACGCATTACACCATATCTCGCAATCCAGCGACATGTAAATGTTGCGTCAAGGAATCGTGCAACACGTCTGGTAGAATAGAGTGGTGCTCCATTCATTTGAAAAGTCGCATTATTAATATTTAGTCTTTGGATTCGTGATATAATACGTTCTCGAAGCAATTCTAAAAATTTTGTTTCATTGAGATTTCCTTCAACGCCCATACCTTAACTTTTGCATTATACTGCGTGTGGATTAAGTTTTGTACATGGTCATTTTTGTACATGACCAGTAGCTACAAGAATAAAAGAAAATAGGGTTAGTAAGTAGGATAGCTTAAATGGGTAATGAAATGGATACAAACTAATAATTTTGAGAATTTACAGAACCATTTATACAAAAAGTAGCTTCGTCTGTAAAAACTATTCTACGTAAAGTTTTCTCATTTTCATTTAATAAATTAAATAGTGTTTCACAAAAATCAGTTCTTCTGATTTTATCTTCTTCAAAAAGTTGCCGGTGATTAGAAAATTTGTAGGGTTTGTATTTAAATTCTTTTAAGGTCTTATGCACCGATGTAGTTGAGATTTCGAATTTGTTAGCTAAAGTACGAAGAGATGTGATTGGGTTTTCTTCTACGTACGCCAAAATGTTTAACTTCATCTCTTCAGTTAAAATATAGCACGTTTTGTTTCTTTTGCTGTGCTCACTGGCAACACAATCATTTATCTTAAATTTTTCAATAATATTATGAATTGTTCCGATCGATGGAATTGGTCTTTCGGGATATTTAGCAGCAAACAAATCTCTCACTTTTCTCAAACTATTTTTATCAAAATGCCTAAGTAAAATCTCCAATTTTTCCTACTTTGTGTAGATTATTATTAAATAAACTTATCTAATAAACAATGCAAAATTTTTGATTGAGGTTATTTAATTTGGTTTAAGAAGTAATTCAATTGTTTTAAATGTGATACTATAATAGGTAAAATTGGTTGCATAACTATCAATGTATTTGATATATCTTTTTTACTTTTGAACACAGGAGCTTTACATGCAGGTAATTTGTATGTTCATAGATAAATTCAAATTGTGAAATGACATTTAAAATTTTAAATTATAATTTATGGAGATTTTTAGAAATATTATAATATTGAATATTGACGAAGTGTAGAAACTATTACGACCATTTTCCTTAATTTATGCACATCCAATTTTATTGTAAAGTTAAAACAATGTAATTTTTATGAGGGTAACTTGATGACGAAATTTAACTTATTAAAATAAAAGACTAAACAGCACCCCAGAAGGGGTGCATAAATTGCGAAACGTTTTGTAAACTTATTACTATATTAAACATGTTACGACTGACTGATTTTTTATTATTCTAATAATTTAAAATCATGCATTATTATTGACATTAGTAATCTCCATAAATTATAATTCAGAGATGAAAATTACGCACTGTATGTTCTATTAGCAACAAGATATACTATAAGTGAACTTAATACTAGTACGATTTTCTATCTGCCTTCAGAGTTTAAGTTCAGCTATCTTTACGACATGGACATTAGTCAAGTTCATTTCATTTTGGTTTCATAGACACAGATTTTATATTTGTTTAGGTTTAACCTTGTAAAATTATGGTTGTTTAATCAAATGGATTAAACCGTTTTAAGTTGTTTAAATTCAGACTTCACCTTTTGAAATTATAGCATGGCAATTAAGTTTGTTAACGTATTTTATCTTCATCAATAAACTCTGGTTCAATGTATTTTTTTATATAAAAAGAATGCGGTAATATTCATTACCGCACTGAGTGCGGTAATATCTATCCATTACCGCACTAAGTGCGGTAATAAAGCTCTTAACGATACTGAAATTAATTTGGTTAAGAGTCTATAACAACACTAATGAAGATAAAATATTGAACAATACACGTTTGCTTATGGCACTTAACGAGAATCGCTTGATTGCCGCAAAACTAGACTCACCGCCTCGTTTTGGCAATCAAACTCGTTTCGTTAAGATGCTCATAATCAAACTTGTATCGTTAATATCTATTACTGGTTTCAGAATAAGCCTTTGTTTACATATACAAAAGTAGGCTGTAACTAAGTCATAACTGTATCTGTACGGTAATATTCCTTTACCATATATGGCAACCATTACCATACTGAAACACCTGTATTTGTACGGTAATATTCCTTTATCGTACATGGCAACCATTAACATATTGCAACCGATAAACTATTGAACAAACCACGGATGTTATGAATAATAACACCCTTATAAGTCTTACAATCCTCGCTTAACGAGCTCGGATTTCAAAACAACGCCTGAGCCAGTTATAATACTCATAACATTCCTAGATATGTTGATAGCTATAATACGTTAGGAGTGATTTTTGTGAAAGAGAAAGTATTTTATACTGTTTAAAGCTAATTTATGTTTCGAGATAAATTAAGTCGCTGATCCGTTAACCTAATTTTTACGCTGGTACCCAAAGAGCGTTTGAAATTAATAATTTCATATTTTATTGCTGCCACAATGTCTGTAGAATTTTTGATTTAGTGCGGAGAAATATATATGCAGGTGGCTGGATGGGATACACAAAAAAATCATTCATTCCAATTCATAACTAAAGAAACTGTAACCAAAACCAAAACCAACGGGCCCCCCCCCCCCATAGGATTTCTAGGGTTAAACTGAGTCATACCCAACCTATTCTAACGAGTGGCTCGGTGCCATCTCAGTCAAATATCTCGTAACAAATTGATGAAATTATTAAGGAAGGCAGACGTGTGACGATTAAGTCAATTTCAAAAAAACTAGAGCACAATGCAGTTCAGAATTGCAATTGCAAAATTTGTACCCGCTAGGTACCACGTTTGCCGACTGAAGCCCAGAAGGTTCTGTACTATCAGTTCAGAAATAGTTTGGAGATATCGAGAAGAGAATAAAAGTTGGTTTCTCAATTTCAACACAAACGAAGCAGCAGAGTATGGAATGCCGTCTTTTGGATTCACCGACCAAAAATAAACCTTTTATTTATTAGTTGCAACAGTTTTAGGTATTTTGAATTCAATCATAGACAATTCTCATAAACTAGTTATATGTAAAATCCCTCTCATATATTAAGTACTATTAATTAATACCGTTACTTACTTTCGTCGCTTTCTTAAACAAGGTGCATCAAAAATCTGTCTCTAAATAGCCTAAAGTGGGTACAATAAATGGTAAGACAATAGGATAATACACATTTGAACAAACATTTAAAACAATAAGTCTCAGTTATCTCATAAGGGGTAGCTACTGCTAAAACCAGTTTACTTCAATATCCGTTATTCTTTGTGAGGGTGCAGAAATACATAGATAAATCGATTTAAGGCGACACTGATACAACCCTCAATCGCACTACTGAATTTTTAATGTACCTTTCAGAGGTATCAGTATCCTGAATTTGTCTATTTAGAGAATGGAGAGCTGATCCGACTGACACCTTTTCAGTTTCATGAAAAGCAATTATTTCCATTTATCTCTAGGCTTGCAGCATTACTTAAAATAAGAGCAAAATAGTTATCGTTACGTATATAGTTTTAACAAAATGTTGCCTTTAAATTATTAAAAATCGTGCCCCTTGAATATTTCTTTCTAAAAATTGGCTTTAAAAGTTACAATAAGTGAAATAGAAAATCATGTCGTATATTAGATAAATTTATTGATAAACTACAGACAGCACAGTAACAAACCGATTTTCAAAAGGTAGATGATCCGGTGATTGATTGTAACTCCCCATTCGCATATATCTTCGAAAACTAATTCCATCCAAAAACGTTTTTAAAGAAATATAATTGTTAGTTTGCTCTCACGACAACTTTCAATCTACCTATAATAAAATATATGTCTTCAGTTCCACATTACTGTACTACTTTTAAGTTGATTTACGCTATGATTACGTTTTTACTTCTGAGCGTTGTTTGGAAATGTTACAATGTAATTTATTGATGTTGGAATGGAACCATAGACGGAAACTCATTCAACGTCACTAGATGAAATATTTTCCTAAAGATGATTTGTTCATAGTCGCGTACCTACCTTCTAGGTTTAGATTCTCGGAATGTTTTCGGTTGAGTGATTTACGTATTTTTTTGCAAATTGTATAAAATAGCATTGGCCCTGATAATAATTCGTAAAAGGTATTAGAAATCGTGTTAGCATTGATGTGAACAACAAAATGTAATTAGAGCAGGCTTGGAAATAATGTATAACAATATAAAATCGAAGAATAAACCAACAATTGGGGGGAAAGGAAGCCAAGCTGTGAAGTGGTGTTGATTTTGGCTTTTCCAATAAATAATTATTAATACGTCAATAAACCCTCTTTTCCCAATTCAGTGTGTTTGAAATTAATTCTATAGCATTTGGGTACGCGGTGTTAGGTTGCATTAATTCGTAGCACCTCTGCAAGGATTTACAAAAGGTGTTTATTTTGTGCATCGAGTGGTAGCTGATTTTCCAAGGCTGTGTACGACGTTCGAGCAGTGTAATTAGAAGCATGTGGGCTAGAGGTAGGCAGCGCCCTTCGTGGGAAGCAGTTGGGCCCAAGGCGTGGAGCAACGGCTGAATTGGAGGCGGTTTTAGAGCGATCGAACTACAGGAGTTATTCTGCAAAGCATTAACGGCTTGTATCTGTAGGCCAACAAATAAAGAGCGGCCCAGGCATTGTGGGACTTACTGGGGGCTCGATTTAAATTCTAGTTTCCATTAGAAAAACAACATAAAAGCCAGACAAATGCATTCTAAAGGATTTAATTTAGTGATTTACAAGTGGGGTCGGTTTTTGGTGCATTGCCGGTAGACGCGTTATGTGAATGTTTTTTGTTAGTGACGTGTATTTACTTACTTTTATTGTTATCACCTAGGCAACGCATTAATTACGTAATCACTGTTAATTTTGAGAAATTGTGAGGTTGAATCTCCATGTTTAAATTTTGTTCCCATTAATTAACATATCCAGTATTGTGGCGACACAAATGAGCATTATTCAAAGCGTTTACAAGTAAATTATAAAAAATATACCACGATATTTAAATTGATAGCAAATGTATTTCCAATAATTTACACTAAATCAATATACTACTTGCTAGGATGTAGAAACCCTACCCTTTGAGCCGATAGAGTCGCTTATTTAAATAATAATAGTATTAATATCAAACACAGTCAAATTAATAATAACCGCAAGAATACTTTATGGATGCTGGACTTTGAACATAGACAAAAACTCATTTAACATTACTAGATGATTTTTCCTGAAACGGTTCGTTTATCTTCGCGTACCTATCTTTTGTTTAGATTCTCGGAATGTTTTCAGTTGTGTAATTTACTTATTTCGGAAAAATCTCATAAAATTCATATTCGAACTATATCTCGATAATAGTAACTCCCCATTTGCATTTATAATTGAAAATTATGTCTATCCAGAAATGTCTCAAAAAAGAGATAATTGTAAGTTTGCGCTAATGTCGACTTCCAATCTACTTGTAATAACAGGTGTGTCTTCAGTTCCTGAATATTGTACAACCCTTATGGTGATGTATGTTCTCATCATAGTTTTACTTCTGAGTGTTGTTTCAAAGTTTTAAAATATAATTTATTGGTGATGAATTTAGACCATAAACAGAAAGTCATTCAAGATCACTAGATGTAGTTTTTCTCTGAAAACGATTCATTCATAATCGCGTACCGGTTCTTTCATGTTTAGATTCTTGAAATATTTTCGGTTATATGATTTACATATTTACATATAGTCCGAACTAAATCTACATTCATATACTGCATATCATCGAGAATGAATTTCATCTAGAAATGTCTTAAGAAAAAGAGAGTTGTTAATTTGCTCTATTGTCGACTTTTAATCTACCTATAATAAAATATATGTCCTCAGTTCCACAGTACTGTACAACTTTTAAGGTGATTTATGCTATTGTCATAGTTTTACTTCTGAGTGTTGTTTCGAAGGTTTGCCATTGGTGCTGGTTTTGGACCATAGACAGAAACTCATTTAACATCACCGAATGAATTTTTTCCTTAAAACGATTTGTTCATAATCGGAACGTCGCGTCGGAATGTTTTCAGCTGTGTGATTTACGTATTCCAGTTAAATCTCATACAACAATTTCCGGTATGTTCTAACTCGCCAGGTTTTTGTACCTCTCAGTTGGCGGTTTGCGCCTGCAATTAATTGCAACCTACTTCTGTGCGGCGAGCATTAGCAAACAGTACTACAACCAATTAGGCGGTTTATAATTGAATTACACAATATCCCACTTGCAAAGCAATTCCAGAACGCACAAATCGCACATTTCTCCTTAATTTACCTTAGGTTAGGGCTAGGGTTGCCTGAGAAATGAAGCTTTTATCGCAGTCATAAGTCCCACGTTCGTCGCCCTTGTACTTGGGAAACAGCACAAATTCGTCGCACAGGCAGTCGATATGTCGAAAGTCGGTTATCATTTTTCAGTTCGGAAAAATACACGGTTTCATTCGGGTTAACGGGATTTATGGCCGATCCGCGCTCATAAACCACACAAACCTAATTTTCGGGTTACAATAACCCATTTTGTTTCATTAACCTGAAAAAGGGAAGTAATTTAAGGCTGCGCGTGCTAACAAAGGCCTCTTACGACTACCTACGCTCCATCATCGCCAAAATGTGGGGAGAAAATGACCGAAATTAAAAATTATTCATGTTTGTTCGCATACACCATCAACGACTCTTTCATCTTAATGAGTTTTTAAGCCGCGCTTTTGTTCTGCGTTTAAGCAAAACGCAGTAAATTGCCGGCGCAAGGAGGAATAATTTCGAATTATTCTTTCTTAATTAAGGGCGGCCTGACAGGGCGGCGGCCGCCTTTGACGTTCTCACTAAAGGTAAACACCGAGGAAATTATCAATAAAGTTCCGGTGGCCGCAAATCTTCCGTGCAGTGAAAAATGGGCCTCTGCGAGGCGATATTTTCCACCACTTCCCCGACTACTACCCTATCGGATGTTATTAGAAATGGAGAAGGCTCGATCAAGGGTGAAGCAATTCCCTCTTTGCGAAGAATTCGATGTCAATCCGGGAAAATACACATCGTTTATATAACTCACCTGAGCACTCGAAGTCTTCGATTGCTTGTTCGACGCCTTGCTGAATCTGCTCGATGACACTAAAGTTTTGCTCTTAATAGTCTCGCACTTTTTAAATAGTGTTTCATACGAATGCACACGCACTCAACTGCTATAAGCCAATCGTCGCAAAGTTTTCAGTGGCAATTTCCGGCGGTACAAAGAAAAACTCCAACGAATCTGATTAGAACCCCTTCTTTCAGTCCTTTGAAGAGCTTGCAGATTCCTCTATGTAATCAAAAGTAATTTTTCTTTAAGTTCAAGCTTTTAATTGAATACAATATGTACTATAGCAATGAGATGTAGAACCTAAAAAGCTGTCAACTGAGAGCTTTTCTGAAACTAAATTAAATGAAACAAGTTTTTAATCATGCCAATTGTATAATATAAAAGCATAAAAACCATCACCTATTAAAAATGCTGTTATTTTTATTTATTACATTTTTGTGCAAACAATACATATGGATCACCCACACAGGTTATTAACATCTAATGACATGACTTTAAATATTAATTGCATTGAAAATAAACTTTAATTTTTATATTCTCTGTTTTAATGCAATTTATTTTAGTTGGTGACATTAAAAACCGATTTTATATAAAAAAAAAGGTTACCAAATTGTAAATCGACTTTAAATGAACTATTACACAATCAATCATTGCTAACTAAATATTTTAATCTTTAACATATCCTATTTGTATTATACACAATATTAGAAAATTATATAATACAATAGATTACCGCGTGCTCACAATAATTTGCATTCTAAGTTTGTCATGCTTCATGTTCAAATATTCATAATTTTCTGACTTTTTGCACAGCCTTACCTTACTAGTCGGACCGCTACTTTAAAGTTACAATTTTCATTATTTCCTCAAATATTGCTATATCAATGTAATTATATAGTAGTTGGCATGTAAATATGTGTTTAATATTAATCCTAGACTACCTGTACTGAAACAATCCAGTTCAAATTTCTAATTGTTTTTTAATTTTAGAAGCCATTCAGCTAGGTATACGAATTGAGGATTTTCCATTTTTATTATGAAATTAATAAATACGTGAATAAATTTTCCAAGAACTATTATTAAATAAATACATTAAACTTCTGTAAAATGTACTTTCATTTACGTAACATGCTGGTTATGTGGAAAATACAAATCTAGAATGTATAGAAGACAAAAACCAGAAGAATAATTAAAGAAACGAGATATTTTTAGTTTAAGGATGCATTGATTAAGCATTGAAAAAGATCTGCATAAGCGATAATCAATCTCAATTTTAATCTATTTTTCCTAGTCAGCAGAAAATTCTAATTCGACGCCAGAAAAAAACCATTATAAGCAATTACCTAATTTTGAAAACTAACTTTTATTAAAAATCTTATCATGCAATGCATTTTATTCTTTTTTAAGCCATCGACGAATCTAATACATTTTCATGAACGTCTTAGCGTGGCTTCCTAATTTCCCTAAATCGATTAAAAACTTCTACACTCGATATAATCAGTCTCTGTTATAAAGGTCGCTTACATTGTAACTTTGTAATTTTTTAGTCAAATTAACTGGAACGCTCTATTTTTAATGTAAACGTTGGACTAATTTCCTTCATGGTACACAAGTGAAGCTTCTGTAATTTCCTGCTAAAATCCACACTTTCAGTTTTGTGAGAGTCGCTCATTTAGCGGCTGACCTTGAATTCCGAAAGCAAAGGGAAGGCGTTCCTCCACCGGGCATAAATAATTTAAAAAGCAAGCAAACCGGAAAGGCAAGGCCGGAATAAAGACAACAAACACCTAATTAGAACGTGCAGGAGGCTTCTTTATCTCCACGCCGGATCTTCCGGTTATCCAACCAACAAACCGGCGAGTTTGCAAAAATGCACTTGTCAACCAGTCCACACCGGAGTCCCGAAGGGTGCCTTCCGCAGTGCCGAACGGCAGCAGTCAGAACCTGCGGCGGTGCATTACCGCGCTGTGCATCCACGACGTGTAAAATGCACTCGAATCTCGCATCCCGGAACTTCCCAACGGCACCGGAGCGGCTACCGGAACGAACTGCGGCTCCGGGTTGGCGGTTCGGCTCCGGGGAACCCCACCCGCCTGCGCACTGCCATCGATTTTACTGGGCCGACCTGGCCTACTAGATGTATTATACATGAAACCACTCGCAGGACGTGGACCAACCTGGCATGACGTTGAACCTCGGATTTGGATCGCCAAAAAATTGCAAAATCGCTGAAAATTTTAGCGCCCCGTAAAGGCGCGGAAATGTGAATTTCGGAGTCGCGGCGAATTCCCTCCAGTACGGTTTTTTGCACGTGCATTTCTGAAGAGGCGAGACTAAGTCACATTTCTCTTTTATCTGTTCTACACGGTGATCCCAATTGAATTGCTAACATTGAGATCTTGCTTATTGGGGGAACTAGAAGATAAGTTTGATTTTTATTCACTTCGGTTCCAAATAGATCCAAGTATTCAATTTTTATGCGTTTATTGTTAAAAAAAATGGAAATATGTTGGGTTTGTAACAAAAACATTGATATTTTCAATTTGAAAAATCTGTAAATGCGGTTACACCGAACTTCCTTCGCTCGAATTAGATTAATTTGCAAATTAAAAAAATGTTTATCCCGCTGGGGTTTGAACCCGCCACATCTGCATAGCAATTGTAACCGCACCTGCATAGCGATCGTAACTGCATCGATAAGTCGAACTGCGCCATCGAGCCTAATTGAAATGAGTGCGGCGCGCGCCTTTATTTATTAGAACGGTCTTATTGTTGAAACGTTTCGACTCTTGTGACATTATCCTTACTCTGTTGTAAGTAAAAATGAATCTTTATCTAATAACGAAAAGCGCAAAATGTTTCGTACAGCCCAAGACTAAGATGTTAGGGTTATTATGGGATTTTCCGAAAAACAAAATCGTTAAAGCTTTTTATTCGCATTCTCTATTATTATATGCAGCAATTGGATAATTATTGCATTTAACTATACAATAATGGTATGTGAGCTGTATCTGTTATCGGAGACCTTTAGACCTGCAATACTAGTGTTTTCTAAGATCATTTTTAAAATTATTCATGCTATACTAAAGAAAAATGCAGTACTGAAATCGCCACTCAACAGCAAAGTTGTTTAAACGGGGATTTTATTTTTTTGTTAATAATCAACTTTATAATTTCCAAAATTATAAAGGTATATCAGTTTTGAGCAGCAGATAAACTCTCTCCGTTTACAGTAAACTATTGAGTCATAAGTTAGCTGATAATTTAGCACACATATTTGTCTAGAAAAGAAAAAGCAATCATAGATTACATATTAATATAGGAATAGGACAAGAAAATAATCAAAAGATGTTGGAATCAGAAGAGGTTCCTATTAGGGCTGTGCAAAATAATCGATTAATCGCCACGTCGATTATTTCAAACAAGGAGAATCCACTATGAGATTAATCGATTATTTGATTAATAGCTTATTCGAGTATTTATTTAATCTATTAATTGATCATTTGAATAATCAATCAGATGACTTCATTAATCTAAAAATATATTAATCGATAAAAGCGGCTTTATTTTACAATCGATTATGGATTAAGAATTTTGATAATCGCACAGTCCTAGTGAACACATTGTGAACGACCTGAGAACTTTGCTGACAAAAGCAGATCAGCAATCAACTTATTTACATTATGAATAAATCATATATTTCTCCATTCTCCTGAAAAGAATACTCATTTTTTTCTAAATGTATATGTTTAATATTTTTTATTCATTAATATTATGTTTCGAAGTGTTTGTATTAATAAACATAACATTAACTCTTTTTTATATTTTAATATTCATTTGACGAGTCTGGGTAAAAACCCCGATTGATCGGTTTGTTTACTAACATATGTAACTATTAATTTATTATTAGGTACTTTTTATTTAGCTAAAGCATTATTGATTATCTGTAGTCGATTCTTTGATTTATTGATTAATCAAATTTTTAGAATATTAATCAATAAATCAGTTCTTCGATTATTTTTGGTTAATCGATTATTTGCTTAATCGATTACTTTATTAATAGATTAGTTGAATATTTTATTAAACGATTAACTGATCATCTGATTAATCAATTAATTGGATGATTTGATTAATCGAAAAATCTATTAATCGATGTAATCGGTTTTATTTTATAATCGATCATCGATTATGAATTGTGATAATCAAACAGTCCTAGTGAATACATTGAGAATATGTCAGTCTACTTATTTTCATGGTTATGAATAAATTATATATTTCTTTAATCTCTTCAAAAGAATAATCATTTTTTCCTAAAGGTCTATGTTTAATATTTTTTATACATTAATATTGTATTTCGAAGTATTTATATTAATAAACATAATATTAACTCTACTAGACTACTTTAAATTACATTTCTTTTTATATTTTACTATTTATTTGACGAGTCCGGGTAAAAAACCGATTAACCGGTGTATATACTAACATAAGTAAAGATTAATTAATTATTAGGTTACTTTATTATTTGGTTAAATGATTATTGATTATAAAGGTAATAAATCAGTTCGTCGATTATTTTTGATTAATCGATTAGTTGCTTAATCGATTATTTTATTAACAAATTAGTTGAATATTTCATTAATCGATTAATTGATCATCTGATTAATCAATTAATTGGATGATTTGATTAATCGAAAAATCTATTAATCTATTTAACCGGTTCTATTTTACAATCGATTATCGATTATGAATTTTGATAATCGCACAGTCCTAGTGGACACATTGACTCAGAACTTCGCTGAAAAGAAGAAATCAGTCAACTTATTTTCAGGGCTATGAATATATCATATATTTATCCATTCTCCTCAAAAGAATTTTTTTTCTAAAGGTCTATGTTTAATATTATATTACACATTAATATATTTCGAAGTGTTTGTATTAATAAACATAATATTAACTCTACTAGACTACTTTAAATTACAACTTTTTATTATATTCTAATAATCATTTGACGAGTCTGGGTACTCTATTATTTGATGAAACGATCATTTGACTATCTGTAGTCGATTATTGGATTTAGTTATTCATCAAATTTTTATAATTAATCGATAAATCGGTACATCAATTATATTTGATTAATCGATTATTTACTCGATTAATTAGATTATTTGATTAATCAAAATATCAATTAATCGATATCATCTATTTTATTTTGCAATCGATTATCAATTATGAATTTCGATAATCGCACAGACCTAGTGGACACATTGTCAACGACCACCAAACTTCGCTGACAGAAAAACATATCAGCCAACTTATTCTCATAAATCATATATGTCTCCATTTTGTTTAAAGTTTGTTTAATATTTTTTATACATTAATATAGTGTTTCGAAGTTTTTGTATTAATATATATAATAATAACACTACCAGACTGCTTTAAATTGCACATATGTTTAAAATATTTTAATAATTATTAAGCGAATCTAAGCAAAGAAATCGACTAATCGGTTTATTTACTAACCAAGTAATTATTAATTCCTTATTAAGTTACTCTATTATTTGATTAAACGATTGTTCGACTATTTGTAGTCGATTATTTGATTTATTACTTGATCAAATATTTACAGTTGATTAATCGTGCTTCGGTTAGTTGAAAAAAATCGATTCATCGATTGTTTCATTACTCGATCAACTAGATTATTTGATTAATCAAAAACTCAATTAATCGATATAATCGATTCTCAATTATGAATTTTGATAATCACACAGCCCTAGTCGACACATTGTCAACGACTGAGAACTTCGCTGACAGAACATATCAGTCAACTTACTTTTATTTCTATGAATAAATCATATATGTCTCCATGTTCAAAAGAATAATAATGTTTTCTATAAGTCTACGTTTAATATATTTTTATACATTAATATTGTGTTTGAAAATTTTTGTATTAACAAACATAACTACCGATGTACCAGCGCTTTGCACGGTCTTAATAGCGTAAAAAATGTCTATCTATTTCTTGCAGTACGTGGTATGAAGTGGGACTATCAAAAAGCTTCATGCTGTACTTGCCGCATAATGACAATTTCTAGAAAAACAGATCTACCCCATTTAACCTCATTGGGGGGTGACTTCCGAAAAACCCTGAAAATTGTTTGGCCCGGTTGGTAGAAGGAAATGATTTTCCGAATTCCAAACTTTTACCTCCAGTAGTCTCGCTTTTTGGAGATCTTTAGAATAACGCATCTACCCATCAGCAAATACAAACAACATATTTGTTCAAAATAACGATCTCAATATACAGAAAAAATACAAAGTCTGGTAATTAAGTAAAGACTGGTCGTTGCAAGAAGGATGTTCTTATTTTTATTTCATTTTACACGATTCAGGTAAGTAACAGGTACGAATGTTCGCATATTCTGTAACGACGTACTACGTAATTGTAAGAGGGTATACAGCAAAGCGAGAACCAACAGTATCTTAAACAATAAACAGTGCAATAATAAAAACAATTGAAATATAATAAATATGGAGGAATTCATATAATTATTTTGAAATTTATAATTTTGTAGTTACTCAAAAATTTCTTATATTAATAATAGGTTCAATTTTAACTAAATTAATCGTTAAATATTTATATCAATTAACTATCTCGGTAGAACCAGAATAACTCAATCAGGGTTGGGTTTTTACAGCTAGGTAGTTTGAGTAAATTGCCATTAGATGTAATGTAAAATTGGTTAAATTATATTCTTATACAAACGTTGTTTACACATTGAAATAGCATCAATTATATCTACTATTGAATAAAGCGCAAGTAATTACAATGTGTTTATCTAGGTAAGTTTTAGCTTTTTATATTTTTATTTGCATGCAATAAAAGGATGTTGATTTTAGGAATCTGTTTTTCTTTGTTTTTAAAAAACAACACCGCAGAAATCCTCCTACTTACTTCCAACTGTGCCGCTGCGATATGCAGATGAAAAACATACACTGCAGCGAAGTTTACTCTCAAAATACCTATAGTCGCTTGACGGCCCCACCGATGATCTCCACCAATGCAGTTGGGCCTTGCAAATTGAAACCAAGCACTGTAGCAAAGTGTTATTAGAGAGTTTAAAGAGCATACACATATCTACCACTTCTATTATTGAGGAAAGTTCTTGGAATTTCTTAGAAAGATCCCCATATGTATGTTTCAGGTATCCGCTTAATCGGTTTTGTATTCTTTCGATTCGAGTCATATAAGTATTGTAAATAGGATTCTATATTTTGTCGCCCATAAGAAAATAATTGTTTGGAAATAAGTGCCTGGCAGTAAAATTATTTAATAAGTATATCTAGACATAGCAAACAAATATTGCTTTACTTATGTAATTTATTTCCAAAAACGGATAATGAAGTAAAATAGAACACATCTTTGATAACCATTTTATCCGCAGCTGTGTATGAGGACAATAATGCGGCATTAGCTGTAAAAATAATCAGAATATGAATTACAGACCACCAAAATATCAAGCAATATGCGAAGCTATTTTTAGCTTCACAAAATTGGTTTTTATATATAGACACTATATTAGATTTTCTTGGAATTGGATATCTCATATTTTTCTGATTTTACTAATATGGAATAGGCTTAGTTTATTTTTTATACTGCTCGGTAATTTCGGCTAAACCGCAGAATCCGGGGCAAATTCCCTTCCTTTTACTTGCTTTCCTTATAATTTGGTTATGGTTACTAGAGAAATATGGTTAATAATAATTAATATTAACAATAGCAGGGGAATGCACCCCGGATTCTGCAGTTTTTCCGTAATTTCTTCTAAACTTCCATCTCATGCCAGTTTATATGAAGAAAAACGTAAAGACCCTTCGAGCAAATACGTATTAAAATGCAATCTTCCCCTTCTTGATCGGCCTACATCATTAGGCTACTACTTGCTAACTATTACAAACAGTACTAAAATAGCTCCTTTTCATACAGTTGGGTCGGATGGTCAACTACTGAAAAATGTATGTAGATAGAATGCAATTTTATTCTTCTTGCCGCATAAATTACCTCAAACCATAGACATCATTGTGTTCGTGTTTGCCACATAAGTATTATAAAAGTGGTAGTTTTCTTCCTTAAATAACAGAGTCTAGTCCACCTCTAGTTAGTTCAAAAGTTAACTTAAATTGTACGCACCAAATGCCACGCGCAACGTCAAAATAGTATCTAGATTCCTTCGGTAAGGAATTAAGTCACTGACTACCAGTCCTTCTCTGAAACGCTTTCGTCGTAGTTCGGAGAGGTGTAACCTACATCCAACCATGACCTAATATTAAAAGTTATAGTTTGTGTGCCCATTATCTATTTCCAGCGTTATCTGTCCCCCACAACCCTTAAATTATTTTGCAACCTTTCTCCAGCAACTTCTTTGATCTGACCTGTTTCTGAATCGGGTGTGTTTTACTTTTTCCTTGAACTATTAGTAATATCTGATATCAAAGTATTACAATATGCGTCCTTTTATTATTGTTGGTAGTAGGGAGTTCACGAGGACCTTAGCGACACCACCACCATATTTCGAATGAGTCAAATCTTTTGTAGTCGCTGTGGGCTATTATTATTCGTTTAGTCATAGGTCGTCATTTGTCGACTCTAGACTTCGTACCTTGAATAGGCAAAGAAGAGACTTATATAGTCTTGCTGAATGTTTCTAAAATTTTTGTTTCCTCGACTACCAGAAGTTGATGGTCGAAAAATATGGTACCTGCAGGGCAGTCTCACCTTTCACCCCTCCTGAAAACATTATCCAAGAATAAGGAGGCTCAAACGGGTATATAAGGACACTAACCGACCTGTTTAAGACACTTTAGAGCCCAGCTTCATTCCGGTGAAGCAGCTCCAGTCCAGGGGGGAAAAATCCCGCAAGCTCCAGTACTAAAACATTTACAGCTTAGTTAGAGGAGACTTGGAACCCAGGCCAAAGAAGTCTCTAAAAGTTTCAGAACCATCCCGAGAACCTGTAACATGTATCAGATATTTTGTCAAGCCGATTCTCGGTTGAAAAACAACACACGAACAGCTTTGTCAAGCCGATTATCGGTGCCAAAATAACCCCTAAACCCACATGTCCAGCCGATTCTCGGAGGCAATAACTTTCATGAAGTCGTCCTGGGCCTCCAGCCAGTATCGGTCCAAAATACTCTTCGTGCCGCAGCTTGTTGAGTCGCCGGCGAATTCTATTCTTGATCCCCCGACTACCATCTGGAAATGTACACTTTAAAACTCAATTTAAGTGGTGCAACCGTGTTTGTGGGTTTTAACCTTACCCGATTGAGATGCAGAGAGTATCTGCCAGAGAGGCCGCGAAGGTTTTTATAGAATTATTCGAATACAATATTTATCTACACAACTTTTTTATATATACTTGTAAATTGTATTTTAAGTTCTGAAACATGTAATAATTGTAAATAGGAAAAATATACCAATTTATTTGTATTCTCTGTCTAATTAATCAGGGAATCTCAAACCCTAGCTAGTACACCACACAGAAATAGATGACAGACCCCCGCTACGTTGCAAATATATTTCCTATAGTTCAAAATGGAATCTATTAGGCCTCAATCGGCATTGTGTTCGTGTAATAATTTATGGGTTTGTGCTTTTGCATAAGAGACGAAACATTTATTGGGGACAGTTATATTAAAATAGTAAATGGTTCTTCTGGAAAAACTAGATTAGTCATTTTCCAATTCTCTGTACTACTGTCAAGTGTACAAACAATTAGGTTGTGCCTTAAACCTTGTAATAAACTTACTTTAAAACATTTTATTCTAAAGCAACAGAATAAAAACCTACCTTTCAAATTTTACACGCAAAGAAATTTAAACACTTGAAACATTTTTAGTACTGTCGTTGGCGCGAAGATCTTATTGATGTCTTAGCTTCTACAATATCAATTTTTAGACAAGAAAATACACGCGGTATTACATAAAATTTGTCTTTAAAGCATGATTATTATTCTAAAAGCTAGATCTCGTTTCAAATAAGAATAATTCTGTGTTAAAACAATTTACTTTGAATAAATCAATTAAAATAAAACCACAACACTTGGTGTGATGGTGTGATGAGGAACCTATGAAAATATTAAAGTAGTCATATAAAACAGTGCCTACATAAAAATATAGTAAATTTTGTTTCAGTAAGAATTTTATGTTAAAAGAACTTAAATTAAATAAGGTGATGTTAAACACTAACAGTTTCATGAACAAATCTATTAAAAATGGTCAGAATATACAAAGTACAAGTTTAACTAACTTTAGGGCATATGAAGTTGGTCGGCAGCTGAGTTAACTTACCACAACGTTCTATGTTTGTGGTACAACCGATGATAATTAACTGTAAGCAATTTTGGTGATATTGTTGCTGTGCTAACGATTAATTTCAATGAAGCAACCTGACAATATGTTTTCCTTATAGTACCTCAGACAAGTGCGATATGCAGCTTCTAGTGACATGTCGGTGATAATTCCAATTCCGTCATTAGATTAAAGGCAGTATTAGTGGTTTCGTAATATTACTATACTAAATTTTTAATATCTACTTACATGGTAATTTTGTTAGGTGCCCCGAATTTTTCGTAACATCTTTATTTTGAGCTATTTTAAATGGTTTTAGAACACTTGCAGGGGTGAGATATGTTTATTCTTACCTTTAGTGATAAAAGTGGATAGTACTAAAATCACACGTTGGAGATAACAACGCTAATAAAATTTACAGAAAAATTCTCCCAGTGCGACTACAGCTGCAAGCAGGTTTTGCAATAATATACAAGTTTATCTGTTGGTGTCTGCATACCTGAAGCAGCAGGAATTGAGCATCTCTCTTGCACAATAAAGGTACACAACTTTACACAATTCTAAAAATATGGACAAAGACGAACAAACTCAAATTTTAAAGACACAAAGTCTTACCTCAGTTAAGATTTCTTTAATTGTAAATGCTTCAGTGTAATCTCATTGTAAAATAATGGCTTGTTTTATAAGAACCCACAAAACCTAAATGAAATAAGCACTCTGGAGAATTTTGTTCAATTAAATAACACATTCATGGAACAAAAATAGATTAAGATTCTATTATCCGATAAAGGAAACTGTCAAGGTATTTTAAAACATACGTTAATTAAACTAAATAAAAACCATAGACATATCAGTTTACTTGAAAAGGAACCCACTTAACGGATATATAAAGCTTTACAGAAAAAACTTAAATTGTCGTCTTCAATAAAATTATTATGTATGTATTATGGAAATCTGTAGTAGACGCTACTATTTGGACTGTTTAATTTAAGTAGGCTAGTAAAATTCGCTACTAAGGATTCTCTTGTCCAATACCAATTGATTCCGTACGTTATACTTTAAAATTAAAGTTATAAAGTATATGTGATTGAAGGACAATATCCAGTAATAATTTGGCCAGTAGCAATTCCCAAAACCGTTAACCAAAACGTACAGCAACTTCACCTTAATAATTTTCAACGATAATTACCTCAGCTAGATCAAACCTTTATATAAAAAACTAGAATTTACACTGATGTCGCGCATGATAAATGCAGTAGCAGAATCGATAAGCATAAAACTTCTGTGTGTTTAGTTCGAACTTCTAACAAAAAAAAACGATGTTGCAACTACAAAACTATTAATTCCGTATTTCTGAGTTTTGTAAATCGCATTATTGTTATATTAAGTGAACTCTACAATAACATGGAACAGAATATAGCTACTATTACCTAAATTATTACCCTGTAAATTTTACTTTTACCAATGTAAAATGTGTTAGATTTAATTTTTAGTGTATTCGCTGCAGTTCACATCGCTACACATTATGCAATTCAGCATAGTTTAATAATGAAAATTTGCAAACTCACTCAAATTAAATGTATATATTTGCACAAATGTAATGTCGTTTCTAAATTTAGATTTTCATATTGTTCGACCGTATAAATAATAACATTAGCCGGAGGGTGACTTTCCAGCTATTTTGTAATGTCAATTACCCTGCAGCAAGTTGATTTGATGGCACACATATTGTGCAATAATTGTTCGATATTACTTGGCTCTGAATCTGCTAGCAAAGATTACATTTAATTTTATTTTGGAATTTCTTATAAAATAAAATTTTAAATAAAGTTGTGCACACTAAACTACAGTACACTCACGGTAAACTACATAGAACAATTTTGGAGACGTTCACAAACTGTGTAACGGAAACACTGGTTAGAGGCATATGGTTTTTTAAAGTGTCTTTCTTTATTATTTTCTTCTCAATATTAACATTCTGTTACAGGCGAAATTAACGGTAAGACGCTGGGCGTCAATTTGTTACATGAGAAATTGTAATTACGACATAAAAGTAGGCCACAACCTTAGTTTAATGATTGTAAAACGAAAAATTGGTAAAATGCAAGTGTCATTCGCCCCAACTGCGTTACGATGTTCCATATCAAAAGTTGCCAGCTTAGCTCGCCGGGAAGATACGGGTTCAACTTGAAACTCGTTAATTATAGTGATGACCTGATGAATAAGAAGTTGATAATAGGTTTGGACACTACCGGCTTCAACTTGTTTTTCCTTATAAAAGAGGAATTGTCCCTGAAGACGAAAGTAAGACAACCTTTTAGGTTATCTGACAGCGTTTTAGTGCGACGGTCCAGCTCTTGCGGCAACGGACTTACCTTAATATCTTGCAGTCGCCGAAACCCTTTACACAAATAACACAAGAAGGTCGCATGCAAACACCATCAAACAAAAACAAGTGCTAGCTTAATCTAATTCTATTGAATTTACGCAAACGATGTGCAAGTACACTAAACACATTTAAACTAAGCAATTATGGTCTACATGACGCCATATGGTTTTTTACAGGTTTCTAAACGCAATTACTGATTCTCATCCACTATCTAAATTTAGGTTACTTACTGCTCGACAAGAATGAATGTTTGTAACTCACTGTTGGTGCTATGCGTTATTCTCAAAACGCGCCATTATTTGGTTATCAACCAACTGCACTTTTTACAGTAAGGAAGTCCACGATCGTTTATATACTACAATAAAATAACTGATAGAAATGCTAGCGGCTTCTCACTTGTTGACTGTGGACCGTAGGCCGAGCGTGGCGGTCGCACCTGTCATTCGCCATCGACAACCTCTAACTTCTGCGAAGCGAACCAGAAGAAATTCGATAGACGCGAGACTAGAAGAACCACACGCCCCGCAAATATATTGACAAGGTTAGAACGCCGTTGTAATCCTCAACGCGAATACAGGAAGCGCACTGTTATGAATCGAGAGTTCCGGCAAACGCACTCCTTTAACGACCTTTTGCTCACTGGGTTCCTTGCTAATTCCGCATTAAATACGGTTTAGAAATTTTTCTTCCCCTATGGAATCTCACTGCCACAGCGTAACCCACATATGTTACCATGGCATGAGATTGCTACGTAATTAATTTGGCAAGGTGCTTTCTTATACTCCAAGATATGGTTGCCAACTGCACCGCTTTTTGCCACGGGAGAATGGTGGAAATAAACAGCACCATATGACTGAATAAGCCGCAAATAAGCCACGAATGCCACCCAGAACGTGGGTTGGCGTCCGCAGCCCCAAAACTTAACACTTACTTCCGATGATGCTCTCGTGAACTATCTGCCACTTTTTGCGTTCTCTCTTCCCGCAACCCGAAAAAGAAGAAGTAGGTTGGATCAATCGACTGGCTCCGATTGGTCAACTATGACACGCTACTTCTTTGGCGACGTTTAATTAGTGAAACCCCACAGGGAGTATATCGATTGCGTTCTGGAAATGTCTACGCTAAAATGCTGATCTCGCTGTTCTGCACGTGCGTGTATTCATGGTTACTGATCAAATTTATGATAACATTGATAGCTGTTTGGCGACTCCAAGATGCCAGAAACCTCACCGAAAAAGTTATCGATAGTTAAATTTTAAAACATCAGCTGCCACATCATAAAAATGTTAAATCACAAGATTGCGTTCCACAAAACAATCCAAGGCTATCGTTACTGTATTTATACATTGCTGTACTCGGTATTTTCGTACCCAATTGCTGTAACACGAGAAATTCATTTAACAATCCACCTCTCCACTCCTTACGCTTTTTATTTTTACACTTTTCTATCATCCTCTTAAGATCGCCCCTTTCCATTACTACCTACTGGAAAATCGAAAAATTGTAAAACTGTCATTAAAAATTACTTTGAATTGCAAATAACTGCAATTAAAAATTAAATATTATGAGAGAGCCAGTTAAAAGTAATCACTTTTGAGACGTGTTAAAAATACTTAATACACCCATAGTTGTCAGATAACTAAGAAAAGTAAATAATTTGAAGTTGTTCCACAGCTCATAATTATTTGAAAAAGGCTTTCTATATTCTAATCAAATGTCAAAACTAATATTCTTATTTTGACAAATTCCTCCCAACTTTTCTGTATTATAATCAAACGACAAATTCAAAAAAAGACATTTAGTGTATAAAATTACTTTGGCAGATTTTTAATTACAGTTGCTTAACTCGGAAGTTGTTACATGGAAATCCCCATATATAAAATGTAACAAGTTTAAAGTAGCCCGATTTCTTAGTGAAGTGGCTGGAGGGAAGAAGGAGGGGGGGGGGGTTCGCATCCTACAATAATGGAAATTTCGCTAGCGATAGATAGTCAAAATAATTGTATCTTAGAAGATACGGGAATCAATTCGTGTTATTTTAGAAAATCATTATGGTATTTTGGATTCCAGTAATAGACTTGGAGGTTGCATCATCGAAAACCTTTTCAGCGATGTGAAATGTAGACGGTGCTCAAGCTTTAGCTATGAGTTGCTCTGCAAATCCCTGAAAATACTTACTTGACTTTAAAATATGCAAAGCTGCACTGCGCTTTGCAAAAGATCATCTTGCAGTCATTTTAAAGACTGTTTTAACAAAACATTTAATAAATTATATTTAAGCGGAGCAGCCTTGCAGGTGGGGCTCCAACAGCAGGTTTCAAAGCATTGCATAAAGAATTGCTACCTATTCGTAATAAGCAAAACTTGCAGATGTTTGTCTGCAATGCAGGTTTCGCGATATCGATAAACTGTTTGTGTGAGTGCTGAAGCCTGCAGTGCTAACAACGATATGTCCCAAAATCGGTTTTCCACAACCTACTCCTTCCAAATCCAGAAACTTGTAGTGGAGAGCCAATCCTTCTCTTCTAAGACTCAACATTCAAAACCTTTTATTTTGATTACGATAGTAGAAGAAGGTATGCCAATAAAGTATTACCTTTAGTGGGACGGATTGTACTGTTTTATTTTCGCACAAAGCTTCTTTGTATTGGATTTGAAAAAAGAGAGTTACTATCCTTCCTGAAGCTTTGAATTTAGTCAATGTCGATGTTTTATTTTCATTGCAACACAAGCAGAAGGCTCAGTTTCCCATAAATAAATGTTTAACAAAACTAGCTTTCGGGGCAGAATCAGAATACAAGTTAATGAAGTTTTTCCCTTCCTTCCTTGGAATTTACACCATGACCAAATGAAGAAAGTCTTTCAGGTGCTGGTTAATCAATACTAAAATAACACATAAGTTTTCTCTAAATCCTCTTCACAGAACTGTTTTAAAGTCAAAATAGCGCATCTTGATAAATTCTTCCCAAAACTGCAACTTCTACGTTCTTTCCTTGGAAACCAAGATTTGTTTTAATTTTTGCAAATAGATCATCCAACGGCCACGGTCAGATTTAAACCCTCGTCCACGTGATTACTGAGCCGGGGCGCTTATCCAACTCAACTACTCAGGCCGCTTGTAACGAATATATTGTCGCGGGGTTCGTTAAAATTACAAAAAAACGATAAATATTTTTGAGACAGTTTAAATTAATTAATAAACTCACAAACTTAAGCCCACGTCTGCTCTTAAATACACAAAATAAAATTGTAACTACCGGCATCTTAGCGTTTTAGAGTTAAAACTTATTGTGACCTGGCTGATAAAAGTATACACACAAAAATATTTATACAAAAATAAATAAAACAAACTCCCTTGCTTCTATTATGCCCTGAATATAACCTAACTGCAAAGTTACTACAACTATCCAGATTAATTTTCACCACTATGAACATTTTAACCCTTGACCGATGCAATTTTTTAATAAAAATATGTTATCACCTCAAACTAGTCTCAAATTCAGCTTGTACTTCCGCAAGTTTTTAAATCTCCTAATACCAACTGTGAAAGCTAACTAATATCCGGTTTTTAGGTCACTACTTTCATGCTTAACAAATTTCAATACTTAAATAAATTTTAAAACCAGAGCTAGGCTATGGAATATTAAATACTACATTACTACTACATCTGAACGATTGGACACCATTCCGATGTTGTCCGGCTGAGAAAACCTAAATCGTAATATTTATACCAACGGAACTGACTGATTTATTAAACATTTCTTACTGTATGATAGAATTAGTGATATCCACTAACGAAACTAACATATTACCGCTCAGTTAAAGTAATTATGTACAATTCTTTACATATTCCAATAAAGCATGCTTTTTCATTAAGACTGAGTCACATAGTCTTACTTTTGTCACAAATCGTTAGCTCTTACCAAATGTTCTTTTGAATTCTTTTGAAATTGATAAATGAGCTATAATAGTATTTAAACACCACTATAATCTTATTTACCGCATTTCCAAGTTTTAAATAGTGAAGTTAACTAAATTTGCTCAATATACCTCTAGTGGAAAGAACGGCAGGATTATTATTTTATTTCTTTTTTATTTGTATTTATCTTATATTGTTATTCACTATGTCTAAGCCTGCTCTGGTTATATTTTATATTTCAATCAAGAGCAATGCTATTTTTAATACCAGTTTTGCAAATTACTAACTCTAAGTCAATGCTATTCCTACAATTTGCAAAAATTAAACTTGCACATTTATATAACATTTTGTAAATAATAATTGAAATGCTTGAAATGTTATCAATTGCTATCATAATGTTAGAAGCTTTAAAGGTGTTCATTTCAATATATTCTTATATCATTTTTTAAATAATGAAGTATGTTAAGAACAGAGAAATATGTCTTTTAAAGAAACAGCCCTGCATATTTACGGGTTCAGATTAATTTTGTATTACTAGTCAGCTGCCACGTTCAGAGAAGTATAAACGCTTTCAAAATGTAAGCAAAGAGTTTAAAGCATTTCCAAGCAAATCAATACGGTTCAATTATTTCGGCGAAAATTTGAATTCGGAACTTATTCAGGTCGTTATAAATTCCGCAGGCTGAATAAATAAAAACAACCCCTTGCAGAGGTACACTCGCAACATCTGTAATTACGCGATACCCAAAAGCGTCGTTATTGCCGCATTTATTTATATAAATCAGACGCGGTAAATGAATAAATTAGAAATGGCTGGGCTGGCTTGCCTGTCACCGGCACGATTCGACATTGTTTCAATTTTTGCATCTCCGGCCGGATTATGTGTTCAGTTCGGTGGATGCGAATTCGATTACCGCCGTTATCACACTTGTTGTTTTAAAGCCTGCATGCCGGCCGGTAGTGAATACACTCCAGGTTTTATTGTCCCGGTAGTAAAACTTTTGTTTGGGCTTGACGAAACTTTCGCCGAATTTAACTCGCTCCCGAACTTTTGTTTCTTTTTACTCCGTTATGGCAGGAGCAGCAATTTGAAAACTCGCGACGGTTTTGTTAAGAACACATCAAGCGTACTTTACTCTGCTTGCAGATTACAACAAAAACCGGTAACTAAGATAATGGCCAACTTCTAATGCAGGATTCGTGTTCTACTTATACAGTACGTAGTAAGCCACTGCAGTGGTCCATGCTACCTCGTCAACGAAAATATTCTTGGTTAAGGCAATTGATTATGATAATTACCATAAATACCATAGTAAAGCCTATCGGCTATCGTTTATTAACAATGGAAGTGCCTCAGAGCTCGAGCGTTTGGTTCTAGATCAGAAAATGTGTTTGCACTCATCACGTACGTACTGTAGAATGTAGACAAAAATCTAGTTCCGAGATCACCGCCATTCCATAATCAGGCTTTGACAACCGCGAGATCTTAACACCAAAATTTCCTCATATCAGGATACGCCTATGTCATCCAGTGGGATGCTAACACCAAGACTGATGACGACAGCAATGGTTTAATAACACTAAATCTCAATACAAGCCCATTTCAAAGATTTTCCAAGTATATGTACCTATTTTAAGTCTGAAGTTCAAAACTGTTTCTAACACGCATCTATGCTGACAATAATTAAGTGATACGCCGACAGCTGTTTATACCACGCGCGCACTTTGACCTCAATAATTCACACAGCGACTGCCTGAATAACAGAATGTAGCGTGTATCACCCACCTTTAATGATGATTGTCGACTATCAATTGTGTAACAACCTGAATCTGCCCTTGCAGGTCTTCCCGGCGATGCTTTTACTATTGCGCTACTTGATGAACATGGACGCTACTTTTGTCGGCTTACCAACCTCTGAATCACCAGCAATGTCGGAGAAACATCGTAGCTGTTCGTAGTGTTAACGGACCGCTATTATAACGTTTCTTTACTCTAGACGCTTGGTTCCCACATTAAAACTAAGGTTACCCGGCGTGCACTTGTGCCCACGTATGAAGCACACACTCGCTCTTAGCTCAGAACAGACCCTCAGGCGCTACGCAACCCTGTACGAGTTCATGTGCGCTATGTACAAACGCCTTAACGCGTTCTTCAACTTTTACTTGCTTTACTAAACGTAATTATTAACCATTACTAACAAATAATGAAGAGCACGCCTGTACAAAACGGCTGTATATTAGAATGCGGGCAAACACAACCAGGCAAGCAAGGTCGGGTTCCCGTTACAACTGAGAAGATGGAGTAGCAGTAGGAGAAATAAGATTTAACAACCTGAAGGATGCTGATGATACTTTCAGCACCTTCCAAAACTGGGCTGTTTTAACTAATTTAAAGAATGGAAATTACCAGTAGCAGCTACTATACATATACTACTGATACTTACTTATGCCAAACAGAGGTAAATACTCTGACAAAATGAAACGACGGGTAGAAAGCAAAAAAAGAACTGGTTCGTCTACGTCAAAACCGAAGAAAGTAGATACGTTTGGCGTGATAGTGGCGTAGATTGTTCTGAATAGCATGAACTCATCATCGTAGCAACGAGTCTATTCCGGAGAGATATTGGATATTTCTGTCACATTACAAGAAGGTAAGATAGCCTAGAAAGAATATAATAGAAAGGAAACTGGACGGAAACAAGCCGAAAGGCCGTTAATCAACCAGATTGCCAGACAAAATAACAAAGATCTAACGGGTAGCAAGTAGACACTCTTTTGCAATCCCTACTTCAGGAATGTGATTATCCACCAAGCAAGTCTTGGCCTCTTCCACCTCCTAATACTGAGACAGAATCATGTTCCAACCTCGTTCCCACCCATAATCTACCTTTTACTGATTCTCTCGCCCATTCGAAAGCCACGGGTAGCTATCAAGATACTTCTACTTTCCCCAGTATCGTGGCTGAAAATAAAATCAACATGGCCTGAATCCCGGCTACCTCTTAAGTGGATAGAGAATGCGAAGAATCTCAGGTCAGCCGCTGTTCGAAAGACTAAAGGTAAAAATATGGAATGTTTGCAGCATATACCAAGCAGAAAAGGCAGCTAAAATAGTTTAAGGAATAAAACGTTTGACCATCGACATTTTGGAATGCAGTGAGGAACTATAGCCTAACAACAAAAAATTCAAAACATCTAGTGTACTACTCCGGTAACACAACAGAACGCTATTACAATGAATTTACCAAAGAGAAAGAAATTAACCACGCAGTAGTCGGCTTTCTACCACTGTCCAACAGAATTGTCATTCTAACAATAGCTGCAAAACCCTTTCATTTGGTCTGGTCCAGATATATAATCCAGCAACAGAATTTATAGAAGAGATGAAAACATTTTATGAAATGCTGAGAAATTTGTTAACACTCAGAAAAACAGAACCAATAACGTTACTGTGCTACTTGCGAAAGTTGGCCAAGGCGAAGGAGCCTATACAGTGGAAAAATACGGATTACGATCCCGCAACGACCGAAGCGAAATATTAATGAAACTCCGAAGAGCCAAACAATATACAATAATGAACACATGATTTAGATTATCACCAAGAAGACTCTACATGTGGAAGTCATCAGCAGGCAGCGATATGACCATTGTAAAGAATTCTAAATTCTATCAACTCCACCAACACATACCCTGAAGCAGATATAAACTTCGACCGCTCTCTATTATTATAACTAATGCAACTAAAAGTAAATAAAGCCAACATTTCTAAGTTTTTATATTCCAAGTTCACAACTATAGACAAAATAACAATACTAAGACACCGAAGAAATCTAGACAACCGTAAAAGAAAACGCTTATAAGGATTAATAGAAGAAAAAAACCAAAGATGAATGACGAATGAAATATTCGGATTGATAAAGTAAAGGTGGACATACACGAATGATAATAACTTCTATCAATAAATAAAATAATAAAACCAAAAGAGCAAAAGAAGTATGGCTAACAGAAAAGTGCAGATATTTTCAAGAATCGGAATCAAAGCACCTTCAACTTACATAGGAAAATTAAATAGGCGTGTAACACTGCAGTTATGCTGCGGTTCGGCCGTTACCGTTAGGGAGTCAAACTATAACAGGGCTTTAGAGGTATTTATGTATGCCCACAGTTTAAAGGCCAAATTTTAACACTGCAGTTTTCTAGCCCCGTCAATTGGGTACCAAATTATAATCGATCGTTTCCTATGCCGCGAAGTATATATCAATACGCTCACGCTCACTGTTTGAATTAACTAAAAATTGCCTTGTATTTGTAGTAAGCTGAAAATATTAACTACAAAAGTATTGCTTGTTAAAGAAACAATATAAAATAATATCAGAATCTTAAACTAGTTCTTAGAGTAAATAGCCATTTTCACCTCACATTTATGTGTGCATCAATATTAGATCAACCATGAAGAAGTTGTATCTAATACGCATTTATATTAAAGCACAATAATGTTCATCTAAACACAAAAAGTTACTTCTACTTCGCATTTATTTTAAAGTTTTTCGTATATTTAGCTCCCGATGCACTTATGTATTTCGCCTTTACTTGGTATGGTGAGTTCGAACTGACAAAAAACAAGCGCTTGGCGACACTCTGGACTCGCGGACAATAAAAACTTCACTATCCAAGTTCGAGTACACGCATTACGCGCTAAAACTCGACCACTTCCAGCTCGAACCAAAAAGTTTTACGTGAAAACGCGGGATACTGATGCTGGATGTACCAACACATGGATGAGATTTTAGAATAATTAAATCTAATTATATATAAATACTAAGCAGAGGATCCCGTTCCTCGCCACTGAATATTGTTAATTCTTTATAAGTAAACAAGAAGGTATTTCACAATGTACCTAATTTAATTTTGTCCCCGAAAGTTGGGAGTTCATTTTATGATATTCCGATCTCTTTCTTTATTTGAATATCAAAACTTAAAACTGTGTCACACTTTATGTCTCTACATGACTACTACAAGATTAGGGGTGACCCATTTACAATTTCATATTGTTTCTTCGTTGGGACTGAACAGAATTGCCTGGAGGCTGGATGAGGTTTCTGTTACTTGCACTGGTTCTTTGTCCCTAATATTTAAGCACAGGAATGAAACTGCATTCCTGTTTTAAGACAACTTAAGTCAATGTCACTTAAAGGGACGATAATGTTGCTACCCTGAAAACGCAGCCTCACGTTTTATGAATTATGGCTTGGAAGAGGGCAGCAACGATGCTAATGAATACAACATTAAATGTCGATTGATTTTATTAAATTTTGAATTGAAATTTATATCTGTTTAATCTAAAATTAAACAGGAACCCTAAGGCCAAATTTAAATTATCCACGTTGTTTAAAAGTGGCTAGAATTTTTGGACATACAAACATACATTCAATTTCATATATAGTAAAAATTATAACAAACAGATTTCCAAATCGCATGTATATCGATATGTTATTAGGTTATTACTAATAAGCTCAGACGAAACGGGTAAAGTTCCCGTTTCAGACGACAGGAATTGTAAAAAAACAACGTGAGTATGATTACTTATAAGCAGGAGGGAATAATATGGGACATAAAACAGATGAAAAATAAATGGAGGCAATCAAATGCATGAAAAATAACAAAGCATCAGGGATAGACCAAATATATGGAAGAACTATTGAAAAGATTGGAGGATGAACATTAGCATATAATAGTACAGATGCCTAACACAATATTATTATGGTTGTTATTATTTTGAATGGTTTATTTAAATAAAAGACTTTATACATACTGTATAATCTCAAAGGGGTATATGATATTATTATTAAATTTAAATAAATGACTCTATCATCTAAAATAGTTGGTTTTCTACATCCTAGCAAATATTACCTTGAATTGTATAAATTATTGGAAATACACTTGCTATCAACTTAATTATCTTGTTATATTTTTAATAATTTAATTTAAACGATTTGAACAATGCTTATTTAACCACTGGCACTGATAAAATACTAGATATTTTAACTAATGGGAACCAAATTCAAATATGGCGATCCAATCTCAGAATTTCGCAAATCAAATTCACTATTATTCAACAAATATCTGTGATTAATTAAAGTGTTACTTAGGTGATAACAATAACAGTAAGTAAATACACGTCACAAACGAAAAACACTCAGATAGTACGTCTGCCGGAAGTGCACAAAAAACCGAGGCTACCTGAAAATCAAATTCAATCTTTTAAGGTAAACTTTCCTAATCTCTCTTTTGCTTTTGCTACGGAAACTAAGGCTTAAATCGAGCCCCCAGCAAATTCCACGACGCTTGGACCCCTCTTTTTCCGTTGGCCTACAGATACAAGCCGCTGATTCTTTGCAGAACGAGTCCTGTTGCTCGGCCACTACGGAAACGCCTCCAATTCAGCCGTTGTGTTACATCTAGGGCTCCAAGTAATTCCCATGAAGGTCGATGCCTACCTATAACTCACAGGGCTCCAATTACACTGCTCGAACCTCTTACATAATCTTAGAAAAAACAGCAAAGACTCGATGGAAAAATCAAACACTTTATAAAATTAACGCAACCTTCTACAGCGTACCCAAAGGATATAGAATTAATTTCAAACACACTGAATTGGGAAAAGGGTATTTATTCACGCTCGAGTGTTAATAATTATTTATTAAGGAAGCGAAAATGAACACCACTTTACAGCTCGATTTTCTTTCCCCAATTGTTTTTGTTTCCGATCTTACACTGTTTTACATTATTTCCAAGCGATTACATGTTTTTGTTCAAATCAAGGCTAACATGATTTTTAATACCATTTTACAAATTATTATCAAGGCCAATGGTAATTTATACAATTTGCAAAAATTAAACTAGCACATTTCTGGATTTATTTATAAAATAATATTTGATGTGCTTGAAATGTTAATTGCTATTATAATCATAAACGCTTAAAATGTGTTCATAGCAACATATAACGCGTAAAACATGTCAGACAAATAATTAACATCAACATTCATTCTCATACTATTATTGTGGTTAACCTAAAATGTCGGCTTAGACCGCGTAGTCTTTGTGAATAAACACCCATCATTCTCTGGCTTTATGTGCCTTGCACCTTGTGAACTCGAGCAAGGAGCCACGCTATGGCTATGTTTTTTAGTGGCTCATGCTGTTTGAGTACCTTGAGAACGAGGATACGTAGGCAGATTTGGCCGTGTTGCTGTTTGTGCACCCATATTTACTAACGTTTCGCGAAATCTTGACGCTTGCATCATCAGAGTAAAAGTAGCAATAAGAACTGAAGGTCGATGTGGAGCTATTTATAGTCTTCTGCCCCAGCCGCTCGAAGCGATATAACGCTGATTGGTCGTTCAAGTGCAGCGTAATCCTTGGGTGGTGACCGTATGATGCACAGTGGTTGTAATTCTTTAGAACGTAAAACATTCTAAAAACACATAAGCCATCATAGAGAACTTTTAACATTACTAAAAAGGAAAAATTGAAATTCTTTGGGTATATAATAAAGGGAAATCAGTAAAATCAGGGAAAAAGATAGGTAGCTCGGAAAACGATGTCTTGGCAGAGAAGTCTACATAAATTGACAGAACCACAAACAGAAGAATGTCGATAAGGCACATAAGAAAATAAGAAGTGCTTCTTCTGCGGAATTTCATCTTCTCGCAGTAATGCAGACAACGAACTGAAGTTTTGTCCTTCTCTTTGTCAGTGCGAATACAGGGGAGTTTCGAAAAACCTATTATACATAGGTGTTTCTTCGTACAATCATGTCCAGTAGATTCTTCCCATGTGTGTTACTTCATTATATACCTTGGGTGCCTCTTAACCAGCTTCTGATTTGTTCTGTAACAGTGCCATATACTATATAGCAGGGAAGTGTCTACAGTGTGTTAACGCTGCCTATCTCTCTATCTAGATATGGATTTTCTTCTATCTATATGTTCGTGTTCTACCCCATATATGCCTAGACATTCCCCGGTCTCTAATCTGGATTCATATTTATATCAGATTTCTCCATTTCATTTCGCTATAATTTTCTCTTAGTTTTAGTCTACTCTTCTTCAACTCTGCAACATTTACTTCCAGCCGTTTTTATTTACTTTGTTCCTTTTGTAAAATGAAGTTTTTATTTTATTTGCTCAAATACTGTATGCTGTTCTATGCAGTGATTATAAAACAATAAGTCTGACGTATTTTTACTCTTTATACACGAAGAAAGAACACAAAGACAGTGATCTCTCAGAGCCATGTGAAGTTCCCTTTATAAGTCTCTTTATTTTACGGCCCTCTTGCAATCCTACGGCTTTTGCCGGATTGCTCGTTTTCTTGGCACTAAGTTATTTAAAGTTGTATACACGTGCATTTAAGGTATTAAACAAGTCATTATCAAACCACCGCAGATGCAGAAGCGCTTTATCGTAACCGATCGGTGTCAATAGAAATGTTTATATGTGTTTTCTGAATAACCACAGAGCATGTGACGTTAGATATTAATCTGAGGAAATTTAGATTTAGATGAATGGTCTCTGTTAGAAGCAAGAAGCCGCAGTAAAAATAGAAGACGAATGGGTTGTTAAAAATGCTGTTGTATGGAATGACACACTGAGATTATTGAAGTGCGGTTGTTGAACGATCGAAAGGTTATGCTGTGCAATTTCAAATTCACAAAAAATCTTATAAATAAAAAACAGAAATAAACACAAAGCCAAACTTCCTTTTCTGAAGCGCAAGTACAAGAAAAATTATATCAAGAGCTACCGTCGCAACCGTAGCAATGAGATGTAGTTCTATGTAGCAAAAGCAAAATGCTCTTCTGGGACTCGCTCCAATCTAAATTTCTCAATAAGCTTTGCGTACTAATCCGCTCCAGCTCCTGGAAACAGAAAGGACGCTAATCTACGCACGGTGTGCTGCAAAATAAATCATTTTTAAGCCCTTCTTTGTAAATATTTGGCTTTGCGCTGTTTGTATTTCTGGGGTTCGTTTAGGAGCCAATTAAATCTGTATCGATATCGGACTGCTCCGTAGACATAAACGCTTAATTTATTGCTTACCGGAGCTGTATTTATATTAATTGCCAAGATAATCTGTCAATATATTGACGCAGAGAGTAATCTCTACACCGAAACGAAAGCTTAGAGAGAATAGAATTTAGTACGTTTATTTAGGTTGTAATTTTTATTCCTGAAAACAACAAAGATGTTACTTTATAAAGTAAATATGTAGTATGTAAATAGAGTAAACTGCAAATAAACAATGATGTGAAAATTAACCTCATTAGAAAAAATTATTTTTCTGCTCTAAAATAATTACTGTTTTGTAATATACAAATATCAGGGATGAAGGTTGTAAAGTCGTTTTCATATACATATGCCATACTATCTCACAAAAAACTTTAAACAAATGAGTAAACTCTTCCTTCTCAAAAAAACGCATATAGTTCTTTTGAATCGGGAACATCTACAGAACATTTCGAGAAATTTTTATGTATGTTTTTACTTTTTCACTTCGTCTTATTTAAAAAACAGAATGGGACTTAGAACGTATTACTCATAAAATCAAATTATAATTCAACGAGTGAACCACACGATATTACATATAAGAGTGGAAAAACAAACAGCGTTTCAAAGCTCTCGTTGTTTTCGTGAAATTGAAAACGTTTTCGCCGTAACGAGAAGCAGTGGCCAAGTAAAATGGAAAGTTGGCAAAACAAAGCAAAAGCTTCCAGTTCCATCAATGATTTTAGCTACTACAAAGAGAGGCTTTCGTTACTTGTATATAAAAAAACCACTCCGGCAAACACAATTACTCAACTGTTTCTGAAAGACGTGTGTAAACTCAATGCTATGCATCTGAAGGTTTTACTCGTAAGCCTTTTCATAAACGATCATAGCTAGGTAAATAAATTGTAAATTAATGGTAAATTTTCTCTTATACTAATTCTATCAGCATAGGCTCACTACCGAAATTCAGCACATAATGATAACGTTATTCTATCTTAAAACAAAATATTATATCTACTGCAATAAACACTTTTAAAGCCGCTAAAATTATTATAGCAATTAATAACATTTCAAATATTATTTTACAAAATATTCTACAAATGTTCTAATTTAATTTTTGCAAGCTGCTTTGACTTTCAGTTAGTAATTTGTAAAGATGGTATTAAAAATAGTATTAGCCTTGATTGAAACATAAAACGTAATCAGAGCAGGCTTAGAAATACTGCATAACAATATAAGATAAATTGAAACAAAAAAAAATTAAGGGGTAAGCGAAGCCAAGCTATGAGATGTGTTATTTTGGCTTCCCCACAAATATTCTATTTGAAATCGAATAAATACCCATTTTTCCCAATTCAGTGTTTTGTAATTAGTGCAGTGTCTTTTGGGTAGTCTGTAAAAGGATTGCTTTGATTCGTTGCAACCCTACAGGAGTTCTAAAAAGTGTTGAATAGTACGTCGCGTGGTAGCTGGTGTACCTGTGTCAGCTTTTGGAGTTGGTGTGAGGTTAGCATAGCCCTGGAAGGGAGAAAAAACAGCGACATTCATGCTGAGCAGTGCACAGCCCTAGGACTGGGCCAAAGCCGGAGTTATAATCAGTTTTGGAGTGGTGCAAGCTGCAGGCGCCGTTTGAAGAGGTATCTGGTTTGTTACAGCAGTTCAAAGCAGAGAAAGAGGAGCCCCTGTCCGTCGTGGGACTTGCTGTGGGACCGTCTGGTGTCCTATTTTGCATCAAGAAAGCCAAATAAGGTTAGAAAGTTATCCGAAAAATAGAGGTTGGTGACATTTTTAAAGTGGCGTCGGTTTTTGCACATTTCCGGAAGAAGCACATCGTTAGTGTTTCGTTGTGGCCTCTTTTTACTTACGTTTGTTAAATCACTTAGGCAACGCACTCTTACCTAATAAATGACGTAATTATTAATACGAAGTCAACTTGTTTTGATTGAGATTGGAGCGCCATGTTTGTAAAGTTGTTTCGATCAGTTGAAATATCTAATTTTGAAGCGGTCCCATCGAATAAACAAGCGGTGGCTAAAGAGATTACTTTTAAAAATCATAAAAACCACAAAAATTCCCTTAATAGCAAATGTATTGCCTATAATTATACATTTAATCATATTTGCGAGGATGTAGAAAACCCAACCCTTTGTGATGATAGAGTTGTTTATTGAAATAAAAATTCAATAATAATAATGTCAAAAGCAATTTTAGAAATTCTTGGGAGTAAATCAACAATGTATAATAATTAAATAGAGAAATCTGGGACAAAAAGGTTATTTTGTTGTAAAATTGTGTTGACAGTCCAAGGTCCAGTCTTACATTGATGCTTTTATTACCAAGTAAGTCGCGTTGTTACCCTATTCAATTACATTCTCTTTTTTAGCTTAGAAAACACTCCCATAATACAACTTAAAGAAAAAAAAGTGATATGATATAGATTTGAATATAAAGTTTATTTTATTTATTAATTCTTTTTATTATCAAAATTGCTCTCTTTATAATCTATATCCTTACGAGTAAAAGTCAAATTTTACCTCGCAAGAAATAAATTAAAGTAAATCGGAATAATCTTATACATTTTTTATTATAAACATTTTATTGATACAAAATATATTCAAGTGTCTTCATGAAAAGTGGAAACTCCAATTTCAATCACATTAATTCAATTTTCAAAGTTTGTTTTAGGACAAAATACTACATTTTACTTAAGGTAAGTAATTAGCCTATTCTACCCTAAATAGTGTTAAAGAGACTACCTGCTCCCGTCATCAACAAATAGAAAACGGGAAAACGGAAAAACGGAAAACACTTATCTTATTGTACTGAAGTTATGATGAATTGATCACTACAGCCAACTGATAGCCGACTTAAAACACGCCACAATAAGGGTACAGAAAATTTTCATTAAACCACTGGCAATTTTGCATTCGTGATATCCAATCATTTTTAAATAATTCTTGTACCACTGTTATCTTGTACGGATAGGTGTGGAGATTTTTTCTTAATTCCTTATAACACGATCCAACAGAAATACCTAAGACTAAAGGAATATATACGTAAATTACGCTGTAAATGAGCAATTTATTGTTCTCCTGCTCCCGTCATCAACAAATAGAAAACGGGAAAACGGAAAAACGGAAAACACTTATCTTATTGTACTGAAGTTATGATGAATTGATCACTACAGCCAACTGATAGCCGACTTAAAACACGCCACAATAAGGATACAGAAAATTTTCATTAAACCACTGGCAATTTTGCATTCGTGATATCCAATCATTTTTAAATCATTCTTGTACCACTGTTATCTTGTACGGATAGGTGTGGAGATTTTTTCTTAATTCCTTATAACACGATCCAACAGAAATACCTAAGACTAAAGGAATATATACGTAAATTACGCTGTAAATGAGCAATTTATTGTTCTCCTGCTCCCGTCATCAACAAATAGAAAACGGGAAAACGGAAAAACGGAAAACACTTATCTTATTGTACTGAAGTTATGATGAATTGATCACTACAGCCAACTGATAGCCGACTTAAAACACGCCACAATAAGGATACAGAAAATTTTCATTAAACCACTGGCAATTTTGAATTCGTGATATCCAATCATTTTTAAATAATTCTTGTACCACTGTTATCTTGTACGGATAGGTGTGGAGATTTTTTCTTAATTCCTTATAACACGATCCAACAGAAATACCTAAGACTAAAGGAATATATACGTAAATTACGCTGTAAATGAGCAATTTATTGTTTACATACCACTTTGGGCAGTCTATGCGGAAACTGATTTGTGCTGGCTTAGTTACATTCAATTATTACTGTCAGCTACCATTTTTTGAGTTAAAACAGTAGATTTGCCTGTTAATTTGCTTTTGCAGATGCAGTGTTTGTTTTTGAAACGGTAAATAATAATCAGCTTATGGTGATCAAAAGCATCGCACACCTGGAAACGCCTCAGTAAATTGTTCGATGAATGACTGAATGGAATATGACCATGAACCATGCTGATTTCGGATTCCACTGAGAAAGTGAGCCATTAGAATAAAAGCATCTAATACATAATAATAATATAACATAATAAATGGCGCCAAAATAATGACCATTCAAAAACGTTCGATCATTTCTGAAGCCACTGTACGTTAACAAATTGCGATTGTACACGGGTGACTGCAAATTCGAACACTTTAATAGATTTGGTAATAACTAACATTTTGAATTTAAATGTTGATGCCTTAGATTCACCGAAAATCACTAACCATTCCTGTATCGAGGTAAGATTTCGCAAACAATGCATAACCAGCGAGTTCAAAACGGTGCGTAGGAAATTCTTTGATGACTATTCACAAAATGGTTTATTAAATAAATTGGCTAAGTATAATTACGATATGAGTAAAAATGTACATATTGCAGCGGCAGGCATTGTGCAGTTTTTGCATAATTGCTTAGCTGACCTGATTACATACCGCATTAGCAAGGTAAAAAACTCTTGCCCATGGTTTTCCGCAGAGTTGCATCAATTAGAGTTGCATCAATTACAGAAATATCGGGACACGTTATACAAAAAGGCTAGATTATCTGCAAATGCAAATGATTGGAAACATTATAAAGAAATTAGAAACAAATATAGCAACTTGATTAAAGACAAAAAAATGCTACTATGAAAATAAAATTAAAGAAAGTCAGGGCGACTCAAAAAGTATGTGGAAAGTTATTAAACATATCGTTAAAAAGCCGGAAGCAGAGTGTACACCGAAAAACATTGTATTCCAAGGAGTAGAAGTAACCGATTCCAAAGAGATAGCTGAAAATGTTAACCAATACTTCATAAATAGTATTGTCGACATAAATCGTGATATACTAAACACCGATTTTGAAGAGGCACTCATACCTGATCCTGTTAAGATCTTTAAATTTAAGGTGATTTCTGTAATCGATCTTGAGAAAACAATTACGAGCATAAAAAGAAAGGGTAGCACAGATGGCATTTCTGTTCAGGTTCTAAGAGATGCATTGCCAATTATAGGAAATCCTCTGGTAAAACTAATAAATGAGTCGTTAACGAGTGGAATTTTCCCAGATTCCTGGAAGAAATCCAAAGTAATTCCTATCAGAAAAACTGTGGGTACAAAGAAATGTGAAGAATTTAGACCAATTAATACGTTGCCGGTGTACGAACAAATTTTAGAAAAAATTGTCAAAGACCAATTGCAGGAGTTTATCGAAGCAAATAAGATTATAAGTGGCAAACAATCCGGATTCAGAAGCAAACATTCGTGTGAAACGGCATTAAATCTAGTCCTAGCAAATTGGAAAAGTGAACTTGATCAACAGAATAGTGTAGTGGGAGTGTTTCTAGATTATAAGCGTGCTTTTGAAACAATCGATAGGGAAAAATTAATTACAAAATTGGACAAATATGGAATACAGGGAATCGAGAAACAATGGTTCGAGAGTTATCTATCTTCGCGAACCCAAACAACTGTGTACAATGAAGAGGAATCGACGGAAATTCTTAACACATTGGGGGTTCATCAGGGATCCGTATTAGGTCCATTGCTATTTCTACTGTACATCAATGATCTGGAAATAAATATCAAACACTGCTCCCTACATTTGTTTGCTGACGACACATTAGTTTGGGTAACTGCGTAAAATACTACTGATGCTGTCAACAAAATAAATACAGATCTTGAGATTATATCAAAGTGGTTACAAATAAATAAACTAAAATTAAATATTGCTAAAACAAAGTGCATAATCGTATCAAATAAAATTAATAGTGAAAATATAACTGTTAAAGTAAAAATAAACGGTCTAGAAATAGAACAAGTGCCTGAAATTAAATATCTGGGAGTTATTATAGATAATAGACTTACTTTTCGTAGTTATATAAATTTTATCATTAAGAAAGTCGCTAAAAAAATTGGATTTTTGGGGAGAATAGCCAGTAAACTAAGTATTAATGCTAGAATTCTAGTCTATAAAACCATTATTGCGCCACACTTTGATTACTGTGCAAGTATCCTCTTTCTTTGTTATTAATCGGATTTACAAAGGTTGCAAAAACAACAAAACAGAGCGATGCGAAATATTTTACGATGTTCTAAATATACGAATATTAAGTTAATGCTAAATACGTTACAGTGGCTAAGTATCAAACAACGTATTTATTTTAATACGTTGGTTTTGATTTACAAAGCTGTTAATAATTTATTACCAAATTATATGTCGGATCACTTGATACTAAATGCTGACGTTCATCAATATAAAACAAGGAATCGATTTGATTTTAGGCTGCCTAAATTAAATAAAGCGAGTACACAAAATTCTCTGTATTACAAAGGACTAAAAGTCTATAATTCGCTTCCACAAAATGTAAAACAAATGACAAATATTTATAGTTCTAAAAAATATTTAAGCAGTTTTGTTAAACAATACTATTAATTTTTACTTCCTTTTACGATAAAGGAAGTATTGGATTCACCCCAAAAATTCGAAATTGAGTTTTCAACAGATCTTCACGTTTTAGAGTCCCCTGATCCCAAAAAACATATTTTTTTTCATTGGTCTGTGTGTCTGTCTGTCTGTCTGTCTGTCTGTCTGTCTGTCTGTGTGTCTGTGAACAGAATATCTCAAAAACGAAAAGAGGTATGGCGTTGAAACTTCATATATAAGTTTTGTGTACTATTTAGATGAGACAGCAAGCTTTTGAAGAAAATCGCATAACCGGAAGTAGGTGTTTACTCTTGTGATTTTTCAGTTTTTTTCGATTTTTTCAAAAACGGCTCTAACGATTTTTTTCAAACTTTACATTTTTATTACATTTTTAATGTGCATTGACGTGAGATAGATGATTTTCCAGTTAAAAACTTCTAAAGTGCGTTTCTTTTGTTTTTTTTTCTATTTTTTTTATTAACTCCTATTTTAAATGGAACACCCGGTATATTATTACATTTTTGAATTCTGCTTAAGATTTTAGAGAAAATTTGTCTCTTCAACTAACGCTCTATTTTGTACCGTTTTTGTAGAATTCGTAATTTTTGAAAATTTTTGACAAATGCTTAAAAATTAAAAATTAAATTTTTGACTAATTATAAGATCACTGTAAAAGGAAGTTGTGTGAGTGTATCACACCAGATTTTAATGTTATTAATGATAAATAAGTTAAGATATATAATAATAATGATTCAATGTACTAGTATATTATACTAAATAAACTTACTTACTTACTTACTATAAGTAAACCAAATTTCGAGTTTTATATTTACTAACTATAGTGAAATTCAAAATTACGATTTTTGCTTTGAAACTTCGTTTTCTATAACAAACAAAATTGAATGGAGTACCACTAAAGGCTTCGTTTACGACTGGTAACCTCGTTTACACACAGAAAGTCCTTATTTTTAAATTATAAACACGCTAGGCCTATGCAATTTAACCAACATCCTACCTGATGTCTAGGTTGGCGTCACTCCGGGGAGCTGAGGCCTTGTTCTTTAGCTGATATTGTTACTATAGATAGCAATATATTGATATGATATAAAAATGGTAAAAAAAGAATATATTCTATAAAAGGTTGAATCACTTAAAAACTGGCCAAGATTGGTATAACACCTCCAAAATATGAGAAAGTCAATGTATTGTATCGAAGCTCAATTAAGAAAAAAATGATCCAAAGCATGTGGTTTGAATTGTTTAAAATTATTTATTGTTCATATGAGATACATTGCAGAATGTACTGAAGTATAAATTAATTTTGTTAGTGTGATGGTTTATTTATAATCCAGGCACGTTTTAAATATGTTCATAAAATGTTATATGAATATTGATAACCTAAAAAATGACTTTTGTCAAGATATTTAACTAGCTTGATTTAAGTTATTAATTAATAAAATTTACTTCTGAAAAAGAGTGCTAAGAGAAGGAAAAGGAATTGTTTATGTTTTGATAAGAAAGAAGAAGGCGGGTAGAAATATTATTAATTTTATGACAGATATAAAATAATCTTCCAAAATTAATGCTAAAACAGATAAACTCTCGGTAGAATTAAATAATAACGATGTTAAAAGTGATTATTAGTGCGTGATATCAAAGTGGAAGAACTATCGTTAAAATTGGAGAACATTGATACAGAAGTGGCAGAATCAAGTCAAGTCCAGGGGAACCTTTTGCAGAGAAGTTTACAGACACGTGGCTACAAGTGAGAAAGCAAAGTGAGTCAATTTAAAAATCAATTCTCAGTACTGAGCTACGAACAATATAAGTAAAAAGAAATAAAAAAGGCCTATAGTAATTTTGAATGCATTTAAATTAGATTTCTTAATTAAGATTGGTTTGTAAACCTCAAGTTTAAAAATTTTAATTAATTATTGGAAGTGACATCAACAACATTTTGTTTAAATTGTCAGAATAACAGTAACTTCAATAAACAATAACAACTACCTTTATATTGATGTATTAATACCCTGCAGATTAAGACAAATAGAGCTAGCCGAGTTAATAATAATTAAATGCAAGAAGATATCTACATCAAGGTAGGTTTTGTGGTGATTGAACTTTTAAAGAATAAAAGGTACAGTAAGTTTCAAAACAGCATTGTTCGTAGCAATATATTATATAGTTCGGCATATACTGCTTCTATATTATTATTATTATTATTACTACAAATGCAGAGCAGAAAACATATCCTATAAAGCTCTGATTACAAACAGTACTCACAACTTGTCACAATAACTACATAAAAGTGATAAATTTGGTAATCCCTATATGTAACGTCTGTTCCGCCCGCTCTTTACATGCGTCTGGGGGTCACCTTGTCATCGGCGGCGATCGGGCGTTGTACGCGTGTCCTTTACAGCGCAACGGCAAGCAAACATAATGTGTACGTCTTTGTAGGCAAGTGGTTAAGGTGTCTGACTAACAATCGCAGATTCGAATCCCACCGACTGCATTTTTTGTTGCGAATTAATGTAATTCACATTGCTTTCGCTGTTTCAGTATTATTAGCAACAGTAAGCTATTTTTACCTATTTTGCACGTAATTTTCAACGCTCTTTCTATATTAAAGACGTTAAAACCTTTTCTTCTGTAATTTTTATACCTTTCTCGTCCCAAAATCTCTCGTGTTACGCATTCGGGATTCTTGTTGAGCGGCAAATTTACTTGACAAATTTCTTAGCCATCATTCTGACAGAAAAAAAATGTATCGACTATTTTAATGCACTTGGTATATTACTGTTGATTACTGAAGTTGAAAACTTTGTTCGAAAATAGGTTATTTATATCAGAATTCATATTAGAAGTTGTTTATAATTTTTGCGTCATTTAGAAAGTACAAAGACATACTTTCAAACCATTCGACCCTTTTGCCGATTCACATCTAAAACGTTCAGCCATCAAAGAAACCTTTGATGAAAGCAATTACGTGAATTCATATTTTACTGTGTATTTACAGCAATGCAACGGAATTGTAACTGATGTGGAAAAATAGCGCACAAAAGCGAAAAACGATAAAATATTCTGTATAATAATTCCTCGGGCAAATTCACAAAAAGTTAGCTACCGCTCATGCAGATACACTTAGTGATGTTCTTGTGCAAATAATTTATTGCAGTTTCCTGGAAATGTTGCATTCCTATTTTTATCCATTTCAATTAGCAGCAGTATTTCTCTTTACTAGCGTTTGAACCTACCGTTTGAAGAAGTACATGAATTCGATGTCTAGATGAGTTAGCAATAGTTTAACATCTCTGCATAAGTGCAGTAAACTAGTTATAATAATAATAATAATAATAATAAACAATTAGAAGGTACCAGTCTAAGACTAAGAATTAAATTTAAATTTAAAAAATATTAATAACAAACGCCTTTATTCAGTGATGAACAATATTTGTTTACAAAAACAAAAGCAGAAACTATATTGCGATAGCTTTGTGCTTCTACAACTAATATTAAATGAATAATTAATATAATTATATTAAAATATAGTAGTCCGGGAGCCAGCGACCTTTTTTAATGACCAAAACCACAAAAGCTGAAAATGTTTCCTAAGCTTTGGTATCACTAGTAAGTGAATGGACCTCCAGCTGGCGCACTTCCGGGGGGTGTAGCTGCAGCAGCCTCCCAAACACGTAAAATAATAATTTAAAAAAACTAATACCGCAAAAGCTGAAACTTTGTTAACATGTTGATTATGTTATAAATAAATGAAAAAACGTATCCAGCCGAATTTAGAGTGGGGGATTATGCCCCAGCTATTCACGTAAAGAAGTGAAAAATATGCGCTGAATAAACTGATACCGCAAAAGCTGACATTTGGTAAACTAATAGTTAAGTTAATAACTTAAAAAAAAAACATCCAGCTATATATTTAGTGGGGGAAAAGTGCCCAGCTGATGCAGTGAAAAACGCTGCGCGTCGGTATGCGCTCGGGCGCGTTGTATCTTTGACTGCATCAGCTGGACACTTTTCCCTCACTAAATATAAAGCTGGATATATTTTTCGTTTAACTTATTCAGTTAACTATTGTATTACCAAATTTTAGCTCTTGCGGTATTAGATATCTATACTTTTCTCATTAAACACAGCGCGTCCATGCAGTTATTGGATGATTTATACGTATAGGTAACTTTTCTGCTCTAAAAAAAGATAATAAAAAATAGGTTTACTATGAATTATTAATTTTTTTTAGCATTTATTTACAAAAAACATACTAAAAATAAAAAGAAACGTATACAGTGCATTCCAATTAAAACGAGCCACCCCGTATAATTTCGTTATTTTTATATTTATATAAAAATCCAAAAATACGTCAATTTTTCTTTTTAGGGGGACACAGTTTTGTGTCAAAATTTACTCGTTCAGAGTTAGCTCCTCCCCCCACCAACACAAACGTCAAAAAGTTCAAATAGGAAAGGGGGTCGAGTAATACCTCATCTTAAAGGGTATCAAATTCTTCTTTTAATGCTTTTTAGTTTTCAAAATCGGTTCTGTAGTTTCCGAGAAAATTTACCCTAAAAATGGTAACCCGCAAAAAAGTAATGTTATGGGCTCACACCTTTTATAAACTTCTCACTTGTGAGTACAACACCTTTTTTGCAAGAGAAAAAACTAAAATAAAACCGGTAACAACTAGAACTCCCATAATCTTTACTCAAGTTGGCTATTAATAATGGGGTGGCTCGTTTTAATTGGAATGCACTGTATAGTGTACAATGTATCAAAAAATTTTTTAGATTTGGCCTTCTTCGGATTCATCGCCATCGAACTGCAATTGATGTCGATCTTTAAAATACCTTCGTCATCATCTATAAACATATATAATAATAATAATATATTAAAAGATATAGATGATAATAATATAAAAACGTATAACACGCGAGAGCAAAATTGTAACGCAAATCGGATTATGAATTATAAAAAAAGTTTTCATGCTATACAAAATTGTTATAAATATTATTCAGTTTAATTTTTAAATTAAAATTAAGTTGGTAAAATTAAAAAGAAAAATATACGGTACCCCCCAACCACGAAAAGCGCCCTTCCGTGCTTTCCAAGAATACTTCGACACTCAACATCAATCCGTTTCGCTAATACAATGAAATGTTATGAACCAGTTATTTATAAAAAAAAACCCTAAAAAAAATTTAAAAACTATTTGCACTTTTATGTGTAAATATTTACTTTTCGCATTTTAATGTCCACATATTTACTGTTTATGCTATGTATAAATATTTAAATGTGTAAATATTTACTAAAACCCTTTGAATTCAAAAACTTGTGAGATAACATAAAAACTGCATGGACGCGCGTGTTTAATGAGAAAAGTATAGATATCTAATACCGCAAGAGCTAAAATTTGGTAATACAATAGTTAACTGAGAGATCGGTGCGGACCGGCAACGTGCTAACAAGACGGGACCCGGCTCTAGATTTGAATACGGCTTAAAGTGCAATCAGTGTTATCAAATAAAATTGTGTGAAGTGCTTATCCCTAAATTGTCGCTTTAGACGAACTATACTGTAAGTACAGTCTAAATCTTTAATTTTAAGAGTAATCCGAACGGGAACACATCGGTGAAGACGCGCTCGCCCTAATCGCGCGCGCCAGCTCCGCTGTGCTGACTGCATAGATAATCACGCAAATGACATCGAACTTTAAACATAAAAATGAGTGATAACCAGACAGGGTCTCCTGACTACAGGAGTACCCAAAACCCATCAACTACTGAGTCCTCACTTGGATCCAAATCATTTTCTACCGCATTAACACAACACCAATTCCCAACCAAAGAACAGGCAATAATATTCAGCTCCAGCGACGGCATTAAACTACAAGAATACATATTTGGTCTAGGCACCATTATCGGTCCGAAGAACATCATATTTTCATCAAGGATATCAAATAATCGCATATGTGTCTACCTAAGTAGCACAGAATTAGTTAACGATTTCACGGCCCAGCAAGGTGCGATACAAATTAATGGTCAAACATTCGTCGCACGCAGACTTATCACACCAGCAGAGCGCCTAGTAATGTCCAACGTATGTCCCACGATCCCGCACAAAGCTTTAGAAATAGAGTTACAAAAACTGGGGATAAAGCTAGTGTCACCAATCACATTTCTAAAAGTAGGCGTGTCTAATCCCGAGTACAGCCACATATTTAGCTTCCGGCGTCAAGTATTTTTTACTCCAACGTCGAGCCCCAATATTCCAGAATCAATCCTCGTATCCTATGATAATATCTCCTACCACATTTTCCTATCTCAAGATTTGCTATCCTGCTTCAAATGCAAGAAACCAGGACATCTTGCAGTGCTCTGTCCAAACATCTCACAACAAGATCAAACACCTGAAGTCAATAACCCAGAAGAAACCACAACAGAATCATTAACCCTCGCTAATGAAATAGAACCAATGGATGCTACTAGTCAGAACCCAGCCAAAAGACCATTCTCAGAAATACTGTCACCACCTATAGATATTCCTTCTAACAATCTTGCAAATACAAGCGACATGTTTACAAAACCCGAAACTAAACAACTAAAAAAATCGAAGAATTCCGGATCTTCAAGTAAAATACTTCCAGCAGCAGAGCTTCTAGAACCTACCAAAGACTTCATTGAATCGCATTCTCCCCCGTTCATTCTCAATTACAACCAAATTGTTGATTTATTCGAAAATGTTCACGGTGCTGCAGAACCCATAAATATTGTAATTAATTACACGGAGAATCTTCAAGCATTAATAGTAATGCTACAGAAAATATATCCTTACTTTACCGAAAGAAGTATTAAAACTCGTTGCACAAAACTGAGGAAGAAATTATTGAACCATCTCGACATACAACCACTAGAGTTAGAAAGTGACTCATCCCAAGACACGTACTAAGACAGCTTTAACATAGTATACCATTGCATGCTGTTTATATTTCCAATGGCTACTAAAAACCAAATTGTACAGTGGAACATTAACGGATATTATTCACACTTAGAAATGTTAAATTTACTCATATACGATCAAAAACCTAGTGTCATCTGTCTCCAGGAAACTCACTTCCGGAATAATAAAACACACGGTCTTAAGCACTACAAATGTTTCTCTCGTAATAGAAACAATCCAGAAAGAGCAAGTGGCGGAGTAGCTATTTTTGTTAAAAACAACATCGAAACACAGGAATTCCAAGTTAATACTGATCTTGAAGCGATTACAGTGACAGCTCATATTCCTAATAAAATTCATATATGCAGTTTGTATATCCCGCCCAACCAAGAGATTAGTAGTAGAGTCTTAGCAGCACTCATTAATCAAATTCCGATACCACGCATTATTGTTGGAGATTTTAACGGACATAATATAATATGGGGAAGCAGTCACACTAACCCTGTTCTTGTCTTTGCACTAACCCTGGAGGCAAAATTATCGCCGACGTTATTCAACAGACTAACTTACTATTACTAAATAACGGCGGGAAAACAAGATTCAATTCTTTCACCGGCGACTTTTCAACCCTAGACTTAAGCTTATGTGACCCAGCATTATCAGTGAATTGGGATTGGGAAATTCTCCCTGACTTATATGGTAGTGACCACTTCCCAATAAAAATCACGAACATTCGAGACATACCGGACAATTCCAAGCCACTCACCAAATGGCGAATAACTAACGCTAACTGGACAATGTTTGCTAACATAATAGAGGACAACCTGCAAAGATTTGACAACAATGAAGATATCGACAGAAATTTAAATAATTTTATTCATACAATAAACTACGCTGCTGAACATGTCATTGGAAAAACATCTCATATCTCCAAACATACAGCAGTACCGTGGTGGAACAAGGACTGCAAAGAGGCTATAAAACTAAGTAAACAAGCATTCAACAAATTTAAAAAACACAAAACAGTTGAAAATCTACTAATTTTTAAAAAACTAAGAGCCAAAGCAAGATACACGATCAGGAAAAGCAAGAGAGACTCTTGGGTAAATTATGTTAGCAACATCAATTCATCCACATAAGTGACCGAAGTATGGAATAAAGTAAGGAAAATAGCCGGAGCCAACACTTACAATGCCGTAAACTCGTTGATACATGAAAACAAGGTCATATCATCCAATAAAGAGATAGCGCAAACTTTTGCTAAGACCTACGAAAAATATTCCAACAACACCAACTACAACATTGCTTTCATGGAACATAAACTTAAGGAGGAATCTGATAATCCACTTATCATAGGAGACGAATATTCTGCTTTAAATCTACCCATAACCAATGCAGAGCTCAGCGAAGTACTTGCAGACCTGAAAAATTCCAGTGCAGGTCCGGATGATATCCCAGCAATATTTCTTAAGAAGTTACCAGAAACTGCGAAGGAACATCTTCTTAACATCTATAATACTATATGGTTACAAAGAAAATTTCCCCAACTTTGGACCGAAGCAATAGTTATCCCGATTTTGAAGCCCAATAAATCTAAGACTGACCCAGAATCATATAGGCCAATCTCGTTAACCTGCACCATGTGTAAACTCCTGGAGAAAATTATCAACAATAGACTAGTCTGGTTCTTAGAAACCTACAAATTCATAGCACAAGAACAAAGTGGCTTCAGGAAACATAGATCTACGAATGATAACATTATAAACCTAGAAACGGATGTACAGGAAGCTTTTGTGAATAAACAAAACTGCATTGCTATATTTTTTGACATAAAAAGAGCATATGACACCGCATGGCGACATAAAATACTGAAAAAGCTCCAGTCATGGAAAATTCAAGGGAACATGCTCGCATCCATTAACAACTTTTTAAGCACTAGAAATTTTCGAGTAAGAGTAAACGGATGTTATTCTCGGATGGCAGTTCAACAGAATGGAACGCCGCAAGGGTCTGTACTCAGTGTAACATTATTTCTTGCGGCAATTAATGATATCGTAGAGAACATCAAATTACCTGTCAAAAGTCAATTATATGCCGATGATATGATCTTATATATCAAAGGTAAAAACATACAGACCATGGCGTCACTTTTACAAGATCATTTAAGCAGCTTGGAGAATTGGGCAACTATTACCGGTTTTCAATTTTCAACCCAAAAAACTAAATGCATGCTTTTTTCTAGAAACACTGAAGAAGTCCCTCCAATTTGAACTTTATGTGGAGAAAATCTAGAATTTGTGGACAACATCAAATTTCTGGGAATGATATTTGACCGCCGACTAACTTGGAAACCTCATATTAGGAACCTGAAAATATCTTGCCAAAGGGGTTTAAATTTACTAAGAATTCTATCAAACAAAAGATGGGGAGCAGATTCAGTAACGCTCTTAAGTTTATATCGTTCCCTGATAAGATCCAAGATTGACTATGGATCCATAACCTACTCATCAGCGAAGAAATCAACACTCAAATCGCTAGACTCTCTCCACAAAACAGCATTACGTATAATACTGGGAGCATTTTGCACTAGCCCTGTCGAAAGCTTATATTGCGAAGCGGGCGAACCGCCTCTAAGCTATCGAAGACAAATGTTAAGTCTTTCATATGCCTCGGCCATATCTTCAAATACAGACAACCCAACATACAAAAACGTATTCTCAACCCGATATAGAAACCTATATGGAAGAAGAGCAGGAACACCCCCATTGCATGAAAGAATAAACAGATATCTGACAGACCTGCAAGATTCTTTCCCTGCCACTCTGCCAATAACCATATCCTCGCCTCATCCTTGGATAGTAAACATCCCCGAATGTAATTTAAACCTTACACGCTTCAAGAAAACAGATACAAGCCCTGACCTAATAGTTAACCACTTTCACGAAATTATGGCCAATAATCCTAATTATATGGCGTTATACACTGACGCATCCAAAACGGAAGAAGGAGTAGGATCAGCAGTTGCGACACCAGAATCAAACCTGATTTTCCGTTTACCAAAATGCAGTAGTTCATACACAGGGGAACTCTACGCGATATTTCAAGCTCTCGTATATGCAAGGCAACAGAACCACCGAAAGTTTATCGTAATCTCCGACTCCCTCAGCTCCATACTAAGTCTGCAACATATTTACACAAAACATCCCGTTCTCCTTCTAATCAAGCAAGAACTACATAGCATGCAGGCATCCAACAAACTCGTGAAATTTTTATGGGTCCCCTCCCATATTGGAATAGCAGGCAACGAAAAAGCGGACGAAGGTGCAAGAGAAGCAATTACGAATCCGGAAGCTAGAGCAATGACAAGAGCGACATCAGAAGATCTTAAAGGATTTTTTAAAGAAAAAGTGATTCACGAGTGGCAAAATAGGTGGAATGAGGCAACTACTAACAAACTTTTCGAGGTGAAAGTCTCAATTAAGCCGTGGAAAAGTGTACCAAAGTGCCGCCGAGACCAAATTTTGCTATCACGATTACGTATAGGTCATACGAAATTCTCACACTGTTATTTATTAAATCGTGAAGAAGAACCAAAATGTGAAACTTGTCAAACAAAGTTATCCGTGAAACATATTCTGGTGGACTGCCCAAGACTAACACCAGTTAGACAGTCTTACAACTTACCGCTGTTATTGTGTGAAATTTTGGGGGAGAACTGTAATTTAAAGAACTTAATAATGTATCTGTCTGAGCTTGGCTTAGCTAATAATATTTAGTAGTTGTTGATTGTTCCGGAGCTAATAACCTTAGTGGTTGATGCGCCTGTATGTTAAATAAATAAAAAAAAATAGTTAACTGAATAAGTTACACGAAAAATATATCCAGCTTTATATTTAGTGAGGGAAAAGTGTCCAGCTGATGCAGTCAAAGATACAACGCGCCCGAGCGCATACCGACGCGCAGCGTTTTTCACTGCATCAGCTGGGCACTTTTCCCCCACTAAATATATAGCTGGATGTTTTTTTCGTTTAAGTTATTAACTTAACTATTAGTTTACCAAATGTCAGCTTTTGCGGTATCAGTTTATTCAGCGCATATTTTTCACTTCTTTACGTGAATAGCTGGGGCATAATCCCCCACTCTAAATTCGGCTGGATACGTTTTTTCATTTATTTATAACATAAGCAACATGTTAACAAAGTTTCAGCTTTTGCGGTATTAGTTTTTTTTAATTATTATTTTACGTGTGTGGCAGGCTGCTGCAGCTACACCCCCCGGAAGTGCGCCAACTGGAGGTCCATTCACTTACTAGTGATACCAAATAAAGCTAAGGAAAAATTTTCAGCTTTTATGAAATGACTAACTCTAAACGGTCGCTGGCTCCCGGACTATAGGGTTAGCCACCCTTTTTAAGATTTTCTAGCCCAATAATAATATAATTTCATTAACGTGATATTATAAGATTATAATTAATAATTAAAACTTACACTAGAAGCGCTAATTTGGAATGGAACCAAAATTACACAGTTTCTTTTCACTGGAAAGTAACAATGAACCACTTTATTTTCTGTTCATTCTCATAACGATAGGGCATGTACGAACAACCAGATGACCTGCAATTAAAGAAGATGAATAAGGTACAAGGAAGGTAATAAATAAAAACGTTAAGGTGGAATTTAGTTGAACAAAATAGTTAAAAAATTAAAATGAGCACATCTTTGGCACATGGACTGTTAATGTGCAGATGTGAGTGAAAATGTGTGTAATTGTAAACGCTATTAGAAAATGCTACGTTTCGAGTTGGAAGTGATGGATGGACTCGTTATAAACTGAGAATGAAGGTTGTGAAGTAAATAAAAATATTACAATAACTGGACTAGATACCAAGAGACAATTTAATTTAATAATAAACAGTATGCAATTCTCCATTAAAGAATATACATACAAATTTTAAATAGTAAAATAAATTAGATTGTCAATTTCTGGTTTTTCGCCTAACCCTTTAGGAGTAGAAAGCAGCATATCGCGCAGGAAGTGCTTGAACAATTAATAATTTAATGTAAATGAGAGTCGCTATTAAAATCTGTACAACAAAATTACTGCCGCACAATTTTTTGAAATTACTTATTAATACATTCTTCAACTGAGTTGGAAGAGAATTATACACAAAACAAACATAAGGATAAGACCTTTTAAACAAGGCATATTTATGTTTAGATATAGTGAATAACTTTTAATCTTACCTATATTCATATGATGTAAATTCGTTCTAAATTTTACTTTGTTGTATAAAACAGACGATTTTGTATTCAATATTAATTTATGAAAAAGACAGGCTGAACACAAATGACATCTTGAATCTTAGTTGTATTCATTTATGAGTGATATGCCAAAAATAATAACAATAATAATTTGTATTCTTCTAACAGTATTATTGTCTAGACATGGTTCATAAACTCGATTACAAAGGTTATTACAATCAAGGTCAACTTCCGAACATTTATTTTAGAAACTCAAACTATTTATAATAACCCTTTGTTTTTGACTCAGTATTCCATATAGTGCAAGAAAAATAGATTCTGACCTTGAAAAATTAGTACAAGCAAGGAATTTGGTAGAGATATTGAGATTACCTTTTCATTGAATGTACTAAAAGTCCCCGAAAATTGAAGCTGTGCTACGGCCACAATATTGAAAAATAGCGGTTCATTTTTGATTTTTGTTAATATGGCGGCCGTAGCACAGCTTCAATTTTAAGGGACTTTTAGTATATTAAATATGAAAGCAAAGGTAACATCTTGTGAAGCATTTTTTTATTGTTATGAACCTACGGCTAATTTGCATAATTTTCTCAATTTCGAATTAATGATTCCGCCTGTATATAAGTATTTCGATCATTCTGAGGTAGTCTGCCCTGCCAGACGAGCACGTGTCCATTATCGACCCGTTTCAGACGTGCATTTCCGTACTTTTGGAAACAAGAATTAAGACCAGTCGTTGTGTGTCAGAAAAAGCCCGAGCGAATGTTTTACACCCGCTTTTTATCGATTACTACTAAGTTTTGGCGATTTCCTCGAGGATTCTTAGCCGGCGATTAAGAAGCAACAAGTGTCTGCGAGTTGTTTTCCGACCCGCACGGCCCTTTGGGCTAACGTGAAGTGTTACCTTTGTTTAAGTTGTTAAAAGCGGCTTACGTGTGTTTTATGTGAATGCGTACCGCATGTTTTGACTCGATATTTGAACTCCCGTCAATTTAAGTTCGCAAGTTTTTGTGTTTCGCATTTAGTGACTGTTTCCGGTATAAACTGCACGTGATTGTTGGTGTTAGTCAGGCTTGGGTCTGTTGCTACCGCTGTGAGTCTTGAGATTTCGTGTTATCGTGGAGTAGGAAGCTTCTGTACACGTCGTTTGACGTATTCCCAGTGGAAATCTCAATAACATGCTTAATATATATGACAAAGTTTCTGTATACCGTTTCGCCTTGCCATTATCGTTACGGACTTCGAATGTGCTGTCATTTGGGGGATAATCCCAAGATTCCTTTCGTCAGTTACTTCCCGTTGTTATGGTGCAGCCTTTTCAGGCGTCTTAGGGCAGTTGTTTGGGGGTGTCCATCTACAGCTACGTTGGACGTCAATCGCAGCTAAATAAAGCTCCTTAAGGTACCATTAGATTGTAATAGTGTTTATAGTACCGAGATTAAAGCGTACAAAGCGTTTTGCCGAAGTTCCAAACAGTTTACGTAACGTGCGGTCATTATAGTATTTACTGTTAGACCATTGTACGAGGGTTGATCCCTATGCTTCGCCCCTGACCAACTTCCGGTTACAAAATTAAAATTTATTTCACCTTATTTTTCTACGTAATCTCCTTTAAGACTAATGGATTTATCCCACCGATGCTCCAGCATTGTAACGGCTTCCTGGAAGAAGGATTGTCCAATTTCTGCAAACCACTGATTTACAGCATCTATTACTTCATGATTGCATGGAAATTTCTTCCCCCGAAGGTATTCCTTGAGTTTGGGGAACACTCTGTAATCGCTAGGGGCGAGATCTGGAGAATATGGCGGATGTTCAAGTAGTTCAAAGCCTGCATTGGCTATGGCAGCCATAGCAACACAAGAAGGGTGGCTCGGTGCATTATCCTGGTGATACAGCACACCACGCTTCAATTTGCCACAACGTTTTTCCTTTATAGCTTAGCGCAATTTTGATATTAAATTTGTATAATAGCTGCCTGTTATTGCAGCTCCTTTTTTGTAAGAAATCAATTAGAATTACTTCCTGGGCATCCGAAAAAACAGAAGCCATTACTTTTCCGGCTGATGGATAAACCTTAAATTTTCGAGGAGGTGGATAACTATGATGCTTCCACTCCATGCTTGGGATTTTGATTTGTCCATCGTTACAAATCTGTCCAAAATTCTGAGGATTCTGTATGTATTTCATTAACAGGCGTTTACAAATCACCACTCGGAATTGTTTTTGTGTTTGGGTTAACATCCACGGAACCCATCTTGTAGATAATTTTTTCATGTTCAGATGATCTCTTAATATGCTGTGCACAGAGTGATACGAAAAGCCAGTTTTCTCAATTATTTCCCCTACAGTGACTCTTCTGTCTTGCAGTACTAGATCATGAACTTTATCGATGTTTTCCAAAGTTGTAACGGTTATTGGTGGACCACCAGCATGTTGATTTTCGCACGCTGTTCTTCCACATTTAAACTCACGGCACCAGCGTTTTACATAATCATAATTAACGGCACACTCCTCTAAAGTGTTGATCAAGTCAGCATGAATTTGGGTGGGAGTCATACCCTTCTTTAACAGATATTTAATTACCGCTCTTTGTTCACTGTGCTCCAGTTTTGCAATAACTTGTCACTTTGTTTAAAACAAACAACTGCTGTAACCAAACAACTTTAGATACAGACTTGCTTCTGTGCATTCGCTGTTGACACATATCGGTAATGGGCATACTGCGCCATAAGGTTCTTATCTCCACTAAAAGCTGGTCAGGGGTCACCCTCGTAATTACTATTATGTCAATTTAATTAATTGCCGTCAGATTTCGTATGCCTGCTTAACTATACGTTGTTGCAATTAAAGTGTGTGTAGCAATTGTGCCACGTTTAGTTGGTTGCCGTCCTGTATTGCTATTCGTGAGTCAGTGTTTCGATTATTCAATGTTTCTATCGTTTACGAGCCATTTCATTATTAGATGTCAAGTTTACCGCATTCAACTAGATTAAGACCTTACGTAATAGATATTTAACCATTACTAACCCATTTCGTACCCTTATTTACTCTACCATTGTTCATTTACCTATTTTTGCTAATACAGTTATGTAACTATGATTTTGTTTTGATGTTTACGATTTTTGCATGCGACTTGTGTATTTTTCTTTTGTGAAAGGAGTTTATCAAGCTGCATAAGAGAGTTTCCCGCAAAGTAACTTCAACGCTGCTGTACGTGACTCGCCGACCAGGACACTTCCAAGGTTATAGTTAAAAGGTGTACCCATTCTGCCTCCATTTTCCTCAGTGGGCTCGCTTATGTATTTTGCCCTTGCAGTAACGTGGTGACGCCTTGGCAATTAAGATCTGATTTTGTTTAGGCCGTTGCCCTGTGTTATCTCGTGTGAAACCTCCCTCGCTCTACTGAAGCTATGCCGGCATCCCTTTTTTACGGGCTGGGGCAGCGGTTCTATGTAATTCCTTCCTGAATTTGAGTTATTTTACGTGCTAGTCGTTTAGCATTGTTTGTGACGTAAACCAAGTTTGTTTGTGTCCTTGTTTTTTCTTTGTTGTCAAAATATCGAATTAGCCGGTAACAAACTGTCGGCCCAGATGTTATGCCGTAACAAGCTAGCGCTTTGTTACAGTTTTATCCCCTAACAATCTCTACCAAATTCCTTGCTTGTACTAATTTTTTCAAGGTTCGTGCAATCTTTAGCTTATTTTTGCTTCACTAGAAAGGCGCTTGGAGTTTTTCTACAGAGCTCTTAATCTAATAATTAGATTTATCGTCTTGTTAGATGATATCAATTTGTAGTTTCATATTATTTGTACAAGGTTGACAAACATTTTAAACTCAATCAGAATTTTTGCACAGGCTTACATACATAATAGTACTTTATGTAACTAGTCCTCAAAGCAAGGCTTTAGGGGACGAGTCGTAATGTTTCCGGACGAGGCGGAGCGAAGCGCAGCCGAGTCCGTAATATGAAGATGAGTCCTCTAAAGCCATTTGAGGACGTGTTGCATACAACGTTTTTTTGTATTAGCTCTCCAAACATTATAATATGAAGTTTCAATTACCATTAAAGGGGCATTATATTAGGAGGCCGCGAGAAAATGTATTTTTCGCTCCCCAAACTGGTTACTTTGGAAACTGTCTAGGATCCTCAAAATGGCCATTTAGAGGCCTTGTACTTAAAGTCGTCATGGCAACTAATGTTTGAGTCCTCTAAAATGTTGCCATGACGACTTTAAGTACAAGGCCTCTAAATGGCCATTTTGAGGATCCTAGACAGTTTCCAAAGTAACCAGTTTGGGGAGCGAATACAAAAAAAATATGTAAAGGGCTTTACTCAAAACTATATTAGCAAATAAAGGTTGCGACACTAAACATTTTAAAACATCAACGGAAACTAGGAGAAAAATAGTATTTAACGGTATTAGGCCGATATTGAACATATAAAAGACGAGGATAAACTTTGTGGCCGAGGCCGATAGGGCGAGGCTAATAAATTATCCGAGTCAGTTATATGTAATATCGACATTATATTGTTTCAGAGTTTTCATATCTACTAAAAGTGCCGAATTTTAAGATATGTATTTTAATATAAATGAAACTAACTACTAACATTAGTTCCGCACATAAATTAGTAATGTAGTAGCGGTTACAACGGCCAATGTTATTATAGGTGACATAGTATAGTGATGTAGTATAGTAAAATGTAGGTATTATGAAAATATTTCAATGCACCTACTAATACTGAAACAATAAAAGAAAACACTTAATAATGCGAATTACATCAATTTAAAAAAAACATTGCAGGCGGTGAGATTCGAGCACGATTTCAGCGTCTGCGAAAGTGATTTCAACGCTTGGCAACACGTCGCGTGCACCCGCCCATTGGATGCGCTCTGCCACGAAGGACTGTCTCGAATCAGCGCTATGGTACTGGCTTATATAGAACACGCTTATTGTTACCCATTTCTTACCACCCTGTACATATTTGACTGATAACATATTCGGAATTGAGAAAACATGTTTTTTGTCATCTAAGAACCCTGAAACGTTAAGATCTGAAGAATTCTGGAAGGTGATGTTTTACGATTACAATACTTCTTTCGTTTTTTAGATAAGTAAAAAACAGTAAAAGGCTTTACTCATAACTTCCTTGACAAGTGGAAGTTTTAAAACTAGGAATTTAAAAAATATCAAAGGAAATAGAATTTTAATTTTTTAAGGTCCACCCTGTATATATTGGGTCCAAAAAATTATTTTCGTCAAGGGTAAAAACCCAAACTATATGCAAAATATTCCTTTTGTTTAACAAATAGCTCCTGAGTTAAAGCAAAAATAGACAGTTATATTTTTTAACGTGCTCACACATCTAATCCGCATGTAAAATATCGTCTCATCCAACAAATACTTTTTGAGCTATATCGCCAACAGACGCACACAGAGACGGACACATAGACAGGCAGACGGAATTGAGAACACATGTTATTCACCATCTAGGGATCCTGAAACGTGAAGATCTGAAGAAATCTCGCAAGGTGACAAAAAAACAAGAATTGCTATTTGAAAACCCACATACGCAAAGCATATTGTTTTGAAGAAGTCGCCGAGAAACACACACTACATATTAAAACAAATGGCAATGGCATCAGATTGTTAATTTTGCAGCAGCAATAAATATAACAATAAATGGTACCAAATTCCAAGTCATCCAATACACAATGAAACGTGGACAGTACCAAGAATAAATCGGTATAGGGCTTTACTCGGAACTTCCCTTGCAAGTAGCAGTTTTGAAACTACAAATTTTGAAAATAGCAAAGGAAAACAAGAGCGTTCAAAATTATATACAGAATAGATACAAATATCTTAACGTTGCTAATAATAATGAAAAAGTGAAAGGAAACACTTAGTAATGCTCATTACAACAATTTACAAATAAAAAACAATTCTGGTGGTGAGATTCGAACTCGATCTCCCAGGAGTCAGACGGTTTCGTGACTTTAACCGCTGTGCCACGACCGCATGCGTACTACATTCACTTCTGCCTATGTTATAAAGACGGTATAGATTTCTGTTCCATTTGAGATTTTTACCCTGTATCTGTTGGGTCCCATTTTCGTCAGGAGTAAAACTTGGGCTATGTGCAACTTATTACTTTCATCATTTCCTCAGTTAAAGCAAAAATAAACAACATTTTACATTTTTTAATTTGCTCACCCAGTATATATTTCACCGAATATACAGTATGTCCCCGGATTGAGTTTACAATAGGTATGATTGACCAAAAATTTTCGAATTGGAATTTCATATTTTGGGATTCCGCCCTGCTTGGTGTGAAACGAATTTTAAGAATATTTTCAGTTTTTGAAAAACAAGTAGGCCTTGACAAGGAAGCGAAAAATATTTTATTTTCAGGTAAACTACCCTTTTTGTTCATGATACGGCAAAATTTAATCAAGAAAAGTTGTTGATAATGATAAATTATGACCCTATACCAAATTTCAGAACGATTTGTCGACTTATAAAAAACTGTTAGTTTTTAGAAAATTGTATTTTATTGTCAGGTAAACTACCCTTTTTGTTCATGATACGGAAAAATTGTATTAAGAAAAGTTGTTTATAATCATAAATTATGGCCCTATAACAAATTTCAGAAAGCTCTGTCGACTTAGATTAAACCGTCATTTTTAATAAATGCAATTTGTTTAATCTAAAAAATAACGGTTTAATCTAAGTCGCAAGATCTTTCTGAAATTTTGTATAGGATCATAATTTCTCATTGTAAACAACTTTTCTTAATACAATTTTGCCGTATCATGAACAAAAAGGGTAGTTTACCTGACAATAAAATACAATTTTCTAAAAAATAACAGTGATTTATAAGTCGACAGATCGTTCTGAAATTTGGTATAGGGTCATAATTTATCATTATCAACAACTTTTCTTAATTAAATTTTGCCGTATCATAAACAAAAAGGGTAGTTTACCTGAAAATAAAATATTTTTCGCTTCCTTGTCAAGGCCTACTTGTTTTTCAAAAACTGAAAATATTCTTAAAATTCGTTTCACACCAAGCAGGGCGGAATCCCAAAATATGAAATTCCAATTCGAAAATTTTTGGTCAATCATACCTATTGTAAACTCAATCCGGGGACATACTGTATATTCGGCTTCGAGCAAGGTAGACATACAAGGAATTTATTTTAATGGTTAACATAATGAGTTTCGTTTCTATGCCAGCATTTCATCATACTTGTCACGTCCATGGTTACAAATGAGACCAGTAGATTAGAGCGTTTATTTTAACATACAAGTGATTACTTGTCAAAAAGACAACTAAAAGCTGTCCTAATGTATACAACTGAAGAAAAGATACCACTGGTGAGTTGTACCTAGGTATCTACTTTTTAGTTGCATACCTACATTCCGGTAACAAAATTAAAGTTTCTTATTAACAACTACCTCATTTAAATTCGTATGTTAACGCGTAAAATAAACGCTCTTAATCTATTGATCTCATTTGTAACTATGGGAGTGACCTGTGTGATTAAATGCTGGCATAGAAACCAAACGGCTATGTTAACCATTAAAATAAATTTACTGTATAATTGGCATACAGAATATCGTCATAGGAACCCTGAAACGTGAAGATCTGAAGAAACCTATGAAGATGATCATATACAGGTGTTAATGCAGATTCTGATCACTTCTTGATGGTAACTACACCAAGACAGAAAATAACACAATGAGCAGAAGACGACAAACCCCACGGAAAATGGACAGTTGAAAAACAGAACAACGAAGATATGCAACAGAACTATATCTTAATAAATTAAATCGAAAAACATAGGGGCCAACATGGAGCGACATAAGTATAGAACAGAGATGGAGAAACATTAAAAAAGGAACGGACAAAGCATCGAAAACAGCGATAGGCTACAGAAAACAAAGAGGACTAAAGGAGTGGTTTGACAGAAAATGCCTGCACGTTACACCAAAAAAGAGAACAGCCAGGATACAGTAGACTACAACATGGGAAAACAGGAATAAATAACGCTACAAGGAAGGAAAAAAAGAAGCAGGCAAACTATTTAGAAGAAAGAAGGCAGAACAGATAGATCAGAAAATGAAAGAAACATCAAAGATCAACGAAATGCACAGAAAGTAAGAGAAAGCACAAAATTACACATAGGGGCATGCAAGATGAAGAACAACACATACAACATGATGAAGACAAACTAAAAGAAAAATGAAGAAAGCACTTTCATAAATTATACACAAGAGAGAAAGAACAAAACGGAGACAATGAATAAAAACTAGAAGAAGACGAAATGGTAATAGAAGAGTCTACATATGAAGAATTTACAAAAATAAATAAACAAATAAATAAAAGCAGCCGGAATTGATGAAATATGTGTCGAAATGGTAAAATATTGAGGGAGGGGATTTCCTATAAGAAAATGTATGAACTAATAATAGAGAAGTCCCATGGATAGAGCGAAGAACAAACAAACACCTCAATCATCCAGGGAATGGACGTATGGGAAATATTAAAAAAGCCAATTCGCATAAAAACTTAAAAAGAAAAAACAAGAGACAGAAGTATAATGATTAATCTACCCTATTAAAATGGATTTACAGAGCTCAGCAAAGCGACTACGATTCCAGGATGAAATGAACCGAATTATTATTAAGTTGAGAAAACAAAATAATTAATGATTACCACTTACATCTAAAGCCCTACTTTACTCCCCCCAAAGAGGAACTAAAGTGCCACTTTTACTCCCAAGGGAGAAAAAGTAAAATTACTAGTTACTTATGCATCAAGGGAAGTAGATAGCATTTACCAGTCGAGAATGAGTTTGCAGCTCGAGCGTAGAGTAGCGTGGCGAATGTTACCAATAGAGTCCAAGACTATGTTACGATTTACTTGTGCATCTAATTGATTTCGATGTCCGTAGTATTTAGTCCTTATTGTTACGCCTCAGTTGAGCATCTATTCGATTTCAAGGTCTGTGGTACTCAGTTCATATTTCGGGCGCTTCTACCACGCCTACTTTTGGCTTACACAGCAGGAAGTAAGAGGTCGCGTTTGTTTCCTCAGCGTTCTTTTCCGCGTTGCTTTCGTGAACAGCATGAAGCCGGTGTAAGGGTTAGTAAGAGTTTCAGTGAATTTATGGGAATGCAGTTGATTTTTGGATAACGGTTGCCCGTGCCTTTCGGTGGATTTGGATTCCTGAACCATAATTATGGTCATTCGTTCCCACGCTTTTTGCAGTGGATTTGCCACGCTTGCCGGTTTCGCACATGCTCAAAACATCGCGGGGTGAGTAGGAAGCCTTCTTTGGGCCGTATTTAATTTTACCTCTGGTCTATCGTGGACTATTTTTTCCCTTATAGCAGTCAGTGAGGAGCCGTTTGAAAAGGTATTAGTTTTCACATTGGATGCGAAAGTCGTTTAGGGCGCGACATCGACCCCGTGCTATCTGTCATCGCATGACCGCTTCACACCTTTGGCGTGCATACCTGTCACTATGAGCCCCAAATATTGAATTGCATCCGGATAGACCGCAGGCACGTGAAGGAAGTCAAGAAATTTAATCTTAATTTGCTAGGCAACTTAGTTTAAAGAATCGAGCTGAAAACAACAAACTTGCAAATTCTCAGTAACAAGCGATGGGTGAGAAATGTCTACGCAAAGTTCTTGCAGGCCGCAGATAAAAAGTCAATCTTATGCATTTTTGCAAAACGGTTAAGCACGAAACACGGACGACACTAACCGAGGAAAGTTTTTTAAAGTTTTCTGGGAGAGCGCGCGAAACTAGGAGGTCGGTTCGATCCCGGTCCCCGATACGCATTAATTATAAAACAGGTGCTTTGCATCACTTTGGGTTAAAAATTTAAATTGTACAAAATTTAATTCTCCTTAAAACTATATGACAACTACAAGCCAACAACCACCAATCGAGAAGGAGGCCCAGCGGTTTCCAAAATTCAGCCTAACATCTTCGAGTCACTAATATATCTGCGATGACTTGTAACTTATAAAAATCCATTATCTCCACGATCCGACAGCACGGACTACAGGTCAGGAAATTATGGTTTATATTAACAAACTTAATACAGGGGTTTACTCTACGTATACCTTGCTTTGCAGGGGGTCACAAACCTCTAACTTGAAGGTAACAGTGCATATCATTCTTATGTAGTTTAATACAGAATAAGACGGTAACCGATTTGGGCTGAAATGCATGTAATGATTTTCTTTTTTTGGTTTTCTTTAATATACAATAATTTTTAACGTTATTAAGTTGTAATATTTCTCAAAACCCAGTAGCCCATAGGTATACGTTGTAGTTTGGTTAATATTGTACATTGTAGCGCGCCGCAAAGTTCGTCATGGTGGCGTGTGGCTGCGAAACCCTTTTCCACACTACCACAGAAGTAGAGTTCTAGTTGCGTTTTTTAAAGTAGCTTTTCCGGAAGGCCTAATCCACGATTTGTTGTTACGTCATCTCATTAATTCGCGCCAACGTTATAACAAAATCGTTTGACTTTTTACTTAGGAGCAAATCTATAGTGGCACCAAATATTCTTTAAAGAACTGCCCTTGATATATGAAATGAGTGGAAGAGAGATATTTTTCTGTAAGGGCAGGTAGACTTGAAGACATCTCACCATTCTCTGATAACAACGATTGGATTATCACTATGGAGTCGTGAATAGAAACTTTAGTAAAGGTAGCAGTGACATCGAATCTGACAAACAAATCCTCAAGTTCAACGCTTATATTGGATATTTATGTTCAACGAAATGGGTTGAATTGCGAACATATGCTAAACATTTACCACTGAATTTTCTAAAAATATTGGTTAGGTGTTTTGCTAATTAAAAAAGAGGGAAATCTATGATACTGACGGTAGGCCTGAGGGGAACGTTGCTTGCGAATTTTGGAAAGACCGTACAGCCGAGGAAGTTTTGAAACGCGAGGGATCAACCTCCGTGGAATATCAGTGGAAAGATCTGAAAATTTTATGAGAGAGATGACTTCCCGTTCAAATTTGGAAGTTGGGCCCTGAGCAAATAGGGCGTAAGAAGAATCTTGGAGTAATACTAGCGCAATAGTATTTCTTTCTTATATCCACCAAGTCACTGATTGCGTTTCTTCAGAAACAAAATATCAAAACAGTGTTCAAACTCACGAACAAGATCTCACAGGTTCTCCCTTCAAAAATAAATTAAGCATAATATCGTCTAAAGGTGTTTATAGAGTTCCTTGCTACTGTAATGCTGCATACATTGGTAAAACAGAACGTTCAATAGAAACCCGTATCCCTGAACATCAGGATGGCCAGCCATCGCAGAACTTCAATGCGATACCGGTCAGAAATATTTCGATGAAACTTATATCATCTGCAAATCTCCATTCTATTGCAGAATGATTCGCGAAGCCATTGATATTTACAAATCCCTTTACAATCTCAATCAAGACGAACGCTACCCGTTTCCTTGCTCTTCACTCAACCCCGACGACTCTCCACTGTAAATTTTCTTCCGATCAGTGGAAGAGTAGAAATTGCCTCTGGCGTGGTTCTTTCGTTGAGTTACCGTGCTCTTCTATTCCTTCCCTTGCAAAGGAGTTTCTGGCTCTTGCGTGATTTACACCTTGAGTTACCGTGCTCTATTGCTTATCTCTTGATGAAGCCTCTTATGAAAGTAGGCGAAACATTGAGTTCTTCAAATTCAATAATGACACTGTCCAATACCGAAAGTTGTTTGTTACATTATCTCGGTCTATCCTACTCCCTTATCAAAGAAGTAGTCGATCAGTCGTTTGTTGTATTTTGCAGTGGAAAGTCGAATGTTCACTAAGTTTCTGATTAAAAAGTCAATCGTTTTTTTGTTAATTTAACCGCGAATTAATACGATGAAATAACGAAACATCGTGGATTAGGTCTCCCAGGGAAGCCACATTTTAAAAAAACGCGCCTAGAACGCTACTTCTGGGGTGGTGTGAAAAAGACTTCCGCACCCACCCGCCGACCTTTGTGGCGCGCTAAAATGTAGAATATTGAGAAAAAACAAAAATGATATATACCAATTTTTAGGTTTTTCCACGCTCTACAAGTTCTATAATAAACTTTTCCGCGCAAGAAATAGAAAAATATTAGTCCTGCGGAAAAAATTAATAGGACATAAATTGTAAGAAATTTTATTCGCAATCACATTGTAATGTGTCAATTTCATGACATGACAACAGCTGGGAACAGAAGATTACTTCAAACTAGCCAGGAAATTATTACATACCCCGAAAAATATTACATACCTGAAGAGTGGGGTGTTTCCATGCCAACAAAACATTGAGTGGGTTGTTTTCATGGTAACAAAAATATTAGCTACATCAGATATCTATTATTCAGAATTCAATTGTAGTTATTTTTAAAATTAGATGATTGCAAATAAAATAGTATACATACCACGGTGGAAAGTTTCATCCCTGTCTCGAGATAAAGTTAACCTCGACGCTACGCGTCTCGGTAAACTACCTAATCTCTCGACAGTAATGAAACACTTCCCACCTCGGTATGTAATATACTATTACGCTCTTTAGAACGCTATATCAATTTTTAATGTAGCGCCAACGAGAGTCGAGAGATTTGAATAAAAAGGCACCCTTTTTTCAAGATGACTGCTATACTGTCGAAACCAAATCCGAATAAGAATATAAGACTAGCTACAAATGAAAATCAACAATAAATTTTATTCGCAATCATAGTGTAATGTATCACTTTCATGACGTGACAACAGCTGGGAACTAGATGATTACTGAAACTAGACGGTAAATTATTACATACCCCGAAAAATATTACATACCTGAAGAGTGGGTTGACATGTATTAGATTTTGTTGTTTTCATGGTAACAAAAATATTTGCTACATCAGGATAGGTATTTATTATCCAAAATTCAATTGCAGTTATTTTTAAAATTAGATGATTGCGAATAAAATAGTATACAAACCTCGGCAAAAATTCCATTCCTGTGTCTCAAAAACTAGTTCTCCTCGAGGCTATCGCCTCTCGGTAAACTATAGTTCTCTCGACATGAATGGAATCCTTTCCACCTCAGTATGTAATATACTATTCCAATTATTGTTTAGAATAAAGTGATTGTGAATAAAATAGCATATTGTAATAGTCCCACCAAACAAAGTATATAATAAATGAGGTTTTAAATATAATCATTGATTAATAATCAATGATATAATATAATTATTATGGCATGTGATACTACACTTTATACTTTCTATTAGATTCAATTAAAATCTGCCTGTCAAACTCAAAGCAAATTAAAAAAGTGTAATAATAATTACGGCAAATAAATTGTTTATTGTCCTTTTTTTATTTCATCTATCAGCAATAAATTCGGGCTTAGTTCCGTAGAACCAGACAAACTTGTTCAGGGTGTAGGTTCATAAAATGTAGAAAAACTTTGTATGACGAATAACTCGTTGTATGACAAATACTCTCAAATATTTCGAGCAAATGCACATTTTCCATCTGATTTCAAATGGCAAGGTAGCATCAGGTAAATATTAATACTGTGACGTAGCAACTGCTAAGCTCGTTTTGTTTCTAGTGTGACGTCGAAACCCACGCGCGATTGTTTTTTGTTCTAAATCCGACCAAAACTAAAAAATGCCGCGTCATCTTGCACTATCAAAGGACGCCACCTAATTATATAAAAAACGGAGGAACCTGGACAACTGGAACCTGGTGCTACACCTCGTAGACAGTCTGAACTTGACGAACCTCGCGCATTTTGAGGCTGCAGCAAAGGCTTCCTATGGAATCCTACCTTAATCAGAGACCTCTCTGACGCTGGACACACCTTCCAATCACGCCACGAGAATTATGCATTTGGGAATGGCTTGTTGGTTGGAATTTCTACATGTATTGCCTCCTGAAGGTCCTCTCTACCCGTAGCAGGCACTATTCTTGCTGGGCGATGCTGCTTACTTCTGGAATTGGGCCCTCGAAGTCACTCGCACTTGGACGATTCTCACTGCTGACTAATCTGCTTCACTTGGCACTCTATACTAGTGATGGGCTTATTCGAATAAAAAATAACCGGTTATCCGGTTATTGAAATAACCTCTGTAACTCGGTTTTCGTTCCAAGTATTCGAATGAAAAATAACCTCATCCTGATACGTACTACGTTCCGTATCTCAGCGACCTGCGAGTGATCGAAATTCTGTAAATAATACGTCATTCATAACCATAAGGAAGGCAGATTGTACTGATTGAGCCAAGTGAGGCTCGCGGCTGTTTGTTGATGTTATTAACACATTTGAGACTCCCAATCGACCAGTTAAATTTATGGGGCCGTTCCTATTAAAGATAACGTTCTGCTGAGTATGAGATTTTCCGAAGCTGTGTTGGTATTAATTTATAACGGCCTAAATTTTTGCTTCGAAACGCTGTTGATTATGCCTAATAAGGAATAAACAGAAAGCGAAATAAGATTTTCCAATATCGTAACAGATTTGTATTTAATTTTTAATAACGGAGCAGTCGATGCCCATACGTCGTCATATGATATGAACGTGGGACAAGAAGTAGATTTCGATGTTTAAAATTTTAAGTGTGCGTCCTTAGAACCGCGGAAAGCTGAACGTAGATAAATTATGGATTCTAAAATATACCGGTATGATGTGCAAGCGAAAAGGGAAGGGTGGCTACTAGAGAATTTTAAGAACTAAAAATAGATTCAATAGATACTTTGTATTCGCATATTTATCATTTCTTTATGATTAGTATTGATATAGCTATTCTTAATGGTTTAAACTCCTTAGAAATCAAATAAAAATCATTTATACAATTATTATAATTAACGATTAACTGAGTTCCTCTGCTATCTGCAAGTTACGATGCCGATGCAGATGACGGTGAACCGGCAAACCGCCAACCGACAAACCGGCGAAATCGAAACGAATCGAGAGCCAAAATTTATTCGAATGATTATTCAAATAATCATTCAGTTATTAATATCATTCGAATGCAAATAATTCGGTTGTGAAAATTGTCCGGTTATGCCCATCACTACTCTATACCTACAGATGCCCTGCACACTGGTTAATAACTTTACACAAAATTGGTGTAACTAAGGACTTTTTATTTATAATTTTATGTGATAAATTGAGAAGCTCAATCTGGCCTCAACACAATTTTACAAGCTTGTTTGGTTATTAACAACAAAAGACTGTCATGTCACTTAGCAACTAGATTTTCAATGTTTATAAAAGAAATTAGGATTGATAACATGTTTAACCTTATGAACTACAGTTTTGATGTCATGTCTTTGCCTAACCACTAAAATTGTCTTTTTCTTGGAATGTCACTACACTTTGCTCCGTCTTTTAAATCACTTTTGTTTAAAATGCACTGATACACTTGGAGTTCATTTCGCGTCTCACTGTCTTTCAATTGTTTGCTATCCATTTTCATTGCTCTTTGCAATAATTATTTTCCTAGCACTGTTTCGTTTACCTTTCAGCTAATTTTCCGTTTGCTGGCTTACACTTTACTACATAACGCTCATATTCCTTCTGTACTTGACAAATCATTCTGTATCATTTTATTCACATTATGTCTCACAATAATAAACTCAAATCAGTCAGTTACAAATTAAATTGCATTAGCCCTTCCGAACATTTATCAAACATCTGAAACTCTTAACGCAACCCTTCTGTAACCTGCTTTATTTCATGCTTTCTATCCCTCAAATTATTAGTTACTGCTGCTCACATCAAGTGCAACTTATTAATGTAAAGTACTGATTATCTTGCAATTGATACAATATTTAATTCTGTGAGCATGTTGACCTTATTCATTTAGGTTAATTAGGCAATCAGAATTTCTAAGGGCAGTGAACCATTACAATATATACCACGATGAAAAGTTTCATTCCTATCTTGAGATAAAGTTGACCTCGACGCTTTGCATTTCGGTTAACTACTTAATCTCTCAACAGTAATGAAACACTTTCCACCATGGTATGGTAATATACTATTGATTCTTTACTTTTGCTTCTGAAATATGTATATTATTACTCACAAATCACAATCGCTTAATAATAGATACATTTCTAACTTCGAACAGTAGGAAAGCAAGCCAATGTTTATTTTACTTTCCAACTTTCCTGACGTATAAGATGTCAATATCAGTTGGTAAATAAATTTCAATAAAACTATTGTTAATGGAAAATCCTTTATTAATTGGACAACATGACAACTAAATACTAATATATATATATGTATTTTTCTACTAAATATGCAATCAAACAAAAAGTAATTTAAAAGAAACACATCAGAACTACGTACCCACACTAGCAAGTTTTAATTGTCCATTTAAAGTTTTCAATGTACCCCTCGGCTACTGTACTGGATTTCCATCCTCCTTTTTTTAATTGAAGAATATTTCCTCCAGTATTTGCCAGTAATGTTGTCAATGTATATCAAAAACAGTGTCTAATAAAAGTATTAACATTTTCGAGCTTTAAATAAATTATTACTTTTTTGGGGAAATTTCCGATGGCATTATGCTCAAACGGCTGCTCTGTAATTTTTCCCAACCTCATTTGTAAAGAATCTGTCATTTTTAACGTTATTACGAAGATTATGGTATTTATCCATTCTGGTTTGGTTATCAGAAATTAATGGGAGCAGTACGTTTTTGTAACAGGAAATAACTATTACTATTCGACTTTCTAAAATATTTATGTCTCCAACTTTCATTTTCAATAACTCGTCACACCTGCACACTCCAGAAATCCCAATAATAACAGCAATCTAAAAATGTTTTGGTCATATTGTTAATATTCACAAAAGAAATTAAAATTTTACCTTTTGAGGGAGCCCAGACAGATTGACTAGAAAATTATGGGAAACAAAACACTATAAGAAAAGGAGAAGAGGACGACCTAGGAAGAAATGGATACAACAAATAGCAGAAATAGGAAAAGATAGAGGGAAAACAGTGAAGGAGATGATGGAACTAGCTGAAAACAGAACACGAAAACAACGAACGTTTCGAGGGACAATCTGCCCTCGTTATCAACGAATAACAAATAAAACTAACAAGAAACTTATCTTTTTTTCTTCACTGGAAGGAAAAACGACCAACCTCCAATCAGTGGCGTAACTGCAAATTTTGGGCCCGGGGGCCGTGATCTTCACCGGGCCCCTTAATTGCCAAGTGTAAGTCCTATTCTTGCCAAAGCATTTTTGGTTATCATTTTTCAGTTATGTTTTTTAAATTCATAAACAGAAACATCAAAGCAAAATGAACAATAGCGAGTGTTTTTCTCGAACTCATTGAAACTTGACCGAGTTTGGACCTGCCGGGCTTTAAACTTCAGGAGACCCGTTGGGCCCCCTGAAGTTCAGGGCCCGGGGGCCGCTGCCCCCTTTGCCCCTCGGTAGTTACGCCACTGCCTCCAATGAATTTTTTGACATTGACGTTTATTGATATCTGTACCTACTTGATCTCATCTTTAAGAATCGATAGCCAACTATTGTCTAAAAATGTTGAGAAAGACGACACGCATTTTTCTTCGTTAAGTAAAATATATGCCGTTTCCTTAATTTTTCGTCTAGTTGACATCGATTCTTTAGACAAGATCTTTGTGTTGTCCCATTGTATTTTATGGTTTTCATCCCAAGCATGTTCTGCCAGCTTAGACTTATTGAATTGATACGTTTTCAACATATTTTTATGTTCTTTAACTCTAACTGCTAAAGGCCTGGATGTTTCACCGATATAATATTTCCCGCATTCACAGGGAATACTATATATACAATTCCTTGAATGTTGTTCTTCGTTGAACGGTTTAGTTTTTGTAAGAACTGACCGCAAAGTATTCATCGTTTTGAATACCGTCCTAACATTGAATCTATTTCCAATTCGTCTAATTTTGTCAGATATGCCTGGAATATATGGTATAGTAAGAGTATTATATTTTTGAGTGTCATTCCTTTGTATGTGTGTGGCCTTTAGCAGTTAGAGTTAAAGAACATAAAAATATGTTGAAAACGTATCAATTCAATAAGTCTAAGCTGGCAGAACATGCTTGGGATGAAAACCATAAAATACAATGGGACAACACAAAGATCTTGTCTAAAGAATCGATGTCAACTAGGCGAAAAATTAAGGAAACGGCATATATTTTACGTAACGAAGAAAAATGCGTGTCGTCTTTCTCAACATTTTTAGACAATAGTTGGCTATCGATTCTTAAAGATGAGATCAAGTAGGTACAGATATCAACAAACGTCAATGTCAAAAAATTCATTGGAGGTTGGTCGTTTTTCCTTCCAGTGAAGAAAAAAAGATAAGTTTCTTGTTAGTTTTATTTGTTATTCGTTGATAACGAGGGCAGATTGTCCCTCGAAACGTTCGTTGTTAATATTTTAATTTGCAGAGTGGCGAAATACCCATATAAGAATATGAATTATGAATTCACGCCACAAAGAAGTTTCAGAGATTATTGAAGATCTTGACCACCATATAGAACCTTTTTTTTCTGTTTAGCCAATTCAGAAAAATATGCAAGAACCGTTTCAGAACTATTATTCTGTACACCTTTAGTGACACACCGTGTGGCGTATGCTTCGTAGGTTTTTTTATATGTCGTTCTGTTTTTTTCAGGAACCAAGCCTTCAGTAGCTCCTTATGCAAATTCTCGCCATTCTGGACGAATACACTCTAACCCACTACCAGGACTTTTTTGGGAAAGTAACGTTAACAATCAATTGTTACAGAAGCTACAAACAGTACTGGACAATAAAAATTACTAAACTGTCAAAATCAATAACCTTGTCATATTACTTAGCAGCGACGTCACAGATTCCTTCATTAAAGTGACTTATTAAACTGCAATAAAAATACGAATTTTTTTGAAACTTAATTAAATAAAACATAACA
>OW679200.1:131238467-131471939 GCA_940337035.1 Agriotes lineatus | reverse complement strand
CCTGACCCCGCTAGCTACTTGAAATATCAAGTCACAGTGATATATACCCGGAAGTACAAAAACCAACTAACAAGGCAGCATCAATATCGGGCAGCAGGCGAGACGTAATCTGGAACAACAAAAACATGACTATAGAGACTCAAACCAGAATATATAATGCATTTATACGGCCACTAATATGCTATTGAAACAAGAGCCGATACCAAAACAAACAAAAGACATCTGTACGACAGAGTAAGGAAGTCCGATATTAGAGAAACATGCAAGCTGGAAGACATCATAAGATGGGGCCGCGGATGAAGAAGACATGGGCGAGAACACGTACAAAGAATGGACAATCACCGCATTGCAAAGATATGCATAAATGTACTACCACGCGGGCACAGATTTCCAGGAAGACCATCAAAACGTTGGCGAGATAGCGGATGTCTTCATCTCAGGGACCGGGATAACCATACTAAACAGGTCGTAGACATCTACAAAGACGAAGAAGAAGATTTGAAGACCAAAGGTGGCCTATTGCTGGAAATTAAAGGAGGCAAGTTCAATAGAATAGTGTAGTATTTTGGACAGATTCTGAATGAAGAGGAAGAAAGTAAAAGTGAAGACGAATACTATTTGGATGGAGGAGAGAGCATAGGAACTATGGTAGTGTGTAAGACAATGGAATCATAATAAAACTGTAAGACGAAATGATCTACTAGTAGAAATTCTAAACCAAGGCGACGAATCATTTGGTGAGTAAAGATCTAGGAAGAAAAAATATTGCGGAATAAATGGAACAACGCTCTATACACAAAAAAACAGGGATAGGGCGTACTGCAATAACTCGACAAATTGCACTCCTGAATGTAATCCACAAAGTATTAGCAATGATTCTTAGGAACCGATTGAGTTAGTAGTAGAGATAGTACGGGCGTACAAAGGAGGGTTTAAAAGAAGAGATCTTTATTAGGAAACAACTTTAACATAATACATACGAACAAAATTTAACCCTTCACATACTCTTCATACATTATAAACCAGCCTATGGAACACAACCAAGAAAATCATATTAGAAGGAAATGTGCCGAATAGCTTTAAAGTGAGAAAAGGGGTGAGGCAAGAAAAGCATCTATCCACAACACTCTTTAACTTGGTGCTGGCGGTAATGCTGAGGGAAAGTTGCCGACGCACAGAGGGTATGACCTACAATCATAGACGTCAATGTCTGGAGCTGGAGCATAAGACGTCTACAAAGATTTTCCATCGAACTCGGTTTCAAGCCAGGGTTTTTATTTCATTCCACGTCTTTTCGTTGCTTTTGGCTTCCTTTAGCACGATTAGCCTCCAGGTTGTTTGAGGTCTGCCTTGTTTCCTCTTCCCTGGGGCTTCCAGTCTATCACCATCCTGCTGATTTCGGTTTTTCCTTTTCTTTTCCTTGGAGACTTGGGCGTATTTCCTGGGTTCCTGTATCATAGGGACATTCAATTTTTCAATTCGTATAACCTTTTTCATGCTGCCCGACATCACCCGATCCATGCAGCTATTCTTTGTATCGGTTTCTTTGATATTTTTTAAATTGAAGGTGCAAATTGCAAAATGCAATACTGGTTATCGGCCAACCATACCCGATTCTGGTGGTAGAACTGCCACCTTTTAGCGTCGAGATCCACTTCTGCCAATTGAAGGGATTTATTATTGGCTTACTCTACATCCCCCGTGTTTTACGGAACAGCCCTACACCGAGTAGGATGTGGCTCTTCACTACGTACTACGATCTTTATTTTCTTCCGCACTCCGCCAACAGCCGTTAGGTCAATTATAGGCGTCACGGTACATTTTATGGGGACTTTCAACCCCACTAACGACTGTCATGATGTTATTATGACAACCGGGGCCAACTTTTTTCCGTGGCAGCCGTACCACGGGGTACCGGGAGAAGCAGCCGTGGAACTCCCATCCAAGTTCTGGCCAGAGAGAGCGTTGCTTAACTCTGCTGACCGAACGTGGACGCTTGTTCAAGCTACACCACCCTGTATCGTTGGCAGGGAGAAGCTATGGCCCTTAAAGCGTACCATTAGCGGAGAGCAATGGTTGTGCTGCATATGCTACTGGGTATTCCACCCTTACCCCAGAAATACATTGTGGAGAGAATAAAAGGTACACAATAAAAAAGCAGAGTAGTTTGATTACCTAGGAGTAATACTGACGATTAAAAGGGAAGAAGAAGAGGAAATGGACAACAGGTTGGGTATAAGAAGCAAAGTGGCTGGAATGCTGGCAAGAGTGCTTATCAAGCGATTGTAACTATATAGTAAACAGAAAAGAAGAAATGAGGATATGAGATAAATCTTTTGAGTAGTTAAGATAAACCAACATTAATTGAAAAGAAGAACAAATAGAGAGGTACCAAGCATGTATAAAATCCAAGTACTACACAAGTAGTTAGATCACAAAGATCCAGATGGTTAGGATTTATAGTAAGATGCTTACGAGCAGATGGGTTAAAAGAGTACTAGCTGGAGGAGAAGGTGGGAAGAGGTGAGGACGTCCGAGAAAAAAATTGCTGGATGCGATGAAAATGGATCTGACAGCAACCGGAGTGGAAGACTGGCAAACAGACGCAATGGATAAGAAGAAATGGCTAAGGATACTGAAGAGAAAGCAAAAAGTCGCGAAGGTCTGTAGAGCTAGCACATATAAAGGGTGTTTATTAGAATTTGTGGTCTAGTCGGCTTTGGAATTGATGAAGTCATGTCACTAAATCATATGGCTGATAACTGACACTGGTGACACTGTCAGTCAATGTCAAATTCGAGGTTAGCAGGTTAAGATTTGCCTCAGTCTGTGTCAAAACTGACGCAAAACCTAACCTGCTAACATCGAATTTGACATAGACTTACACTGTCACCAGTGTCAGTTATCAGGCATATGATTTAATGCACGACATGACTTCATCAGTTCCAAAGCCGACTAGACCACAAATTCTAATGAACACCCGTTAGTATACGGGTGTCCCAGACCTCACTCCCCAGGCCTATAACTTCGTTATTTTTAAAAATAGCTATATTAAACTATATATATTCTTAAATGGGAGCAAATTGTCTATAAGACAGCCAAAGAAATTTTACGAAATCTGCACTTGTGTAACGGTAGCGATATTCAACTTTTTTTTTCAAATGAGACGCTATACTTTTTCTCAATTTTTCTAATAATACTTTTTATTCTCTTTACAACCATGTAAACATATATGGGTGTTATATGAGAAAATTTTTGAGAAAAATATAATTCAAAGTTTAAGCATGGTTTGTCATGGAAATCACTGATTTTTGTAAATTATATCTAGTCGGCAATGAAAACAATAGCGTAGTTTAGACAAATATTAGTTTATGCATTTGTTTATTAACGCAAATCTGTCAATTTATGTTGTCAAGTTAATTTAAGCAATTATCATTCTGTTTGTTTTGATAATTATGAATTATTCTAATTCCGAAAAATGTGACATGATACTAATGTACGGTTTGTGTGGGCGTAATTCAAGAGAGGCAGCTAGAAGATACAGAGAGCAATATCCAGATAGAAGGCATCCTGATCAAAAGACGTTTAAAGGTTTGGAACATAATCTCCAAGAACATGGATCGTTTTCAGTAAACAGAAGAATACCGCTTAATGCGAACAGACGTGTTGCTGATGAAGAACATACAGTAGCTGTTCTTGGGTATATGGAAGTCAATCCTACATCTTCCTTAAGGCAAGTAGCCTCAGAATGTGGCATTTCGAAATCGTCAGTACAGCGCATTTTAAAACAAAACAGGTACAGACCATACAAATGTATTCGCGTACATAAACTTTACCCTGAAGATCCGGACAGGAGACTTACGTTTATTGCTTGGATCCTTGTGCAGTGTACTCAACAACATAATTTCTTGAGACAAATATTGTGGTCTGATGAAAGTCGATTCCATAATAATGGATTGGTTTCGACACAAAATACTAGATACTGGTGCACGGAACAGCCACGCTGGCTGAGAGAAAGAAATAATCAACGTGTTTTCGGAATTAATGTCTGGTGTGGGATACTTGATGGTTATCTAGTAGGACCGTATTTTTACGAAGGAACTTTAACTGGCAATCGCTACTTGCACTTTCTGGACAACGTATTGCCGGAGCTAATGGAAGATGTACCTCTTCGTACAAGACTGAACATGTTTTCTCAACATGATGGTGCTCCAGCACATAACAGCGCTATTGTACGGAATTACTTAGATGCTAATTTTCCACAGCAGTGGATGGGAACATACGGTCCAGTAGAATGGCCAGCTCGTTCTCCTGACCTCACACCCTTGGACTTTTTCCTGTGGGGCAATTTAAAGGAACGCGTTTATAAATTGCCTCTCTTAAATGTGGATGACTTAAAAAACCGAATAAGAGCAGAATGTGCAAACATTACCAGAGAAACTTTATTGGAAACGACAACCAGACATCTTCTGCATCGTTTAGAGCTTTGCTCAAATAACAACGGAGGCAATTTTGAACAATTTTTGTAGTTATGTATAACTAATTAGTTGTTAGCATAAAGTTAATTAATGTTATATGAACATAAATAATATTTTTTTAAATTACGCTATTGTTTTCATCGTCAACTAGATAAAATTTACAAAAAAACAGTGAGTTCTATGGCAATTCATTCTTAAACCTTGAATTGTCTTTTTCTCAAAAATTTTCTGATGTAACACCCATATATGTTTACATGGTTGTAAAGAGAATAAAAAGTATTATTAGAAAAATTGAGAAAAAGTATAGCGTCTCATTTGAAAAAAAAAGTTGAATATCGCTACCGTTACACAAGTGCAGATTTCGTAAAATTTCTTTGGCTGTCTTATACACAATTTGCTCCCATTTAAGAATATACATAGTTTAATACAGCTATTTTTAAAAATAACAAAGTTATAGGCCTGGGGAGTGAAGTCTGGAACACCCTGTATAATAATTCAAATTTGTTTACAGAGTAAGTAGCATGAAAGGTTCTCTTTGATCCTCAGAACCATTTGAAAGAAGGTGTACTGCATGCAACTTCCTGAAACTGCTCCAATAGTTAATAACACTTCTTCCACCTATGATAAAAAGGTTTATCAAAAGGATCTTGTTTCCCTTTGAATTTCAGTTTTCAGTGAATCTACTTCAGTGTTGGTAAACTCACCCCATGAATTGGGACAACGCGTGAAACACAGACCGGCAATTTTTGCCGTCAATGCCAGGGTAGGCTGGGAACAGAAAAAAGGGTCAGGCGTGTATTAGTGGGCCAATCTGTATTACATAGTTTTACGCAATGCGATAGTAGTTGAGGTGACCATTTTTGCCGCGAAAGCTTGTCGATTTTTAGATATTCACTACTTATAAGCTACCTACACCCGTTGGAGGATACCGTTGTCGCTTATTAAGTTCCATCGGAGTTTGAGTACGTTGCCTTGGGGCTTATTCGAGTTCGCTGAGTTACTATCTTCGTGGGTAACTTTTATCGCCAGGTTTCAGCATCCCTGCCATCACAGCACTTTTCTTCGTGAGTCAGTCTTGCTGCAGGTCACACTCCAGCATTTCTGCCATCCAGGCGACTTCTCGTGGGACCGCTTTTACCTCAGGTCAGAAAGGGCTATCTTCTACCGCAGTAGGTAGGTAAACCTTTGGGAGCTGAAACTTTGCTACTTCAAGCTGCAAACTCGTTTTACCATGATATCGGTATTGTTACAACTGCATTACGTTCTTATTACCCATTTTCTGTATAACTTTTGCATGTCATTTATTTCTTGCACGTTATTTACCTCCCATTGTAGCACTTTTGCTCTTTTGTGTGTTTACACAAGTGGTCGCCTCACGGACACAGGTTGTTAGGATATAAACGGTAACATGAATCTAGCATGTATGACCTGTCAACGTGGCAGTCAGGTGGACGTTAATAAACGATTATTTGTGAGTATTGTATTGATCCTGCGTACAACCTGATCATTCATTGAATAGTCTCATACCACTGATTAACTTGCAACAACATAATATTATACATATTATAACATGGTGTCAGATGTGAAATTCTTACTATAAAACTGTCAGATTCTAAGAATTGATTTGAACTAAACCAGAGCTATTCAGTAGATTTACGATGTCAGTGAACATTCCAGTGCCGAAAGAACTTCGTCTTCATGAAGGCAATGTAGCTGAGAATTGGAGACAGTTTAAAGCAGCTTGGAACAATTATGAACTTTTGTGTGGACTGATGCGAGTCATAAGACAAAGATAAGTAAAGTGTTGGATCAATTTGAGAAATTTTGCATTCCGAGAGCAAATGTACTGTTCGAAACATACAGATTTGGATGTAGACGCCAGGAGGATGGTGAGTCAATTGGCAGTTACGTGACGGTTCTTAGAAGACTTGCTGAGAATTGTGAGTTTCAAGAGAAAGATCGTCGTATTCGGGATCAAATTGTATTCGGTTTGAGAGAAGAGAAGGTCCGTGAGAGAATCTAGCGTGAAGATAAACCTGATTTGGAGAAAGTACTCGGTATCATTCGTGCAAATGAAGCAGCATCGAAGCAGTCCTCTGTGATGACGGAAGGTCAAGGGTCTGAGTCAGCAAACCAAATTAAAAGAAGAGAGTACTCACAAAAGAAAGGTCAAAAGTACCAAGGATCGAAGAATAAGAATCAAGGGCAGAGGTCGAGTGACAATGTTCTTAAGTGTAAATTCTGTGGTGGATCACATGAGCGGAAGAAAGAGAAATGTCCAGCATATGGTAAAGACTGTAAGAGCTGTGGCAAGAAAAATCATTTCGCAAAGTGTTGCCATGGTACAAGTACAAGTACTGGTAAAGTTGGTCATGTAGATGAAGAACTCTATGCCGTGACAGTAAATGAATACAAGAAAAAGACTAAGACCTTGACTGTGTGTTCTACAGGTAGAAAAATCACATTCCAGATTGATACGGGAGCGACGTGTAATGTCATTCCATTGAAAGACTACGTGAGTGTTACAGGTGATACTTTGGGCAAGAATTTGAACTCAAAGACTGTCAACCTTAAGACTTACGGTGGAAAGTCTAGTGTTAAATCGGCGGGATCATGTAGTCTCGAGGTGGAATACCAAGGGAAAAAGTACATTCTACATGCAGTGGTTCCTAAAATTGAAGCACATCCATTGTTGTCGTTATTATCGTCTGAGAAGTTGGGTTTATTGAAAATACTAGACTGTGACCAAGAGACAATTTCGACAGTGAATACAGTGAGCGGTATTACAAAAAAAGAAATTTTGTCGAAATACCCAGATGTTTTCAAAGGACTCGGTACATTGAAAGGTAAATATAGGATTTATCTTGATAATACTGTGAGACCAGTTGTACACGCACCTAGAAAATTCCCAGTTTCATTGAGAAATGATTTAAAAAAGTTACTAGACAAGTTGAAGACAGATCAGGTGATTGCCAGAGTGACTGAACCAACTGATTGGGTTTCTAGTGTACTGTTGACTCGTAAGAAAGGCAAAGACTGGAGAATTTGTTTGGATCCTAAAGACTTGAATAAAGCAATTAAAAGAGAACATTACCCATTACCATGTATTGAAGAAGTGGCTACTAGAATGACTAATGCGAAGGTATTTAGTACACTTGATGCAAAGAATGGTTTTTGGCAAGTTGAGTTAGAGGAAGAAAGCACCTATCTTACAACATTCAACACCCCGTTTGGAAGATTTCGTTGGTTGCGAATGCCTTTCGGAATTAGTTCAGCACCAGAAGTGTGGCAAAGGAAAATGCATGAATTTTCTGAGAACTTGACAGGTGTTGAAGTAATAGCAGATGATTTCTTGGTGTTTGGTCAAGGTGAAACCTATGCAGATGCAGTAGTTGACCATGACAGAAATCTGCTAGAGTTGTTAAAGAAAGCTCAACATGATGATTTAAAATTGAATCCAGATAAGATGAAGATTAAATGGAAAGAATTACCCTTCATTGGACATCTGCTTACTGATAAGGGATTGAAAGTCGACCCGAAGAAAGTAGAAGCAGTTAAAAATATGACAACTCCACAAGATGCTAAGGATATGATGAGATTCCTAGGTATGGTACAATATCTTGCTAAATTTCTACCAGAATTGTCGGATGTCACAGAACCTTTGAGAAGATTGACTGACAAGGGTTCAAAGTGGACATGGACAGAAGTTCATAGCAAAGCATTTGATGTAGTGAAAAAGTTGTTGACGGAAGCACCAGTATTAGCATACTATGACAGTAAGAAGCCTGTTGTGATTCAATGTGATGCTAGTAGTACTGGAATTGGAACAGTTTTGTAGCAAGAGGGAAAACCAGTAGTTTTTTCGTCCAGAGCAATGACTCCAACAGAACGACGTTATGCCCAAATTGAGAAAGAAATGTTGGCTATAGTACATTCTTGTGTAAAATTTGACCAATATATTTATGGAAGACCTGATGTGAAAGTGGACACTGATCATAAGCCATTAGTGAGAATTTTCCGTAAGCCCATATCAGCGTCACCGAAACGACTCCAGAGAATGTTGTTGTTTTTGCAAAAATATCAAGTCGAGGTCAATTATAAAAGTGGAAAAGAAATGTACGTTGCTGATACTTTGAGCAGAGCTTATCTGAAGAAGACTGGTTCAGCAGAGTGTAGTGATATTATGTCAGTTGAGGAGGAAGAGATTTGTGCTCAAATTGAACGTATTCAGACTATGAAATATGTGTCAAACAGTAAAAAACGGATCGAGTAAATTCGGCAAGGCACAAATGTGGACGAAACTTTGCAACAAGTGATCAAATTTGTGAAATTTGGTTGGCCAGATAATTTGAAACAGGTTCCAGTGGCAGTGAGACCATATTTTCCGATTCAAGATGAACTCGTGGAAGAGGAAGGAATTTTGTTTAAGTGTACCAGAATAGTTATTCCAGAGAATATGAGAATTGGTTCTTTGAAAAGAATGCATGCCAGTCATATTGGAATTGAAAACTGTTTGAGAAGGGCACGTGAACATGTATATTGGCCAGGTATGAACAAAGATGTGAAAAACTTTATCTCAAAGTGCAAGACTTGTAATTCGATGAGGTCAGAGCAGCCGAGAGAGCCTATGATTTCACATGAAGTTCCGGATAGACCATGGAAATTTTTGAGTAGTGACATTTTTCAACTGAGGAATGAGAATTTTCTTGTAATTGTTGACCACTATTCAGATTTCATTGAATGTGACAAACTTAAGCAAATCAACACTCAGACTGTGATTATGAAACTTAAAGAGCATTTTTCGAGATACGGAGTTCCTGAAAGACTTTACAGTGACAATGGACCACAGTATGCCAGTCGAGAATTTAAGAAGTTTGCCAGTGATTGGGAGTTTGATAGTATAACTTCTAGCCCCCACTATCCGAGATCAAACGGTAAAGCTGAGAGTGCAGTGAAAATTTGTAAGGGCCTAATGATGAAAGCAATACATTCGAATGGAGATTTCCAGATGTCATTGATGGATTACAGAAACACTCCTTCAGCAGTAACCGGTTTGAGTCCAGCACAAAGAATTTTTGGAAGGAGAACTCGTGGACTTTTACCAACCAGAGATGAGTTGCTCCTGCCCAGTACCCATTCTGATGTGAAGGAGAAAATTGAAAAATCGAGAGAAAAGCAAGCCAAGTACTATAATGCAGGTACAAAGCTACAACATAACTTGTCCGAAGGAGAAACAGTTAGAATAAAGCTGCCTCGAGACAAGAATTGGAGTAAAGGTGTGATATTGTCCGAAGTTGATAAGAGATCATACAATGTACAATCCAAGGGTGGTATCTACAGACGTAACCGAAAGGACATTAGAAAGACACCAGAATCCCCTCCATCGAAGAGCGAAATGGAAGAATCCGACATTGACGAGGATGAGATTGGAGCAGACCCTGAGCAGCAGATTACTGATCAGCAACAACCGCCCCAATCCCATGACCCTGTACAGATCCAAGGGAGCCCAGTTTCTACTCCAGTAGTTATCAGAAAGTCTACAAGGCAGAAGCGAGCTCCAGAGCGATATTCCCCGACCCCGTGGAAGTGAATAACAATCCTCTAATTTCATTATATTTGAAATTTATAATTGATTGTTATATTTGGAAAAGAGAGGATGTTAGGATATAAACGGTAACATGAATCTAGCATGTATGACCTGTTAACGTGGCAGTCAGGTGGACGTTAATAAACGATTATTTGTGAGTATTGTATTGATCCTGCGTACAACCTGATCATTCATTGAATAGTCTCATACCACTGATTAACTTGCAACAACATAATATTATACATATTATAACACAGGTCTTAAACATTTTCCCATAAGGGAAGGGTATGAACATTGTTAATACCTCGACTGGATTGCGACCAGCCTAGTAAGATTCATAAATCACAGCATGTAACCCGTGGAGTCACAGTTGGGGCATTTTTTTCCTTTGTAGTAATAAATTGAGGGTCTGCTTCGTATGTCCGCTGATTATTTCCCCTGTATTATTGTATGCTTAATGTAACATTCCAATTGTACCATTGTGTCTACTTACAACCGTACGCGGCTGAATTTATGAGCGAATTAAACACCATCAGGCAGAAGCAAGGTAAGTTCGTGCAGTCATCCAGACTTGAACGCCAACCACCTTTTTAGGAGAAAACTTTCGATTCTGTAGCGTCTCCCTAAGCGTTAATACATACTTTCTACGCCCTACCGAAATGACTCCTACGCTTTCAGACTAATACCCCGCCTGTGTCCCACTGAAGCTAGCTGTGTGCATTTTTGGCTTTGTTACATTTAGTAAAGTGAGTACAATAATACTCAATTTGTGGAATTTCGAGTTCGTTGTGAAGCTGATCATTTCATATAAACCAAGGTGAGTTTGTTGCAATTTGGAGGATTTTCTTTTCGAATATTTACAGTTTTTAATGGTCGAGCAGGGATAAGTTAACACGGGTCGAACAGAGATTTATATATTAATAGAGAACATTTATAGTGTTAAAGGCGATTTTCCTTTGAATATGGTATATACCTGTTACAATGTTTAATTTTCTGTTTAACTATAGCTTCAATATTAATCCATAATCAATGTAGACTCCCAGGTATTGTACGCCACCACCATTCCGTGGATTCCACTGACTGGGTTGATCATCTATTATGATCTTTGGTAGTATGTTAAGGTGTCTCAGGTCTCAATACTTTAGTTTGAGCTCCAACTTTCGAATACAAACAATAAAACTATTTTAAACGTTGCAATGATGGAAATAGTACTCCGCATTCCTAGACCTTGTCCATAAGAAATAAACAAACAAACAAATATTAAATTAACATTTTTTTAAATATTTTCTTTTTCAAACGGTAATAGAAAGTGTTGTTTACTCAGCGTACACGGACGGCTATATCCCAATGAAAAATATCTGGCCTGATATGGACAAACTTCCTCTTCCTTCTTGTTGCGCAAATAGCTATCTCCTTCCAAATTCCCAGCACCTTTTTTGATAATTTGTAGCATTACACGAGCAGCGGAAATGATATAAATATTTGTCGCGCCCGTTTGTTCGGTTTGTTACTATTTCTAACAATCAAGTCAATAATTTTAGGCAATAATAAAGGCTAATGAAACAACTTAAATGGCCATTACGTTGCTCGTTAATCACGGAGGCAGGTTTTCCTTGAGAAATCTCGAAAATTGCCGGTAATTGATCGCTGTCCGCTGCCGAGTTACTCAATCGAAATAGTTTGGATTAAGAGTAACTACAAATATATGCCATCTGGAGAAATGTGAATGAACAAGATCGCTGAATATTATTAAATGGTCAGAATTAACATTAACATGTGGATTGATGGCTATAATAAATTCTGCTCGATTCTCTGCTCTTAAGTTTGATATTTCACAAACGGCAAACGATACCGTGCGTGAGCAGACTTAAATGTCGCTAGCATCACCATGAACTGGGTCAGCTGAGCCTTGCAATTTCAAAATTGATGCGTTATAATGTAATATTGGGCACGACTGACTGCTGTGTCATTTCATTGTGTATAAACAATTACAATTGTAATGAAGTTCAGCTGAGCCAAATTAATAATCAGTCGAAATTACTTCATTGCGAGCTTTTTATACTCCATCCTTTAAATACCCAGTGATTTTTTAAAAACTCAATTGCAGCAGGCCCTGGATAGCCTGAATCAGTTGGCAATACTGAAATGTATTGTTGGTGACATAGACGTACAGTGTCACCAACAATACGTTTCAGTATTGCCAACTGATCCAGACTACCCAGGGTCTGCTGCAATTGAGTTTAAAAAAAATTACACTGTATATTAACACAGACATTATACACAATTAGCAACTAGTTTCCCAACTGCATAAAAACTTGATAAGCGAGATCACTGCACCAAAAATGTAGTAGTTAATAACACTCAGGAATCGACATAGAAGAATAAGAAAATCTTATGCTGAGAGTTTCAGTTCGGGGCTAATTTATTTTTTCCTGGATTCAAATCCATTCCCATGCATAAGTAACAGACTAGCGAATTACTGAAATTCAGAACCCCACCTTTGGTATAGAAGTTCGGAGTCACATTACGACCCCGTGAAGGTAAGTCGGGGGCCGTTCCATATGGCTCGCATAAACGCAAACTAGCCAAATAAAGTAGTCGGGCATCTAAATAAAAATAAGCAAGCATTACTAAATTAGCAGTACGGGATGATAGTATATGTAGAGGGGGTTTTGCGTCCCCCACGCTGCTCCCACGTAGCGTCTAGTAGAATATCTGGATAATAATGGTGAGGCACTAACACCCCATGAAGGAGCTTGGCCTGCAAGGCGGAAGGTTAGAGCTTCCGTATCCTCGCTCTCACACCCGGCTGTCGCGTGTCAAATTCATGACACGTGGTGATGTGGTGAGCACCACGCATTAGACAACCGCATTATTACCCCTTGTTCTTTCGAACGCAGGTTCCCAATTATTTAAAGCGACTGGGTAGGCCGCCCGCCAGGCATCGATCTGGGATTTGAACTCCAGACTTCCGCGCCGTAGTCCGATGCTCTAACCATCAGAGCCACGCTGGCGCAAACTAGCCAAATAAAGTAGTCGGGCATCTAAATAAAAATAAGCAAGCATTACTAAATTAGCAGTACGGGATGATAGTATGTAGAGGGGGTTTTGCGTCCCCCACGCTGCTCCCACGTAGCGTCTAGTAGAATATCTGGATAAGGCATGATATTCAGGTGCACCGCCGGTAGTCTACATGTAAAACCTGCAATACCGCATCTGGCGTTTGTTACTTCAATGCTAATCAGACTAGTGAGCACCAAGTCACGTCAGTGCGAATACCAATTACGGTTGCAGCCTTGCAGACCCCGCAGCGACGAAATTCGCAAGGCATTGTGGAAAATTAGCATCCCAGATTATCCAGGTGCGCTTCCTGAATCACTGATAGTAATTATCATGTCAAGGATTAGTGACCATCTCGCCAGATGTCCACTATTTCCAGATACATAGTATACTATATTGTGTTACCGATTGGGCACCAATCCGACAGTAGCAATGAACAATGATACAAAACAAAGCTATCTACAAATCGATGCAGCAATATCAACCTTGTAACAGTGTCCAATTCAGCTACATAATAGGCCTACATAATATAACCACACAGAACCTGCATTACAAGACTACTTACTCAAGCAGTAATTTCTATTACAGACCTTATTCTTTCATAATTTCTAGAAAAACACACAAATTACCTTAAGCGACACTTCAAAAATCATATGAGAGGTATCGCAGTGGAAGGCATTTGTTTCCATTGCACGATTGTGTTGATCCACTTAGTGTCATCTCGCGCTGTAGCCTTGAAATTTTCTCTACAACGTCGTCTACGTCATTTATGGCTCGTTTCCTACTCTCAGAAGTTAATCCCCAACATAGTTCGCTCCTCCTTGCAAACTCTATTATCAGGGTTGGACGTGTCAAACATCTTTTGATAGTTCACGAACGCCACGAACTATTTTACTCAATGTATTTCTCACTTACCGTTCTTATAGTTTGAATAGGTATGCAGCACTGTACCCTTTACTGAATTCTGCTTGTTCAATGCGATAGTAAACATATTCGGAATAGGCTGATTGGTTGGTAGTTTAAATAAAACCACGTTTTGTCATCAGTCATATATATTCCCGCCTCCTAGACACATATTCAACAGTACAAGTATTGTTGTTTCCAATGTATCTTCATTAATATTCAGAATTTCTATATAAAAATAGCCTTCGAAAAGGGTTTTGCAGATCTCCATTTGCGTCAGTGCTGCTCCTAAGTTCTATTGTATTTTCAGGCAGCTCCTATCTGTTTTTTTTTCCTTGGAGGTAATTTCTTCACTATGGTTTTATATTTCCCGTAGTTTATTTGTTTGCTAAAACTTTCATATTTACATTGCTTAATTCTTCCACTTCGCAGCTGTTGTACTGGCCTTCGGACCATCTCTCCATCTTTGGGAACCCCGTTTATCCACCGCGGCATACTATCCGGTATTGTAAGAATAGCTTGTTTAGTTCCACGCTTTTCAATTTTTCTATGAGTGATAGTTCTAGCTGAATCATATTAACGTATCCTTGTTTCTTAATTTTGATAGCAAGGGCTTTTTTGACTCTCTTTTTCCTTTCCAGATGAGTATCTATCAATATCTTCGCTCTGACAATTCTGCAAGCGATTTAGAACTGACACGTCTGATCCATGCCTGTCACTCTTTTCTCGGCTGTCACTCTGCTAGTTTCAGCATTAATCTTCGGGACGTCTCTCCGTCATTGGGAACTGCGTTTCTCCACCGCGGATGTATTTTATCGGGTACCAATAGTCTATGGGTTCTAGTTGCGCCGAGCGTATTATACTGCTTAATTCTGATAGGAGGACGAATAATTGTCTCAACCTTCTTCCTTCTCTCTAGATGGCAATCTATCAATATTTTCGCCCTCACATGTGTGAGTGCTACCGCCATTAAAGTGATTTAGCAACGATAAAACTGATCCCTGCCTGTCATTCTTCTTTCAGATTACAGTTTGCTTGCTTCAGCACTGCTCTTCGGGCAACTATTTATCGCTGGGAACCGCGTTTCTTCACCGCCCCATGTACTTATATTATCCGGTATCATTTTAATAGCTCGTTTAGTTCCAGCCTTTTCAATTCTTCTACTGGTTATAGTTTTCGCTGAATCATGTTAATATACCTCTGTTCCATCATTCTGATAAGAAGGTACTTTATCGACTATCTTCTTCCTCTTCAGATGAGTGTCTATCACTATCTTCGTTCTGAAAAAACTGTAAGCCATTTCGAACCTACACGTCCGATTCATGCATGTCAGTCTTCTTCCAGCTATCAGTTTTCTGGTTTCTACACTGATCTTCGGGCCATTTCGCAGTCCTTGGAAACGCCTTTCTACACAGCGGCATGCACACTATTAAGTATCGTATAAATAGCTCGTTTAGTTCCAGGTTCTTCAATTTTTCTATGGGTTCTAATTTTTACTGAATCATATCAACGTACCCTTATTCCTTCACTCTCTAGAAAAGGACTTTCTCGAGTTATCTTCTTCCTTTCCAGATGGGCAACTATCATTATCTTCGCTATAACAAGTCTATATGCGATTTAGAACCGACACCTCTGATTCATGCCTGTCATTCTTCTTTCGGCTGCCAATTTGTTAGTTTCAGCACTGATTTTCGAGCCAATTCTCCATCCTTGGGAACCGCGTTTCTACACGCATGTATATTATCCGTTTAGTTCCAAGCTTTTCAATTCTTCTACGGGTTCTAGTTTTTGCTGAATCATATTGACGTACCCTTGTTCCTTAATTCCGTAGGAAGAGACTTCCTCGACTATCTTCTTCCTCCCCAGTTGGGGTTCTATCACTATCATCGCTCTGAGAAGTCTGTAAGCGTTTTCGAAACGTCACGTCTGATTCATGCATGCAACTCTTCTGTCGTCTGTTAGTTTGCTAGTTTCAGCACTGATCATCGAGCCATTTCTCCGCTTTGGGAACCGCATTTCGTCACCGCGACGTGCATACTACCCATTATCATACAAATCTCGCTTCGTTTTAGTATTTTGAGTTCATCTACGGGTTCTAGTTGCCGCAGAGTCAAATTATATTCCTTCATCCTGATAGGACAAACCATTGTCTCAACCTTCTTCCTTATTTCTATGTGGCATTCTATCACTATCTTCGCTCTGACAAATATGTGAACGCTACCGGCATTTAAGTTATTTAGAAACGGTACATCTCATCCCTGCGTGGCACTTTTATTTAGAACAGTTTGCTAGTTTCTATACTGATCGTCGGACCGTTCCTCCATCTTTGGGGGGTTTTCCAGTCGTGTAATTCCAAATTTTTCAATTCCTGTAGGGGTTCTGGTTCTGGTTGTGAATCGCATTAATGTCAAGGGTACATTCTGGTAAGAACCACCTTTTCGACTATTTTCTACTTCTCCAACTAAGAATCTATGACTATCTTCGCCCTGCCAAGTATATAATGCTACCGGCATCGGCATTAAAACGATTTAGAACCTACACGTCTGATAACTGTCAATTTTCGTTAGGATAACAGTTTAGTTCCGCACTGTTCGCCGGGTTATTTCTACGTCTTTGCGAAGCGATTTTCTTCACTGCGAGCTGTATATAGTATATCCGCTATATTTGAATAACTCGTTTAGTTCCAGGCTTTTCACTTCCTTTATCGGTTCTAGTTTTTTCTGCATCATATTAATATACCCTTGTTCCTTCATTCTGATAGGACGGCGAACCACTTTCTCGGTTATCTCCTTCTTCTCCAGATGGATACCTATAACCATCTTTGTCCTAACAAGTCTGTAATGCTACCGGAATTAAAACGATTTAAAACCGACAAAAACTAAACTTAAAGTGTTTAACTCAATGGTAAAACCGGTACTTTATACGGGTCTGAAAGCTGCTCAATGACTAACATTATTAAACAAAAGTTGAGAGTGTTTATAAATAGGTGGTTACGATTTATACTTAAAATATGGTGGCCTGAAGTTGTGAGTAATGTGGAACTGTGGAGGAGAGCGAGCCAAGAGGATATAGTGTTGGAAATTAGAAGAAGGAAATTGGGATGGTTAGGACACACCTTAAGAAAAGACCCAAAGGCGATATGCAAGAAAGTTTTACAATGGAACCCTCAGGGCTCAAGGAAGCAAGGGCACCCCAGGGAGACGTGGAGAAGAACGCTACAGAAAGAAACCAACAAGTCCATTGCACAGCTCAGTTCCATAGCAAGGAACCGAACGGAATGGAAAAACTTAACCAACACCCTATGTCCCACGAGGGACTAATGGGCCGTAAGTAAGTAAATTAACATCAAACTAAAGATACATATCGACTAAACAACTTAAAGAACTATTTGCATCTAATCCCTTTTTCACACTGCCCCTTTCCTCCTAATAAAAGCAGTAACATATTTGCTCCAGTTGTTATATACTTGCTATGAAAGCACGTTTCGTGAGTAAACAAAATCAACTATAACCAATAATATGGGGAGCTGCCGAGCGGGGATGACTTATAATTCTCCTTCAAGCTAACAAATGTAATAAAAATGACTCATAAGCAATCTATCTTTTCTTTTAAAGTTATATAAAAAGATTTGAATGTAATATCGAATGCAACATCTGTATCTAATTGCAGATTAATATTAAAATGTACAAGATGTTGAGAAGATTCAAAATTTAAATGTAGTATGTATTATTTATGAACGATCTGCTATGCAGTAACCATAGATATATAAATACTACGTATAACTGGCTAGGCCTCTTGGGGTTAATTGAGCGTGTCAACTCGTGAAGTTAGGCATCCCGCCTATATGTAGTATTTCTCTCTGTCTAGCTCATTAATACTTATGGACGAATTATAGCAACTTAACTTTAATACAGGTACAATTTAATTATTACAGCAATCTGAATAAAACTATTGCGCTCTCATAATATAAACAATCTTATGTTTTAAATTTTAAAACATTTTGCTTGCAGCATTCAATCTTATTGTGACACAGAAAGATCAAAATTATAATACATTTGTAATTGTAATAGCTTTAGGCTATGGGATTTAAATAAAAATAAGCAAAAAATAGTAACATTTATTATTAATTATTATTTATGAATATTTATTACAAAAAAACCTATATACTATACAAAAGGTCAGCAGTTTTAACTTTAATTTTAACATTTTATGCCTAATATTTACAATACTTTTCACTAGTTGAAGTTAGTGCAGATCTTCTGAAAGTATTTCCTACGATACCGAATACGCTGGCACCATTGAACTCCATACTAGTATACAGTTCAATGGCTGGCACAAATAAATGCAGTGTTTCACCAAAATGGTTTACAGCTTCATTTTTAAATTTTTCCTTCACTTTCTGACTTACTCTGAACTTGAGCTGCACGAAAGCATTTTTCCACAAACATGACTATGTACAAACAATTTTGAATGCATGCAACGTTCCACTTCTATTTATGGCGTAATAAAATTCTGCACGAGAGTTAAATGCAGCATGGTAACTCTGATAACATTGTGAATTTTCCCTATGCATTAGTATTTCGGCACAAGCGCTACAATTTAAATTTATTAATAATTTACATACTATATATCCAGAAATATAGTACAATATATTTTCGTGATAAAAATTTGAAGTTTATGTTTGACATGCTTATGTAAGCGTTAAAAATATCTGATCAGAATGATTACGTTCATTAATAGTTCTATTCTCTGTTCGAAAATCAATAATGGGGCTACATAAACTATCACAATCAATACAATTGAGAACATTTCTATGTCATACAATAACTAAAGGGACTAAATGAAAGATTAAATAAATCATTTGCCAATGCTAATAAGGTGCTCTGCATGAACATTGCAACCAACAGCAACACAACTGGGCACCATTTTTTTAGTTTTTAACTATTTAAAATACTTTCATAAAGCTCCTCTAACTTTTATTATACAACAAACCACCACCGATCCTACACCTTGAAATGAACAGAGCTAGGTAAAATCAGGTAAAAAACAAATAATTTGCTGTTCTAGCACACGTCTTGCATAAACGACTGTGAGTTGGGGTGAAATACAAATACTACAGTAGCGCTATCTCTTTCGTTAGTGCGCCTGCTTCACAAACGTGCATTGGTTTATACCGAGCAAAGCCGTTCCAGTTACTCATAGAGGATTCATTTCTATGGCAGTAACGTTTCACGTGGGGTATAATAAACACTAATAATACAGATGTGAACAATTTTAAAACTTTTTATTTCTATTCCTCGTAAATTTCTCAGATTTTGCAAATTTTATGCCAGACTTGAAAATTAGCCAAGTTTATTTTCAATGCATTAACGAAAGTTTGTAAATTGCAAATTCTATAAATTTTCTCGCCTTAACTAACTCAATTACCTTTCCTAACTTTGTCTATTCATCTTCAGTGACAAATTGTAATTAAAGTTTTGCATGAAAAATCGAAAACTCGCAAAAACTTGGCAATTCATAAAAATTCAATTAGCATTCAGAATACCACAATTTTGCCACGAATGTAGTACATCCGTGCCGATTTTGAACGTGTGCATATGCGCAGCCATAAGCTGAGCATAGACACGCGTTCAAAACTTCCACGATACATTCGTGGCGGTTTTAAACGTGTGTCTATGGCTAGCTAATGGTAAACCTTCTCTTAATTTATAGGTACAAGAAGAAATTTAAACTTAAATAACAATAGAAATTTTCTCTTAGTGCCAATTTATACCCATATACTTCGACAGATGTAACTATTTACACCTTCTTACTACCCCAAAAAAAAAAAACATTAACAGTCATCTATATATTTCACATGAAGATCAAATTTATACAAAGTATATTCTACACAAAATGCACACAAAATGCATAAAGTACAAATACAAAGATAATCTAATCTTCCTACTTGGCATAAGTTGTACCACTACGAATATGACCAGTCCTTCGTGCAGTAATGAGACCGACTTTGCGACCTGCTGAGGTGCCCCGTTTGATGGTGGAGGCTTTACCGATGTGTTGGTGGTTACCAATGTGTTGATGGTTACCAATGTGTTGATGGTTACCGATGTGTTGATGATTACCCATGTGTTGATGGTTACCCATGTGTTGATGGTTACCCATGTGTTGATGGTTACCACCAGCGGGGGATGCTCAACTGGGTTTATAGCTACACCACGCACCTTCATCCAACAACTGCGCTTGGCCTTGTACGTGTGATAGGCACGGCCTGCCTTAAGTATGGGCTTATCTACACAACCCATGATTCCTGATCAAAGTGAACTGAAACAATCGAACATGAACATACAGTGTGGAAATAAAGTAACGGATAAATTCATTAACTTTGTTAATATTAATCTTTATGAAAAAATCTTGAAGGGGTATAGCGATTTTAATTATAGGACATACACTACAACCACCTTTATGTTGCTACGTCATTTGTTTTAAAAGTTATGACGTCATCGACTTTTTTTTAAACGACAACTTGTATTTTTTATTATTTATTTTGGTAGTACTTTTTATGTTGTCTTCAATGGTATAAAATTTTCAATGTTACATTTGAAAAAAATCGAGAAAAATTGTCTTAAAGTTTAAATATTAAAAACCAATGAAATTAGCAAAATAAATCGAGTTACCTACGTTTGACGGAAAGTCATTGACGGCAGTTGTTTTTATTGAAATTTAAAAAAACAATTGAAAAATACAATAATAAATAATAAAAAATTCAATTCCCTGTGTCTCGCTTAATTGTACCATTTTTGTTAATAAAATAGTTAGCTAAAGGTAAATTCTAATTTAGAAAAAGCAAAGGATGCTTATTTTGTTATGACATTTACAAATTGTTTAATTCTGACCAGTGGCGTAACTAGCATATGTGCAGGGGTGCGAAGAACCTCGGCGCCGAATCTATATAGGCGCCGCGGTAGCGGAGTTTTTAGTGAAAATAAAAGTTTTCCTAGAATAGTGGTTCAAAGTGGCAACAGACTATGATACGTGAGCGCCACTGGGCTCTTTTGAGTGCGCAGTATTTTCTCCTTTTGAGTAGATTAGAAGTTCCAGCTCTAGTGTGTGTTTGTGATTCTTAGATTTCATAGTACATAGTGCATAGTGCATAGTTTAATTCATTGATAATTATGTTAGCTTTAGCAGTCTCGCAAAAGAGAGTTTAATTAAAGTGCTATGCCTACATAGTTATATATCTATACATTTTATTTTTCTTGTAAATTATTTAAATTTGTATTCCTTTTACGTGGTTTTTGTTTTTGTATTTTCATATGTATTTTTATGTTTCATGTTATATTTTGCGAGTATTTGATTTAATGGTAAAACCTGTTCTACTTTATCGGTCGGAAACGTGGACGGTTACAGAACTGGTAAAGCAGAAATTGCAGGTGTAAGTAAATAGGTGTTTGGTGGCAAGTCATCATTTCGTATAAAGATATTTGGGACGGAACAGATCAGGTGGACATTAATATAGAAATCAGGAGAAGAAAAGATGGATGGTTAGGGCATACTTTGCGAAAAAATGAAACTAAAATTTGCAGAAAAGTTTTGATTGCGACCCTTAGGGATTCAGAATCAGAGGACGCCCGCGAAAAACCTAGAGGAGAACTGTAAAACAAGAGACAGGAAAGACTATAGCACAACTGAGCCAAATAGCAAAGGAAAATGACAACTGGAGAGAATATACCCTATGTCCCAATAGGGAATAATGGGATTATTATTAATATTATTATTATTATGTTATATTTAATAAAAGATTGAAACATCTAAATGTGTTTTATTTTGCAGTAAGTAACCTTTCATGTTAAGAAAAAAGCTTATTAATTTTCTTTTAAATTGAAAGTGCTGCATGACCAAAAATTACCCCACTCCCTCTTTTTTCTGAAGCTTCTTGTCTACAGCGGCTATCATTTATTCTTGCACACCGGCGCCAAACCGTCTTGTTACGCCACTGATTCTGACATGTAACTAATCTTTTTTGTTTTATCCACTGGTAACTAGATTTATTTTGTTCATTTCACTGGTTTTTTAATATTTAAATTTTAAGACCATTTTTTTAGATTTTTTTCAAATGGAACATATTGAAAATTTTATATCATTGAAAACAACATAACAAGTACTATCATAATCGATAATAAAAAATATAGTGTTATTTAAAAGAAAGTCGATGACGTCATATGAAAAACAAATTACATAAGAAACTGAAAATGATGACGTCATATGAAAAACAAATTACATAAGAAACTGAAAATCAGTTGAAAATATTCCCTATGGTCAAAATCGCTACACCCCTTTGAGATTTTTTCATAAAAATTAATATCAAGTTAATAAATTTATTCGTTACTTTATTTCCACACTGTATGACACTTTAAATTCAAAATGAACTTTGAATAACAATTTTATGCCACATTACAATCGATTGCACAAAATATTAATATAAAAGTATAACAACGAGATATTGCGAATACTATAGCGTTGGTAAAATGAACCGATGGCACAAGATATTAAGTGTAATTTTAGGATTATTTCCACACTGTATGACAGTTTAAATTCAAAATGAACTTTGAATAACAATTTTACGCCACATTACAATCGATTGCACAAAATATTAATATAAAAGTATAACAACGAGATTTTGCGAATACTATAGCGTTGGTAAAATGAACCGATGGCACAAGATATTAAGTGTAATTTTAGGATAACATTCCTTCACCTACCCTGTCTATTAACCTAAAAACACACAACAATCCGAAAAAGATGTTCACAGTTCGAAGTTCACAGAGCAGTACCCCGAACAATTTTAAAATTCGTCGCAGTACCCCCAGAACTACATAACGTTGTTAAGTTTGTGGCATTGGCTAATTTTCGGTTGTTGCCAACACAACTGCGATAATTCACGAAACTAGTTCAGTGGCGTAGCAATCTTTAACGTTATTTTTTCCAATATTGCGTTCAACCAATTTTTGACTAAATTTAGAATTTTATCGTCACTGGATTTGGTTGAAAATAATCAAAAATTATATAACTAGACATTCGAAAATAATCGATTATGAGGTTTATATGAGAAATGCACCATTAGGCAACACGTCGAGCCTATGGAATTTGCGATAGTCGAGTTGTATCAAAGAACATATATGCTCTTTGGTTGTATACAGAGCTGAGAAGTATTTAATTACTTTGTAATTAAATTACTAATTAAATTCCTTTTTGTTGGTTTGTCTTGGAATTAAATTGCTTTTCAAAATAAGGTAATTGTAATTCGAGATTTAAAGGTTAGGTTTGTTTGTTGTTTGACACAGACTGACGTAAAACTTAACCTGCAAATCTCGAATTTGACATAGACTGACAATACACTTCAGTACTGCCAAACGTATAACACATATCAAGGCCTGCTCAGAATCATTTTTTTTATCTCATGGTATAATCGTAACGAATACCACTCGAGCAATCGAAAATAATGATTATTTTTCACTTGTAACTCGACGTTTCTTAACCAATCAAAAAATATCAGTAGATATATCTTCCTAGAGACCCTGTATATTACTTACTTTTTATACAGGGTCTCTATATCTTCCTAGAAGGTATTCAAGTGACTATTTTAAACAAATGTGATTTTTATTAGAAAAAGTCTATATTAGTGTTCTGTTACTATAGAAATTGCGTAGCTTGTTGCTAGATTTACTGAAAACTAATTTGAAAAAGTAGTTTGGTTCATTGAATAGTCAAGGGTAATACCACAAGCAGTGGATATATTTTTGACAAATATTTTGTCGTTTCCATGTAAATTATTGCGTTTAAATTTCACGATACAAAATCACATCAAAAATGTCACGAGCCGAAGGCGAGTGACATTTAAATGTGATTTTGTTGATTGAAATTTGCAATAACTTCTATGGAAATGGCAAAATATTTAAAAAAAATATATCCACTTCGAGTGGTATTTGGGAGGACTATTTAACAATATTAATACATAACGATTAACTTTATTTAATCCAAAAATTAATATAATTATTCATTCTCAATTAAATTTAGCGGAATACTTCCAAAACACAGCATTTTAAAATTTTTAAAACAAGCCACACAGTTTGTTGGGGGTTAGTGTTACGTAACCTAGCGATATCACTAAGGACAGAACATCGTTGCTAAGCGATACTTCGCAACAAGGCTATTTATTTTTTGAGTAGCTACATTGTTTTGTGAATATTTTGCATGGTGCCCAATATTCAGTGATATACTGCTGTTATTGGTTGAAAATAGCAAATGTCTGCAATGTGATTGGCTTATAGGTTATAGTGTTGAATAGTCTCTCGAATACCATTCTTAGTCAAAGTTAAGTAGAATATTTTTGCGGTGGTATCACTACTCATGTCCATTGTGCTTAGGATTAGAATTCCTGCTAGCGCACTCCTCCTAATCAAACCTAAGCGCAATGAACATTTGTGATACCACAGCAAAAATAATCACATACAAGCAAATTGTGCGCTACGCGCACGTGAAATAGGATACGCGAAAGGTCAACCTCCGAGCCGAGCGCTAAGATAAGAAAAACAAAACCTAAACAAATATAAACATCTGTGAAGCCAGAACGTGAGATTTGATTTGGTGCCACCGACAGACAAACACATATTAAGGAAAATTATATTATAGATAATCTCATAAGAGCATTAATTCTTTCCGGAAATTTTTTTGAGTGCGTTCCGACAACGTCGTATTAATTTGCAAGAGCGGGACGCGAGGGAAAATTAGGACGTTGTTGGAATGGACGAAAAATAATTTCAGGATATGAATTAATGCTAGAATGCAGATTCGCTAAGAAAATCGTAACGACACAAACCCCCACAGTGCGGTTGGTCTACCTACAAAAAATGTCCAAGAAATGTTGTTGTTGTCCTGGTTACGGCTCGTGAACTAATTTTTCTATTGGTCATTAATGACTGTCGTACGATTTTCGACATAACTTTGACTGACTACTCATGATATAAGTGATTATTACGTATAAATACAAGCATCCTACCTTAAAACGCACCGCCACTGCATTTGAGGTTATGTTTATCATGTTTAGGTGATGTGAAATGTTTTACCGCCAAATCAAACCCGGAATTTTAAGCCATTCAAGGGCGATTTTAATTGTAATATTTATATGTTATTTTAATGTATTAGGTGAAAATTACAAGAATTAGCATCCATGGGCGACTCTGCAGGTGAATTTAATGAATATCGGTAAATATTGAACATTATATTGGTGTTTCCCTGTTATCAGTGGAGCCCCGCGCTAAGCGGCAGAAAAGGGATAAAGCCGGAAAGTTCGAGAAATTAAAACAACTCAAAGGTTCCAAACATAAGTATGAGGTGTCCGACCTAGATAGTGTGTACGAAGTTGTGGACGAAAGGGAATATACAAGGCGTGTTCTTGATCGACAAGATGAAGATTGGATTGTCGACGATGGTAGGACTATGTGTATGATGTATATCAGACATTGTATTTATTGCTTGGGCATTTAATATAGATGGCAGTGGTTATGTTGAAGACGGTAGAGATATATTCGATGACGATTTGGATGCAGAATCCATTGCCGCTGCTTCTTCCAAAGAGAAAGGGCACAAGAAGAAACGCAAAGCTGTATCTGAGAATGCAGGAAAAGGAAACTTGCAGTATCTTATATCAAATATGCCATCAAAAAAGAAAGAGGTGGGTGTTTCGCAATGCTTAACACATATTTTATTTACAGTTGTTTTAGGAAGTAAAACTGGGTGAAGATGATATTCTCTCCGATTTATTGTCCGAAATTGATGACACAAATGCCTCTACATCAAATGGTTCGTCTACACCAAAACGTATAACCATCAAGCCAAAACCAATGTCAACTTTCCCCATATCAGCTGAAAAAGTAGCTGCCAAAGATTATTTAAAAAGCTTTTCTGCGCCAAAGCCAAAGCCGACCCTTACAAAGCCGTCAACACCAACTAGTAGCAAGTTGAAAGAAAGGCAATATTTAGGTGAGAAGCCATCTGACAAAATTTTGAAGGAAATTCAGCAAAACCAAAGGGTGGAGAAGACGACAGCGGAGTCAATGGACATTGTGGATGATTCAGACGATGAAGTTCTTACAAGTTCATCCGAGCCCAAGTCTCAAGTGAAAGTAGACCAAAATAAGGCAGATCAAAAAGCAGCTGTCACCCAACAGATCGAAGAATTTCCAACTCAAGAAATGTTTGATGACGACTTTGATATGAGTCAGATAGAAGACGTCACTTCACAGGAGGTCACAGTAGTCGAGAAGGCTGAAGAGAGTATTACAGAAGAGCAGCTGTTGAGTGGCTGGGAAACACTGCAAGAGGGGACCTCCAATAACGTTCAGCCTGATATTAAAATTGATACATCTCAGATTCCCATGGTTACTAACGATGAAGGGAAACAGGTGAGCAAAGTTACTTTAGGCATTGCTTATTTACAGTACTAGTTACGTGCAATTAATTATTATAAGAAGTAATTCAATGCATTTTCTGTATAGTTTTAAATTTTTAAATATAAGTAATAATAATAATAATAATAATAATAGTCTTTTATTCATAAATATGAAGTAAGTAATTTCTAGGTATTCCGCTTCTTTTGGTGGGATGCTTTTGAAAACCCAGCGAAACGCCCTGGCGAAGTGTTCCTATTTGGCAAGACCTACTGTGAGGCTGCAAAGTCTTATGTCAGTTGCTGTGTGGCTGTGCACAATATTGATAGAAAAATATATCTGCTACCTCGCACTCATGTACGATTGTCCACTTCTGCTCTTAAATAAACACTGACATACCATAATTTTAGCATTTGGACTCAAAGAGGGAACCTACTGACAAACCAGTGGCTTTAATCGATGTCTACCACGAATTCAACGACAACTACGTACCATACTTAACGTTGCAGAAATTCAAGTCCCGCAAAGTGACCAAAAATTACTGCTTTGATCCCGAGGTTCCCGTGGAGTCTGAGTATTTGGAAGTCCGTTACTCGGTAAGCAGAACTCGTTTTCTTTTTTGCAAGTCTAACGCGGTCTGTTCAAGGCCAAAAACCTTCGCATGGATCCTGAAATTTGCAAAATTGGGGGCAAAACCTTCTCCAGAGTGTTTGGTAGCAAGAGCAGTTTCCTTGAGATCTTCTTGCTCGAGCGCAGGATCAAAGGCCCCTGCTGGCTGGATGTCACCAGCCCAGAACCCGTTGGCAATCCCGTGAGCTACTGTAAATTTGAGGTCAACTGCACCAAGCCTGCGGATATCAGCATCGTGCAGAAGTTCGACATCCCGCCGCCGCCACTGGTCGTGGCCACTTTGAACGTCAGGACCGTTGTCAACCCAAAGAATATGAACAATGAGATTGTTATGATGTCATTTTTGGTGCAGACCAAGTATGCTGTCGACAAAAAGCCGCCTAATCCGTTGTTCGAGCAACATTTTTGTGGTAAGTTCTTGAAGTGGTAGTATTTATAATTTAGTTTAAAAAATATTTACTAACGGCAGGATGATTTTTTTTGCATAGTATTAACTCAACTTACTTTGTTTTGTGTAGAAAAGCAGTAGATGGCTCTTCTGTCGTAAGAAAGCAAGGCAGGCTTTCCTATATTATTATATTTTATTATATACCTGAATTTTTGAGCCCGTGCGTGCACGTCATAACATATTCATGACATCATATCCTAGTATGTTTATATTATTTTTATACAGTCACTAAAAGTACGTTGTTTGACACAGACTGATGCAAAATGTAACCTGCAAATTTCGAATTTCACATAGCTTGGCAGTGCTACCAACAATGTGAATATGTAATTTTTTTATAGTCTAGACCAGTGGTTCTCACACTTATTTGGCATACTGCCCCCTTTTCAGAAGAGAAATTACTCGGCGTCCCCTGGAAACCTACATTCTTTAAGCGAACAAACAGAAAGATATTGTAGTGGTAGCCTCTTGTGACTGATAATTATCTATAAGAGTATTTCTAGGTAGGAAATTATTTTGAAAGAATAAATTAATTCGCAATTAAAAAGTACAAGGAAGGATTTATACATTAAAAGTACAACATAAATATTTGAGAATTGTTTAATGAATGATACATTAAATACATTTACTGTTAAATTGTGAATAGTTTATTAAAAAGGTTCGAGCATATAAGTTGATTTAGTTGGGATAGTTGTTTGGTAACATCAGAGCTTAGATTTTAATTTGTAGGTATTAACTGACAATCGGAATAACTAAAGTGAAAGCCAAACTCAAATGATTATCTGAAAAAGTCAATTATGAAATTTTATAATAAAATATACCATATAGAAATTTTTTATAAATTATTATTGCTAGAGAAAATGATTATTTTAAAATAAACAAATATTTTCTGAATTTGCAAATTTGAATAATAAAAGCCCTTTATTATAATGGTATTTACTTTCTGGATGGTGTATTAAAGGGTGTGATAAAGTAAAATTAAAGAAACGGAGAATAAACAGACTGAATAAATAAAGTAACAAATGGTATGAAGAAGAATAAGAACACTTAATAATGGTAAATAGTCTTCATTATTTTAATATGTAATGTATGGGTTATGAAAAGAATATACTATTTGTCAAAAGTAATTTGCAGTTACAGTTAAAATCTTGTAGGTAAATCAGATGGCTTAAAACGTTTAAGTCTTTTGGGTTCATTATTATCTTCCATAAGGTGCTGCACAGAATCGTTGGGGTGAACGGTCAGTCTGTCTTTGTATCTCTCACTGAAATTTTTAATTTCACTTTTTACTGTGGGAATTTGTAGATCACTTAAAATCACATTATTAGGGACGTACCATGGCGCGTCAACGATCATTCTTAGTACTTTATTTTGGAACCGATATAACATTGCCAAATTTGAAGTAGCTGCAGTACCCCACAGGGAGATCCCATAAGTCCATATTGGTTTAAGAAATATTTTGTAAATTAAGAGTTTATTTTCCAATGGTAGTTTAGATTTTCTGCCGATCAGCCAGTATAACTTTTGGAGTTGAAGGCCGAGTTGCTTACGCTTGGTGAATATGTGGGTTCTCCAGGTTAGTCTCCTGTCAATGTGTAGACCCAGATATTTGACTGCCTCTGAGTGTGGTAGTTGGTGTCAGTTGAGTGTTATTGAAGGACAATTTTTTTTTTCATAGTGAAGGTTACGTGTTGGAACTTAGCTTCGTTCACTCTGATTCGCCATTTGCTGGCCCACCATTGGATTTTGTTGAGATGGGACCCAATGCGCTACCCTGCGGTACGCCAGAGGAGATAGGGTGTAATGTTGTATTTTCGTTTTTGTATTTTATCAAAAAGTGCGTGTTTGTTATGTATGAGCTCAGAAGGTCATACATCTGGTAGGGTAGGTATTGTTTGAGCTTGTAGCATAAGCCTTAATGCCAAACTCGGTTGAAGGCTTGTTTGACATCCAAAAACACTGCAGAGCAGTAATTATCTTTTTTCTTCCAAGTCTCTGTATATCTTGTCCATTATTCCGTGCACCTGCTCCACGGTACCATGTTGTTTACGGAAGCCAAATTTATGGTTAGGGATTAGTTCTTGGTCGTCTAAAATTGGCATTAATCTATTCAGAATCAATTTTTCTAGGATCTTTGACAGAATGGGGAGTAGGCTTATGGGCCTATATGATGTAATTTCCGTTGGTGGTTTACCAGGTTTCATAATCATGATTATTTGAGTTGTTTTCCATTGACTTGGGAAGTGCCGGATTCTGAGGATAGAATTATACAGATGTGTAAGAGCTTGTATAGCTTTAGTTGGTAATTGTTTGATAATTGTCCCAGCGATCAGGTCATATCCTGGAGATTTCTTTTTTAGGGCTACGCAGAAGTTCACCAGATTTGCAGGTCTGCAAAATAGAACAGACTGTTCGTATGCTTAAATTTAAAGCATTGGCAACTCTCTGTAACACCAAACCATTAGAAAGTTGGTCATTATATTACGAATATTATATTACAGGTGTAAATTACTTACTTCTCTCACAGCAGTTAGCGGTATAAGTGCACCACCGTTGTTTCTTTGTCGTTCAAAATAGCTTATCAAAGCGGCAACAAGCTCTTCTGACTTTCTGTGCAAGGCGGTCGACATTTTAGGTTAGAGTTCCCCATACGTTTCCAGCAACTAAACTCTTCCGCAAAGAAATTTGTAGCAGTGGAAAAACGACAGTATAACTTGTTCGCAATGGTCGTTATGAAAACAACGGATTTTTAAAATGCAAAACTAAACTATATGTCACTGTCAACACCTGTCAAAGCCACTACAACAAATAAGTCGTTTTAAAAAGCGGCATGCGTACGTGTTAATTCCCTGAGCAGAACTTGAAAACACAGAGTACCCCGACGTATTATAGTTTTTGCTATTGTTCATGGAAATTATGAAATATTAAAACAAAAAATGTACGGCTATAGCAATATATGAGGCTATATTAATAGCAAAAGCAATTTTAATCATTATTTTATTGAAAAAAAGAATAGTTTTATATTTTTCAAATGTTGGTACCGAAAACCTTACTAAAAGGCGGATTGATGACGTGCACGCACGGGCTCAAAAATTCAAGTATATAAGCGTGACACTCCTGATGGAGTATAGCTGTCCCGTCCAGAGAGTTTGTGGATCCAGTTGCTGGGGTGGATCAGTCCCCGAATAGTACTATATTATTGCGCGCACACATGTACGTACACTTATCACACATATACACTTACGCGTACTGTTCACAGATTATTGTGAGTTTTTGCTTTATTAACTATTTGTCTCCACACTTTCCTGTTCACTATTTGGTCTCTCCAGTTATTGATTCCCATTTTTTTTAGATCGTCTATTACTTCATTGAACCACGTTATTCTGGGTCTTCCTCTTGCTCGGGTTTCGGTGGGTTTCCACTGCATGATGTTTTTTGTTGTGCTTCCTTCGTCTCTCATCACATGCCCTAGCCATCTGATGCGTTGGGCTTTTATGAACTTATTATATCTTCGCCATTTATGTCCCTTAATAATTCATGGTTCATCCTAGCTCTGATCTCGCCTTCGCTGGTTCGTATTGGGCCAAGTATTGTCCTCAGTATTTTCCGTTCGAAAATTCTTAGTTCTTCGGTTTCTTTATTTGTGAGGCACATTATTTCCGCTGCATAAGTGGCTACCGGTCTTATTAGGCTTCTGTAGATTTTCATTTTGGTTTTTATCTTGATTTGTTTGTCCTTTAGCAGGTTTCTATTTGCATAATATGCTCTTGTGCCAGCTTGTATTTTTTGCTTAATTTCAGTATTCCTTTCGTATTTCTGTTTAATTGTACTCCTAAGTAATCAACATTATCTACTTTTTCGAAGGTGTATTTATTTATTTTAGGATGTTGTTTCCTGTATTATTTATTTTTCTTTGACATACCATAAATTTGGTCTTTGTTTCGTTTATGTGGAGCCCTATTTCCTTTGCTTTATTCTCAATTATTTTGAAAGTGTCATTAATTTACATTTTGTTCGTGATATTATAACAACGTCATCTGCATAGGCAAGTATCTGCATTTCTTTGTTTATTATTGTTCCTTTATATTCAATGTTTCTCAGTACTTTTTCTAAAATAATATTGAATAATGTCGCTGATAGAGCGTCACCTTGTCGTACTCCTGCATTTACTTTCCTATATATGGCTTTTTTAATCAGTACAGGTTATTTTTATTTAAAAACTTGGCTACAAAAATTTATTCATAAAAGACATCTATCTACATGTCTCCTCTATATTTCTGAATGGTTACTCTGCTACCCTTCACTTTAGATAAAGTGGCGTGGGGGCAAAAAGGGGTGTCAATCGACAGCATTTGCGGAGCTGAGTCGAATGACACCAATTTCAACTTTAGGAAACGTCGGGGGGCAAAGTTACGCCACTTTCAATTTTCATGTTAAGTCTATGGAGAAGGGATTTACAAGGAAATATGCAGAAAACACCCCTCATTCATGCTCATGCGCAGTAAGTTTATACTGCGACGAAATTGGCGGCCATTGTATAAAAGCAAAGTGATCACCAAGCAAACACACAGTTGTTGGTTAGTTTTCATTGAAAGCGTTTGGCAGACGGTGTTAGTTGGGCTGTCAGCCAAGGATTGCTGCCATCTGTGCCCCCAGATTGCCCTGTCCACCGCCAGGCAACAAAGCTGTACACGACTGGAGCACATGGTTGTGGTCGTTTCCAGTGTACAAAGTGGTAAAAATGGAGTCGACACAATGGAGGCGCTCCTCGATGCAGTTCGGCGTCAATATAAAGATGTTCGCCTTTAAACGTTATTAAAATCTATCTATAGTAATTAAATAAACTTTTGCAAAACAAAAAACATTCTCCTGTTTTCTTTTTGTTCAATTGTTGTTAATTCAGGTTAGGATAGGTTAGGATAGGTGAGTTAGTTTAGATTAGGTTTGGTTAGGTGCAAATTCGGTGCTTAAAATCCATCTCCCATAGACTTAACATGAAAAATTGAAAATGGTGTAACTTTGCCCCCGGCCATTTCCTAAAGTTGAAACCGGTATCATTCGACTCAGCTTGGCAAATGCTGTCGATTGACACCCCTTTTTGCTTCCTACGCCACTTTATCTAAAGTGAAGGGCCGCCTTTATACTGCTGATTTTTCTGAAATTTCTCTACTTCATCGTCGATAAAGTCTACATTGTAAGAACACTAATAGTAAACCTAGAATTTCATACTCTGGAAGGTTTAAGGTGACCATATGAGCGATGGACTAAATCCGTACCTTGCGTCTGGGGGCTGGGGGGAGTAATTTTTAAATTTATACTGGAACTAAAAAGTACGCATAATTCAAACAGATAATAAATGTCACATAAGATAAAAACAAAATACCGGGTGACTATAAATGACTGAGATTTTTTTTCGTAGGTTGGCACTGTTTATGTTGGTGACACTGTAAGTCTATGTCAAATTCGAGGTTAACAGGTTAGGTTTTGCGTCATTCTGTGTCAAAACTGAAATAAAACCTAATCTGCTAACCTCGAATTCGACATAGACTTACAGTGCCACCAACATCAACAGTGCCAACCTAAGAAAAAAAATCTCAATCATTTATAGTCACCCGGTATATACATTACTTACTTACTTACTTACTTATCAGCTTCCTCCATTACCATTAGGTGTCGAGGCTTGTTTTGTTCCGTAAAATGTCTTCCATTCCTTCCTGTTCTTGGCCTTGTTTTTAGCTTCGTTCTAGCTATATCCTCTTGTGGCGAGTGTTTGGGCTACTTCTTGGTTCCAGGTTTTCTTGGGTCTTCCCCTGCTCCTCTACTTATCCCATCTTGCCTCCCATATTTCTTTTACTAAATTGCCCTCTTTCATCCTTGCCAGATGCCAGATTTCATTTCTAATTTTGTCTCTTCTGGTAATCCCCTCTATTTTTCTTAGAATTTGCATCTCCATTACCGTACTTTTTTATTTCAATTTTACCGGCAACCCATGGTTCACTACCATATGGTAAGGTTGGCACGAAGACTGTCTTATATACATTTATTTTCGTTTGTTTGCTCACTTGGAAAAGTTTTGTCATTTACTTTATTCTGTTTTCCACATCGGCTTCTATATTTCCCTTACTGTCAATGATTGCTCCTAGATATTTTAATTCGTTCATTACGTTTAGCAATTGTCCACCTGTTATTAGATTTATATTTTCTTCATCCTTCGTGGCCGTTACGATTTCCGTCTTCTTTTGATTAATATTCATCCCGAATACTTTTAGAACTTCTTGCCATATCCTAATGGATCTTTCCAACTCTTTCGTATTCTGTGCTACTAGTATGAGGTCATTTGCATAAAGGAATTCTTTTACTATAATTGGCATTTTCTATTCGTTTTAAATTGTCAGTTTTGCTATACATATTCTTGACTAGTGATGGGACTATTCCAATGCAAATTACTAGAGTATTCGATTCTTCCAAGATCTCGAATGCATTCGATTCTTTGAATGATTCGAATCGGTGTTTGTAAATGTCACCGGGCGTGATCTCCATACGGATCGGAATGCTGAATTCGAATGCGTCGGCGCTTGGCGGCGGTTGGTACACGATTCGCACTCGAATAGTTTCAGTTTTAGCTTAGCACAGCTACAGTCTATATACAAAACAAATACATATAGGCCTGTAACAACAATAAAAAAACTATTTTATAACAGTCCCTTCGATATATTCATTTTCGGTACTATAAATTTTAAGTATTTAAAAACAAATATCCATTATTAATAGGGTAATCTGAACTAGAGTCCTGCATCGGGTCAGGTACCCGTGGGTTAGGATTTATACCAATACTGCGGGTAGCGGGTCGGGTGCTGATTTGAAACTGCTGGTCGCGGGTCGGGTGGCGGGTACAACTTCATTTCTTCAACATAAATTTTGTTTGTGTATAAAAAAATTATACCTAATAATAATGAACTGTGAAAATAACTTTCTTTATTGTGTATAATTATTCTATCTGAAGCAAGTTGCTGGTACGTGCTGGTCTAATATTCGAATTTCGGGTCAAGTGCGGCTTGAAAGTGCAAAACTTGCGGGTCGCGGGTCGGGTATAAAGATTTAAAAATTGCGGTTCGCGGGTCGGGTGCAAGTCCTAAATATTGGACCTGCGCAGGTCTCTAATCTGAACAGCATACAATAAAAAAAAATTTTTTGTTTTGTGCACCTGCAGCGTATCACCACCCCCCCAGTATGAACACGAGCACACAACTCAAATCTGAATTCGGAAATGTGATTTTGCATTCAAATGATCATTCGATTCTCAAAAGTATTCAAATGCGATGTATTCGATTTCTCGCTTGTTTTAATACTACACTGTTAAACGCATCTCATAATTGTTCAAGATCTTTCAATTTCCATTATTTTTTATGGCTGTATCTGGTTTCTAATTTCAGTCTGATATGAGATTCTAATTTCCTCACTTTGTAATTTGTAACTACTTACATTTACCAACTCTTTTCTTTTCTTCTCAGTATTATTGTTCGTTTGTCCTTTATATTTAATTTCCACTAAGTAGTGGTCTGAACTTATTTCGACTCTTATATCATTTATTACATGGAGTTCTGAGTTCTTGGTTAATAGTAGATCTATGATGGATTTTTCTTGTCTACTTTTAACCTCGCCGGTGTATTTGTGTATGTCTTTGTGTTCGTAAAATGTATTTGCTACTATCAATTTATTCGTTTTACAAAAATCTATAATTCTATTACCATTTGAGTTCTTTGTTCGCTCTCCATCTTTACCAACTGCTCCAGCGCCGTTTTTGTAGTTGTTTCCTACCCCTATAACTGTATAATCTTCCACTTTATCCACCTGATCTTGTAGTTCTTGCCAATATTTTTCCTTATCTTCTTTTCTATCATTTTCATTCGGACCGTAAACGATCAATATTGTGGTTTTTCTTTTATTTGTTATGTTCTATTGCAAACTAATGATTCTTTCACTGATACGATTCCAATTTGATACTAAACCTATACTGTCGTTATGTATTAGACACCCGACACCCTCTTGCGCCCATTTATCTTTTCCAACTCCACTGTATATTAACAAGTGTCCATTTTTTAAGGTACAAACTCCTTGCGTTTTCGTTTCCGTGGGAGCAATAAATTTCATTCCTGTTTTTTCAAATTCTTCTATTAACTCGTTCTCTTTACCATTTATTCCCCTTACATTCCAGTTACTAAATTTTCATTCATTTGTACATCTTTTTACATTCTTTATCCTTTTGTATTTCACATTCTCTCTAGTAGTTGTCCTTTATTGCATGTCCGTCCTGATCCGTTGCCATCGATTTTTCCCATTCTAAAATACTTTTCAGTTTTTTGCTTTACCGTTTATATCTATTTTTGTTATAGTTGGCTGTGATGAGCTGCAGCGCCACAATTTCCCAACGATTGTTATCTTTTGATAGTCTATTTTTACAAGCTTGCCTGCTTTCCGGTGTTTATTTGCTTTATCTCTTATTATTTTCTGTATTTTCCTCTCTTCTTTAGTTTCGTCATTGTTGAAGAAGATTCTCATCTGTCTAACTCCTTTCAGTTTGTATTTATCCTTTAACAGCAATAATTTCTCATCAAATGTCCCCATTTCTATCCTATCCATGTTGTTGATCTTTGTGGAATCTTTGATTTTTAGGTCTATATTTAGGAAGTCTCTAGCTTTTGCCTTTTCCGTCCATCTCTCCACACCAAGTTTTTCCAGGTCCTTCGTCACTTGGTTTCGCCATTTGTTTTTTGGTATCCCTCTTCTCCTGTTACCCTCCGAATCTCCCCCACTATTCTCTTTGTTATTCTTTCCCCTGACAGTCTTTCTATATGTCCTATCCATATTATTCTTTGTGCTTTAATTACATCAGCTCTGCCTTTATTCAATTTTTTCCAGGGTTTTTATTATTCTTCAGTCTAGAAATTAGGTTTTTGATTTCTTCATTTCGCGGCGTTTCTACCTTTTCTTCTGCGTTTGGATTGTATGGTCCTTCCTCTTGCTGATTTTCAGCTGCTGATACTGTTTGACTGCCTTATTCTTCGTTTCCATTTAGCATTTCATGAAAGTGTTGAGTCCATCTTTCTATTATTTCCTTATGTCCTCCAACTAAGTTTTCTTGTTTGTCTTCACATAATGTTGTTTTATTTTGATATCCCTTCTTTTCCTTTTTGATATCTTGGTGGTAAAAGTTTAGGTGTAATAGTTGCCCCTCTAACTAACATCGTAAACTGTTCTTTTAGTTCGGGAATATTTTCTTCCGAATTAAAAAAATCAATAATTAAACTGCTCTTTGAAAAAAAACTGACATTAGTAATTATAGGCCGATCTCAGTGTTATCTACTATTTCTAAAATTTTCGAAAAATTAATGTATAACAGAATACAACAGTATTTAGATTCAAAAGAAATTTTAAATAGCTTCCAGTTTGGTTTTAGAAAAAATTGAAATACAATTCAAGCAATTTTTTTTATTGAACGAGTAACAGATGCATTGGAAGATTAACAGTTACATAATCGCAATTTTTTTGTGATCTATCCAAAGCGTTTGACTGTATAAATCACGATTTGCTGTTAGAAAAACTTGACTTTTACGGTATAAGAAGTGTTGCTTACGAATGGTTCAAATCATATTTAAATAATAGAAAACAAATGGTCGTACAGGAACGGCTCAGGAATAATTCAATGATATTTATTCGGTCTTGCCAATTGTTAAATGTGGAGTGCCTCAAGGTAGTATTGTTATTTATCATCTACATTAATGATTTACCTTTAAATTTTTGGACTCCTCGTTTACTCTATGTGCTGATGATACAACATTGTTAATTAAAAAGGATAATAAAAATGTTATGTTTGCAAATATATTTAATATTGTCGATCAAATTTGGCAATGGTTCACAGATAATAAATTAATATTAAGCTGTCAAAAGACTGCTAATATAACTTTCACTTCTCCAAGAAGTAATGAAGAAAATATTTTAAATACAAATAACGGCATCATTGAAGCAGCTGAATCTTTAAAATGTTTGGGTTTGATTATAGACAATAAACTATCATGGTCCCCACACGTATCACATCTAAGCAGAGGGTTGGCTTCAGCCGTGTATACACTCACAGTTATCAGGAAAAGATTAAATTTAAAATTTACCAAAATTGTGTATTATTCATATTTTGAAAGCTTGTTAGCTTACGGTATAGAATTTTGGGGTAATTCAAAAGATAGTCGAATTATATTTCAAATACCCAAACAAGCAATAAGAACTATATGTAAATTAAAAAAAATACTATTGTATACAATTTTTACTGTAACTAATTTATATATTTTCAAACTATGCCAATTTATTTTTAAGAAGAAAAGTCAATTAAATCATCTTACGTACATAGCTATAATACCAGGAAAAATGATTTCAGACTTTCTCAGGCTACAAAAACATTAACAGTAAATAGCTCTCTGTACGTAGGAATAAAAATGTATAATGCATTACTGGATCAATTAAAAGATTTAGAAATGTTCAATAAATTTCAATCGCAATTAAAACAATGGTTGAAGAAACACAGTTTTTATAATTTACAAGAATTCTACAACTGTCAATCTACCTGATAAATGAAAGTGGATTCACTTTAATTATACAAAAATGTACTCTTTTAATTTTAATTACAATTTAAATTATTCTCGAATTTATCACAAGGCACTGTACATTCTTTCTCAAATACATTGTATTATTTGTTAAAAGGAAATAAAATGACTTACTGACTTACTTCTGAACTTTCCTTTTATTCGTAGTGTGCACATTCTGTCAGTTATTGATTCAAATTTTACTATTGCGTGTTTCCACTTATCTCGTAGGATGTGGTTGCCAGTTGCATCAGTTTGTTATTATTTATTTTCGGCTTTCGTCTCAGCTGTATGTTTCTCCTTCAATCTATATCTTTTTATAGCCAATTTTTGCCTTTAGACTTACTTTTTTCTTTTCTTGCGCTTTTCTCCAGGGTTCAGCATGGATTCCTATTTTCTTTGTTTTTTCTATGTAAATCTGCAAGTCTTTCAGCTTATTCTTGTTTTTCATAGTCTTTTGCTTGCTACTCCAGTTTCTCACTATGTTAAGTGGTATTCCTTTTTTGTTTACAAACGATCACACTTCTTTTATTTGCACTGTGACATTTGTTTTCTTTAAAAATTGTTGAACTTCTTGTTCCGTATTTATATTCTCAAAAGCTTGTTCTTTTATAACCATGTTTAGTTTTCTACCTCTGCTGATTTTCTATTTTTCCTTCTAACTCCATTTTGTTTTTCAGCTCACTTTTTTACTTCCTTTTACGATAAAGGAAGTATTGGATTCACCCCAAAAATTCGAAATTGAGTTTTCAACAGATCTTCACGTTTTAGAGTCCCCTGATCCCAAAAAACATATTTTTTTTTCATTGGTCTGTGTGTCTGTCTGTCTGTCTGTCTGTGAACAGAATATCTCAAAAACGGAAAGAGGTATGGCGTTGAAACTTCATATATAAGTTTTGTGTACTATGCAGATGCGACAGCAAGCTTTTGAAGAAAATCGCATAACCGGAAGTAGGTGTTTACTCTTGTGATTTTTCAGTTTTTTTCGATTTTTTCAAAAACGGCTTTAACGATTTTTTTCAAACTTTACATTTTTATTACATTTTTAATGTGCACTGACGTGAGATAGGTGATTTTTCAGTTGAATACTTCTAAAGTGGGTTTCTTTTGTTTTTTTTTCTATTTTTTTTATTAACTCCTATTTTAAATAGAACACCCGGTATATTATTACATTTTTGAATTCTCCTTAAAATTTTAGAGAAAATTTGTCTCTTCAACTAACGCTCTATTTTGTACCGTTTTTGTAGAATTCGTAATTTTTGAAAATTTTTGACAAATGCTTAAAAATTAAAAATTAAATTTTTGACTAATTATAAGATCACTGTAAAAGGAAGTTGTGTGAGTGTATCACACCAGATTTTTTGTCTTTTTTTGTTTTGTCCTTAGTTCAGTTCTCATTTCCTCGATCAGGCCCTTGCTTTCTTTTACCGTTTTCTGACTTTCTTCTAAATCAGCAGCCTAACTTTTGATATAATGTTACAGTGTTTCACTTCTTACTTTTATAGCCCTGTATTGTTCTTATTTATTTTTTAATTTCTAATTTTGATCAGTTATATAGCTTAAATACACGGTGATTCATTAGCCTCTTTACAAACTTTGGCAATGAAAATCAGATTTATTTTCATGAAGAAATGTTTATATAAACATGTATGTCCTATCTTTCTTTGTTCAGAAGTTATAGTGCTTTTTTCTTTGAACACTAATAAGTAATCATAATTTAAAGAAATCAAAAACATTTATTATAACAAACAGAAAACAAAATGTACCTACAGTAAATGTTGAAAAATTAGTTCATTCTCCTGAATACATAATTGGCAACGAACGAATTAAACTCTTACATGCGTAATAAATTCGTGTTATTTCTAATATGAATTGCAGCATCTTGAATCCTCTGCTTGAAGTAACCTCATAAATAAAAATCGCAAGGAGTCAGGTCGGGTAATCTAGGTGCCCATGGTGTAGGACAGTCGTTACCAATCCATTATTTGGGAAATGAGTATGCAACCATTCGGTCACTGGTCTTCCTTGGTGAGGTGGGGCCCCATCATGCTGCTACCACATATCTTGTAGCAGGTGGAGAGGAACATCATCCAGAAGATCAAACAATGTGGTGTACCTCTCTGCATTTAAATTTCCATTAAATACATTTATAAGTAATGTGTTATTAAATAAGCCACCCCAAACATTTACACTAAATGTCTGCTGAAAATTACGCATTCTGATCGCATGTGGATTGTCTCTTGAAAAATTGAATTCATCTGACCATAGAATTTTTGAAATAAACTTGTTATCTTGGAAGTGTTGTAAAATTCAGTTATAAAAATTTAATCGCAGTTCAGCATCTCCTTGATGCAATGCTTGTACACTTTGTCGATGATAAGGGTGCAGTATTTCTTGATTTATTATTCGCCATACAAAACTTGTGATAGCCCCAAATTTCGTGGTATGCGTCTGCTACCAATTTCCGGTTCTTCAGTTACAGCATTTATTACATTTCACGATCTTGAACATTTACATCATGCAGAGGAGTAGGTCTAGGAGAAGCAGCAGTACCAGTCATGGGAAGTCTTCTAAATGATGTACTGAATATGGGATGCAACGGTTGACGTCTATGAGGAAATCTATTTCGATATTCTCTCGTTGCACTACGAGAATTTCCATTGCAAAGCCCATACACAAACACAATCTCAGCATATTCTTCATTAGAAAATGGATTCATTACTAAATAAAATTGCACAAATAAAAATTTCAACAAATAGTGACAGAAAGCATTAACATAAACAAACTATTTTTAACAAGTGATTATTTAAAATGACACTTACTAAATTTTGTTTTTTTACATCATGACACTGATTTTTCAACTTAACACATTCGCTGTGGATTTGACATGTCAGCACCCGCCCTGCGCGGGGGCATTTTCGTAAAGCCTATTATAAAAAAATTACGAAAAAACTCGCGAACGAATACGTGTTTGTACTAGTGCCAACCTTTGACACTGCGGACTAAAAATCGTACACTGAAGTTACTTACGCAATTCATACTACAGCTTTGAAACCGGTTAAGTAAGGGACGCTCTGGCACGGCGTCCACAAATATTGGCCGGAGTTTTCGCCGCGTCGGCGCGTGCTCGGCAGCAAACAGGTTAAACATTTGAAAAGTGCTATAACTTCTGAACAAAGAGAGATAGCACATACGTTTATATGAACATTTTTTCATGAAATCAAATCTTACTTTTTATTGCCAAAATTTGTAAAGAGGCTAATGAATCACTCTGTAGATACTATTATTGTGGACCGTGCTGTATAATGGGTGTTTGTAAATCGCTAGACAGCTCATAACTTCGTTCATAATAGAAATATTGAAAAAACTTTGTTTTTGTTTTGAATGCCACTGTGTAACCTAAATTTTGGTTTAAACCAATTCAAATCATGGCCTCCTATTTTTGCGTAGTGATACACAACTTTTGTTTTTTAAATATTTTAAATCGTGCTAAAAATGATTTATGCTAGTATGCTTAAAACTAAAATTTCGTAACTTATTATTTCATAAAAAAAAATGCCCAAAGTGCGCCATCACTAACGATCGAACAAGAAATGCAAAAGAAGGTCTACCTGGCTCTAAAAGTTCGTTATGGACGAATTATCCCACCACACGTACTAAAACAATTGGAAACTATGTATTTTAAATGGAATAATAATTTGTTCCATATATTTCAATAAAATTTGATCTTTTAAAAGACACTTTTAAAAGAAATGGGAATATGGGACATCGTTAAAAAGCTTTTTTATTATAGTTTTCAACTGTTTTATGAAATTCACGCTGTTTCATTTAAAAAACAAAAAAAAAGGAACGTGGAGCTTCTTTTGCATTTTTTTGTTCAATTTTTAATAATTTTGCATCTCATTTTTTTTTTAAGAAATAATATCCAAAATTAAGTATGCTATGATGAAAAGTATTTTTTATGTTTATTTCAAATTCTTATTTAAAAAACCAAAGTCGTGTCTCATTATACAAAAATTGGAAGCCGTAATTTTAAATTGATTTACAGCAATTTGTAGGCTGATACTGTCATTTCAAAGAAAGTTTTGATATTGAATATCTTCATTATTAATGAAGTTACGAGCTGTGTAGCGATGTACAAACACCCTGTACATGCCGCTAATGTAATCTGGAAAAGAATGATGATTCATCTGTAAAAGTGTCTATGCCTTTGTTATCAATGTGTTATTCAATAGGATTACTCAGGTGTGATTATTCATTCTTATTCATTCTTGTTAGATTTTGCAAACGTTAAACACGTATTGTAATTTTGGTACAGATATACATTATTTTGTGACGAACAAGTGTTTTTTAGTGTCTACCTTTATGGACTATATCCGAAGTGGTTTAACTGTGTGAAGTATTTAAAAGTGCTTAAAATGCTCGGGCAAAAGACGAAATCAAAAAGACGTTTCTATACGCTCCCTGTTCCAGCGCAGGATACTTCTACTTTGTCATCTAGCGAAAACAGCAGTAGTAATAATAGTGATCAGTGTTAAGGGTAAACGTAAGTGATAAAAGCTTTACTCATGTATCTGCACCCACGTAATGACCAGAAAAATACATTAATCGAAATGAATGCTAAAAATCTAATTTTTTGTGCCCAAAGTAAAAAAACAAGTATCTTCAAAACATGTAATAATAAACAGTACGAACTTCAACAGCAATTCAAAAGAAATTATCATTTTTAATTGATATGTTATAATAAATATTTCCAAATTACATTTTTGTGTATTTTGAAAAATAAGGGTACTTTATTCTTGAGTTATATTCACATTATTGAATCTCCCCCGTATACGAAAGGAGATATTTAAATTTTGGTAAGCGGATTTTTAGTTTGAGAACATGCAGGGACTTTCATCGAGAATAAATTTTTCTGGTAAATCGATAATATAGCTATTTATTTTTTGTACGAGCCGCAGTTTATGGCCAAGCGAGTGCAGTGAACGAGCCACATAAATAAGGCAAGTCTAAAAGTTTGCTTTCATACAAGTTACATATATAATTTTTTGTTCTGCTGCTTTGTAAGTGTTTTCTTATTAAAAAATTACACTTTAATCAAAGAAGTTGGGAGAAGTCGAGGAATTCATGATTGCACCTAGAAATGTGTATTTCGATTTGGAACAATGGAAACACAGCGTGAGTTTTTGTTGCTATGGTTATTATTACCTGAAAAGTAAAAGATACTAGTACGAAATAGTAGGTATTTTCAGTCACTAAACACTGCCAAAATTGATAGCTTTTCGTTGCAGGAGAACAAAAAACCAATTTTCCATGTGTATAAATTTATAACGAGCACTACTGTCTAGCATTATAAGCAACAATCAAATGTTATTAATTCTGTCGATGAAACAGTCGGTACTGTAACAACGCAATGACAAATACTTGATTTAATCAGGTATATTCTAAATGACGCATGCCTTGAACCAGAAAATGAAGAAATATAAAATGGTTTGCGGAAAGGTCGTTCCCCACATTTTGTACCCCACATTTCGTTCCCGGGATATTTCGTCTCCCCACATCTCGTACCCAGAAACTTCTTTCCCGAGCAAGCTCAACTTGTCTCCTAGATTACCGGGTGTTGAAAAACGAGTGCAGCGATCGGAATGCAGTTAGAAAAATTAAAGATATTTTAATTAATTTATTTATTATAATAAACTTATAAGAACTATATACAGTATGTCCCCGGCTTGAGTGTACAAGAGGGAGTTAAATTTTATTTTTAGTTTTACATAAAAATGTTATACGAATTATAATTCCTGCTTGGTTTGTAGAGAATTTTAAGAAAATTTTCAGTTTTTCAAAAACAAGTCGGCCTTAACAGTTAAGCAAAAACTATTATTTTTTCAGGTAAACTACCCTTTTTGTTCATGATATGACAAAATATCACTAAGAAAAGTTGTCCAGAATGAGAAATTATGGCCCTATACAAAATATCAGGAAAATACTTAGATTAAACCATCATTTTGTTCTTATAAGTTTATTATAATATATAAATTAATTAAAATATCTTTCATTTCTTAACTGTATTCCGAACGCTGCACTCGTTTTTCAACATCCTGTAATCTAGGAGACAAATTGAGCTCGGTCTGGAACGAAGTTTCCGGGTACGAGATGTGGGGAGACGAACTTTCCGCATCCCATATAAAACACTACTTTGAAAATTGTGAGCTTTTACTGTAGTGTAGTGAAAATGAATCGGCCCCACATGATATACAGTGTGTTTAAAAAGTACTTACCACTGGGCCACCAGCGTGGTTATGTATTTTTGTTATATATATAATACAGCTCTACACGTCTTGTAGACCCATGGCTTCAAAAGTTTTTATCTTCCACTCCCACTGATAACAGGTCTTCTCCCACTGCTGCCAACCATTTCCTTCTTGGTCTTCCTCTCCGTTTCTTCCCTCCTTCACCTGCTTTAAGTATTTTCCTAACGAGTCTGCTGTCGGACATCGTTATCACATGGCCTAGCCACCTTAACCTCTGTGTTTTTGCCTTTTGTCCAATATTTGGTTTTCTATATAGGTCCATGATTTCCCGGTTGTTTCTTCTTCTCCATCCCATTCCCTCTACTTCTATTCCTCCATATATTTTTCGCAGTATTTTCCTCTCCCATATATTCAGCTTTGCTTCTTCTTGTTTGTTGAGGATCCAGGTTTCACACCCATACAATACAGTCGGCCTTATTATCGTCTCGTATATTCTTATTTTTGCTTTTCTAGATAAGCTTTTAGATTTTATTAGGTTTATGAGGGCTCCTACTACTCTACTACCCTTTGCTAATCTTTTGTTTATTTCGATTTCTTCCTGGCAAGTGTTCGTTATTGTCACCCCTAGATATTCAAATTGTGTCACCTTCTCGAAGTTGTATTCTTTGTTGTCTGCTGTCTTCCATTTGATCTGGTTTATATCGTGTGGATGTCCTGCTTTCATTTCCATGTACTTTGTCTTATCTTCGTTTATTGTTAGTCCATACTCCTTCGCTTTTTTCTCTATCGCCTTAAACATTTGCTCCAGCTCCTTTTTCCTTCTCGTCATCATTGCTATGTCGTCTGCGTAGGCTACACATTGTTGCTTGTTGTTATATATTAGCCCGTTTCTTTGGATTCTACTTTCTCTGATTATTATTTCTATGGTCAGGTTGAATAGGGGTGTCGACAGAGGGTCACCCTGTCTCAATCCTCTCCTCACTTCAAATTCTTTGGACAAACTTCCTTCTGTTGTTACTTTGTTGGTAGAATTTTGTAGAATCATTTTTATCAGCTTCACTAATTTTCCAGGTACTCTTAGTTTTTCCAAGGCTTCATATAATTTATTTCTTAGAATGGAAGCATATGCTTTTTTGAAATCGATAAATAGCATATGCAGACCTAGATTTTGTTCATATGTGTTATGTAATATTTGCTTCATCACAAAAATCTGGTCTGTTGTTGATCGTCCTGCTCTGAATCCACCTTGGTATTCGTCTAGTTCTTCTTCTTGTATTTTATGCAGTCGATTCCTAATTATTGTTGCTGCTACTTTGTAGACCACATCTAAGAGTGCTATCCCTCGATAATTATCGCATACCGTCCTGTCACCTTTCTTATATATGGGGCATATAACTGCTGTCTTCCATTGGTTGAGCATCTTCTCTTCTTGCCATACTCTTTTTACTAGCTGCGCAATCCTTTTCAGTATGGTTGTCCCTCCTTCCTTCAAAAACTCTGCTGGTATTCCATTTTCTCCTGGGCTTTTGTTGTTTTTTAATTTCCGTATTACCTCGACCATTTCTTCTTCCGATGGTTCTTCTACTTTAGTCTGTGTCGGCGGATCTTCGTCTCCCTCTTCATCTTCGATTTCTTGTTCTCTCTCTCTATTTCTTCCGCTAGTAGCTCTTTGTAGTACTGTGCCCATCTATCTAGTTTCCATTCCCTCTCTCCAATTAATTGTCCCTCCTTGTCCTTCACATAGTATGTTGTCCCTGTGTAACCTTGTTTGTTTTTCTTTGCTTCCTGGTAGAAATTTCTTATCTCTTTGTTTACATAATAATCCTCTATTTTCTGTAGTTTCTTCTCCATATATTTCCTCTTCTTTTTTGGCAGATTTGGTTTGCTTTCCTTCTTTCTCTGTCATATGTACTTCTGTTTTCTATAGTGTCACTTTTTTGCATCCTTATCCTTGCTTCGTTTCTGTGCTTTAGGGCATTTCCGCATTCGTCGTCAAACCAATTTTTTCCATTTTTGTTTCTCTTTTTCTCTCCTAGACATTTTTCAGCCTCTTCTCTTATGATTTTCTCACATCTATCCCATTCCTCCTGAATGTTGTTTGATTGCGGGTTACTTTCCAGTGCATTTGCTAATCCTTGTTTAAAATTGGTATTCACTATGGTGTTTTTTAATTCCATCCCCTTAAATTTCTTCCATTTTTCTGTCTTTCCCTTCGTTTCGTTATGAATTTGTTGTTTTAACTTTGTTATTACTAGTGTATTGTCCGAATTTGTGTCCGCCTCTCTATAAGCTCTAACATCATTTACTGATCTTGCATGCTTCTTCTCAATTACCACGTGGTCTATCTGGTTTTTTGTCCTGCCGTCCGGTGATGTCCATGTTACTTTGTGAATATCCTTGTGGTCAAAGGCAGTGCTTATTATCTTCATGCTCATTTCCATTGCAAATTGTACCAGCCTGTTCCCATTGTCATTGCTTACTAAATGTTTGCTTTTCCCTCCGTTACACACTCTATATATTTCCTCCCTTCCCATATGCACGTTTAGGTCTCCTATTAGTATTTTAATATCGTATCTTGGTATTCTTTCCATGATTTGCCCTATCTCCTCATAAAATTTGTCTTTGGTATCACAATCCTTTACCTCGGTTGGGGCATGTACATTTAGTATGCTTATTTTCCTGTACCTGCCCCTTATTCTTATCATGCCTACCCTGTCTGTGATCCCCTGAAAATCCATTACTAAATTCTTCATCCTTTTGCTTACTACGAAGCCCACTCCGTAGTATCTATCCTTGCCACTTTTATTAAAAAACCTATAGTCATCCACTTTGAAAATTCCAGTATCCCTTAGCTTAGTTTCCTGTATGGCCATTATGTCCAGATTGTATTTTGTCATAATTGCTGTTAAATATTTAATTGCTCCTGGTTCGTATATACTCCTGACATTCCACGTGCCTATTCTAATAGTATTCATATCCTTTTTCTTGTTTCCTACATTCGTTGTCCTTGTCCGTGCCTGGGTCATCTTCGTGTCTTCTTGCCTGCTTGGTGCTGTTAGTTTTTTTGCATGTCAGCTCTTATCAGGCTACCTCCTCCCTCTTGCGTCCACTCGTACTTGATTCCGTCTACCTCCAGTTTGCGATATCCTACTCTTGTTTTCTCTCCCTTGCTCTTTTCTTCTCGGGCTGCATTTCTTATTGCACGTTGTACCTTTCTCTCTTCCATTGTAAGATCGCTATCTATGTATATACTGCCTGGGAGTTTCCGCTTTAGCTTCAGTAACTCTAGTTTGTGTTCAAAATCTGCACACTTTAATACCATAATTTTCTCCTCGAATTTTCCCACTTGAATCGCTTCCTCCACCTTGATATCCATCTCCATCTATTTTTGAAAGTAATCGGTGACCTTTTGCTTTAGAGTTTGGTTCCCTGGCTATTCCTTATCAAAATCTATCCCTTTGATTACTACGTTATTTTTCCTTTTTTCTCTTTCTTGTCTCTCTAGCTTGTTCTCTATGTTACTGATCCGCTTCTCCATCTCTCCTTTTTCCTTTTGCCAGGTTTTAGCTTTTTCTTCCCACTCAGCTTTTACTTTCTTTAATTCATCTTTCACTTCAGCAAAGTTGGTTTTCATGTCGACCATTTCTTTCTTTAACTATTCCTTGACCTCGTCTAGCTTCTTCAGTATTGCTTCCATCGTATCGTTTTCAACCTTGTTCGTCTGCTCTTTCTTCCTTGTCTCTTCTCTAGATTGCTGTTTTGGTGGGATTCGTGTTGTCCTCGCGCTTTTAGCGAATGTTTTTAATTGCTCCTGCTCCCACTTCTCGAAATCTTCCGGGTCTTCCCCTTGTCTTTTTCGTTTTATTAAGTCTTTTATACCGATAACACTGTTAGCCCTTTCTCTCCTATTTCCGTTTATTTCTTTATAACTCATCAAAAATTACTGTTACCCCTTCACACTCCACGCCACTGCGTTCTGTCCTTGACAAAAATGCGCCAATCCAGCAAGCTTATAATTTACGCGAAGGTGCCGCGGTCGGTTGTGTCACGCGATGTTATTGTGTGCGATTATCGCCCGTGTATTATCGCCACCTGAATGATATTTACTAATTTCCCACTCTATATTACTCTGCTTTCTTGCCAATTACATTTCACTGCACTAACGCACTTTTATTCAGTTGACACACCCTTTGCTACGTTTATTTTAAACCTTTAGTTAATAATATTTAAGAAACACAAAATGTATTAAATATTGTTAATATACAATAAAAACGTATTTAAATAGACGACGTTGCTCAGAAATGAGAATTTGTGATATTTTCGGTTTACCGCTTCGTCTTCAGATCTCTGTATCTCAGTACCTATGGGAATAATAAAAAAAAGTTTCAAACAAAAAAGTTTGCAAATTATGTCTGCTATCCGATTGATAATAACTATTTTTGTCATTGGGTGAATAATAGCGGAGATATCGATGAAAAATAATCGAGTTTGGCGGCCATTTTGGCAAGATGGCGGAAGGTTCCCATCCCTCCTCGAGGTCAAAAACTTGGAATTTTCATTAGGGCTCCGAACTATAAAATATATCCAAAAGTCAGAATTACCTGACCTTTTGCATTTATATGCTCTATTGACTGGACTAAAAGCTTTAGCGAATATTTTGTATCGCTCGCTGCATTCCAATACTTCGGCACCTCACATACATGTAAATGATGCATGTTGTCTAGTGGTCTACTTATTTCTTTCAACCACTTCTGCCGTTTTATGCTATTTCTTGGTACTTAATTTGCAATAAGTAATTCATTAAAAAGTATTGCTAAATATTGCAGTTTAAATTACCTTCAGGAACTTGAAACAGCGTATACTCTGTTATACTGTTGTTCAGGCAACCTTTAACGCAGCAAATGAAAACCATAATACTATTAAATATAAATACGTTTTAACAAATTTCGTCAGGAGAACTTGGGAGTCCGAGATCACAATCATTTCCTTAGGTTATAATTTGGCAAATGATTTGTAATCATGAAAAGTTACCTTTGATATTTTTTCAAGTTTTAGGGTCAGTAGATGACAAAAAACATTTTGAATTTCAGTTAAAAACGATCATCTGCCTATAACTTACAACCTACACAAAGAATTGTGGCATCACATTCGAAGACTACATTAATAATAACAAAGTTATTTATGCCCTTACTAGTAGCGCCTATGGTAAGTTTGACATTGACAAACTCGTTTTTTGAACTTGTCAAATGGTGTTTCTCTACCTGTGTTAGCGTAGCTAACGTGATTTAGTGACCTTACTTAGCAAAGGGTAATAGAGTAGTAGGAGCCCTCGTAAGCCTAATAAAATCTAAAAGCTTATCTAGAAAAGCAAAAATAAGAATATACGAGATGATAATAAGGCCGACTGTATTGTATGGGTGTGAAACCTGGATCCTCAACAAACAAGAAGAAGCAAAGCTGAATATATGGGAGAGGAAAATACTGCGAAAAATATATGGAGGAATAGAAGTAGAGGGAATGGGATGGAGAAGAAGAACCAACCGGGAAATCATGGACCTATATAGGAAACCAAATATTGGACAAAAGGCAAAAACACAAAGGTTAAGGTGGCTAGGCCATGTGATAAGGATGCCCGACAGCAGACTCGTTAGGAAAATACTTAAAGCAGGAGGGAAGAAACGGAGAGGAAGACCAAGAAGGAAATGGTTAGCAGCAGTGGGAGAAGACCTATTATCAGTGGGAGTGGAAGATTGGCAAGAGAAGGCAAAGGACAGACTAAAGTGGAAAAGAATAATAAAAACTTTTGAAGCCATGGGTCTACAAGACCTGTAGAGCTGTATTATATATATAACAAAAATAGATAACCACGCTGGTGGTCTAGTGGTAAGAGTGACACACTCGTAATCACAGCGATCAGTGGTCCCGGATTAAAACCTCGGGGTAGGCATGAGTGTACGTGAAAAGACATACAAAAATCAGTCTTCTCAGGACTAACTAGGAGTTCACTCACCTGAGGACCGGAGTAGATCAAAAACTCCCAAAATGTCGTGCGATAAACACCCAAGACAGTGGAAAAAGTCCAATAAATCATCTTATAATAGACCACCATTGAAAATGACATCATTCAGAGAACATAAATGAATTTCCCACTTAAATTGTTTGGACCAAAATTTAACAGTTTTGTAAATCTATGCAAATTCACTGTAAACAACTTTGGCGGATTTTCTTCTTTTGTTAGGAATTTTATTACTACACCATGTTCGATTTTATCTATAACTCAAGATTAGCAGTACAAAATACAGCAAGCGCTCGATAACGTATACACCAGATAATAAAAACATCGCGCTAATGTAAACACAAAATTTATACTATGGGATCAAACAGAACGTCCAATAACGTAAACAACCTGTACAGTTCGATAACGTAAATAGTTCTTGGCGACTGGATTTATGTAGGGAATTCCCCTTTGCGTCATAGCTGAGTCGATCGGATGGGTGTTTATGATGTGTTTGTTTTTTATTGTGTCATTAAACGTTTTAACGTGTTCATGTGTTTATCAATAAAATCACGCTCGCTAATGTAAACATTTCGACAATGTGAACACACTCGGTTTGAATTAGTTCACGTTATGGAGCGTCTGCTGTAACTTAAAAAAAATACAACTTTGATGGTAACAATATTATATTACATTTGGTAAATAATTTTTTGAAACTTTAAAGAGTACACATAAAACCTTGTTTTTGATAGTTATTTTAGCCATGTCCGGACATTTAATCCAGGGATGTTTCATCCCCGGATGATTCATCCCAGAACGATTCATACAACGGACTGCTCATCTAGAGGACTGTTGATCCATGGGCGCTTCATCAAAACACACTTCATCCAATGCGTTAGGATTGGGTTAGGTTAGGTTAGGTTAACAAGATTAACAATAATTTTTAGATGAAGAGTCTTTTGATGAACCGCCCATTGATGAACAGTCCTCTAGATGAGCAGTCCGTTGGATGAGTCGTTCTGGAATGAATCGTCCTGGATGAACAGTCTTGAATTCATTTTAACAGATACTTTAGATACTTTATTATGATATAAATTATAATTGTCCTAGATGCAAACTTTTGTTAAATCCACATTTATGGATTAATAAAAGTAAATATAAGGCCGTAGAAAAAATATTGTATGCAAACTCGTGCTAAAAGTGTTATTGCACGAAACATGTTATGAAACTCAGCCTTCGGCTTCGTTTCATAATTTTCATGTCTCGTGCATAAACCACAACTTTTAGCACTTGTTGCATAAATAGCTGTTTTACAATATTTTTAATAATTTTGTGCATGAAATAAAGTTTATGTACATTGAAGCATCAGAAAGCAATAATTTTTTTAACTTGTCAGATCATGTTAGCACTTAAAAGGTTTTGGACTCATGCTCAACTTGTATTTATTGTAGTTTTATTTTTTAAATTATCTGTTGATTGTTTTATTGTTTTCTTTTATATTTTAGTATCTATTAATAACTCTTCTTTTCAGTGTTTACTCGGCCAGGCGAACAAATTCTCCCATTTGACATTCACGAAGCTTTACATAAATTCAAAGCAACCAAAGTACAAAAAATGGACTCCGAGCGTGCCCTACTGAATTACTTCGTCTCCCAGTTAGCCAGAATCGACCCCGACCTCATAGTCGGCCACGACCTGCAAGACTACCAGATAAGCCTCCTCTGTGACCGACTTCTCCAGTGCAAATCCACCAACCTCAGTCGGCTGGGCAAAGTCAAGCGCTCGGACATTCCCAACAAGCGCCTGTTGGAGAGGGACCTTTTTGTGGGGCGCCTAGTGTGCGACATAAAGATATCGGCCAAAGAGCTGATCAGGTCCAGGTCCTTTGATTTAGATGCCCTTTGCCAGACGGTTCTGAAGATGAGGGAAGGGGAAAGAGTGGAAGTCGATGCGGAAGACGTGTCTAAGTTCTATCAAAACTCCGGTGACTTGCTGAAGCTGGTTACGCTTACCATGCAGGATACTGCATATATTCTCAAGATGATGTACGAGCTGAATGTGCTTCCACTTGCACTTCAGATTACTAACATCGCTGGAAACGTGATGTCGCGGACTCTGCTTGGAGGCCGGTCGGAAAGGAATGAGTTTCTATTGCTGCACGCCTTTTCGGAAAAGGATTATATAGTGCCCGAGAAGCAGTTGTTTAAGGATAACGATGGAACTTCCAAGGCTGAAGCCAAGTCAACTGCATCAAAGAGGAAGCCCGCATATGCGGGTGGTCTTGTATTGGACCCCAAAGTTGGTTTTTATGATAAACTTGTTTTACTGATGGATTTTAATTCGTTGTACCCCAGCATTATACAGGAGTACAATATTTGTTTTACAACTATTCCTCCCGGCACCAATGAGGAGCATATGGTCTTGCCCGATCAAAAACTATCACCCGGTAAGCCCATTGATTTTAGAAATAATATTTTGGCTGTGTTATACATACAATAGAACGACATCTTCTCATTTGCAGGCATTTTACCAACTGAAATTCGCAAACTAGTAGAAAGCCGACGCGAGGTCAAAAAGCTCATGGCCAATCCGGACCTGTCTCCCGACTTACGAATGCAGTACAACATTCGCCAAATGGCCCTGAAGCTGACGGCCAACAGCATGTACGGGTGCCTCGGTTTCACCCACTCACGTTTCTATGCCAAAAATCTAGCAGCGCTTGTCACATACAAGGGCCGAGAAATTCTCACCAACACCAAGGATCTCGTTCAAAAAATGCTTTATGAAGTTATCTACGGTGACACGGACAGTATTATGATCAACACCAACTGTTTGGACTATGAGGAAGTCATGAAGATTGGCGTCAAGATCAAACAGGAGGTCAACAAGTTGTACCGGCAGGTGGAGCTTGATATCGACGGAGTTTTCAAGTATTTGCTGTTACTGAAAAAGAAGAAATATGCGGCCGTCACACTGTCAAAGAGCAAAACTGGCGAATTGGTAGCACAACAAGAACACAAAGGTAACGTGTAATTAGTTATAGCAAGAGGTGAAAACTAACAGATTACATAATTTTATATAATTACCTACTAGCCCATTGCTATTTATACCAAACATACATATAATGAAAAGCAAAATCAAATTAGAAAGTGCAACACAGAAAAACTCGTGTAAGCTATTTTTGTCTCAAATCGGCAACTGATAAAAAAAAAGCGTGTTCAAGTTGTCAAACCACATTTGACTTTGGTTATAACAGTAGATGATACTCAGTAGAACACTCTAAACTGGTATAAGTTATCTTTTAAGATCAGATTGGTTATTATCGCTGGACTACTAGTGGATGAAACATAGGTGTCAGAACCATATATCTAATACTTACTATATTGCTAGCGGCTATGAGTGGGAAACTTACCAAGGAAGTGAGACAGACAACCAACTCTTCAATGTATAATGGTGAGCTGTGTGCAAGCGCGGCGGCGTCGTCCGGCCAATGGGGAAGTGGTCAAGTTTAAAATTCGCTTCTAAAGGCGGAGTTTGAATTCTCACGCATGCGCACGAGACGCGTTATACTCTAAGTGAGACTATGTCGGCGCCGTAATGTTTTCTGACGTTTCCAGGCCCTACTAGAAGTCTTTCAGTTTGTAAAGTACACAGCGTCATAGATGCGCAGAACGCTAGAAACGTCCGGACGAGTCCATTACGTTCAACAAGGTGATTTCCGCTGTTGTATTCAGTTCATTGCCGTTCGTCGAGTCATTTTGTTTAGATGTTTCCATGACTATTAACTCGTTAATAATACCAAAAAGGGGTTTGGGCGAGCACCTTACAGTTTGGTAGCTACATGCCGCATTGGGGTTAGTCATTTATTGTCCGTAGCTCCATATTTAAACTTTCTCACGTCGCACGCGTATTCAAGAGTCTTTGCCCTGCGCCCTCTGCCAGATTCCCAGCTGTTGTCTAAAATGCTGCCACGACCAAATGGCGAAGTTCCATGCACAACTTTGGCAAAAATTCACAGCAAAACGGGCAAATTTAGTAATAATGCCTCGCGCGGGATGGAGCGGGTGACGCACGGCGAGTCCTCCCGCGGCGGAAAGCGTTTAGGGGAGGACGGCCTCGCGAGCTTCTGGCAGACCTTGTACTTCTTATGACATGCTAATTTATTTAGCATTAGAAACCAAAAATAAATCAGCATGAAAAGTTCTCCTTTAAAATGGTAATTTTAATTTGCCCCCCTAAAAATACCCATTGCTACGCCACTGATACCGTCTATTGGCGCATAACTGTAGCCACGCCTATGTACTTCTTGCTTTGAAGCCACTCTAGCAATATATGTGTATTATATATATGGTCAGAACACAGATCAGACAGTAACTATAGTATGATCAAAAATTATTTTCATCTAGTATGACCATGGAATACTTCATTTATGAATGCAACTATAAATCACTTAAAAAGCAAATGTCAAGTTTGACATTTAAGTGTAAAGTTGGGAAGTATTCCATGGCCATACTAGATGAAAATAATTTTCGATCATACTTTATTTAATGGCAAGACCAATAATAAAAAAAGTTCAGGTAATTTTTTTCTTTGTAATTTTTTTTTATCTCGTACAATTCAGACAGCAAGTAAGCAGATCTCGGTGATTGCGCATGTGTTTTTGGTAACAGTTGCAATCTGGTTGTTCTGTAGGTATACCCAGAAACAAATTACTAAAAACAAGGGTTTTGATTACAGTAGTAATTATTTTTGAGTTGTCAAACTTCTTAATTAGGAATTATGCAAAAATGTTATAGTTACATTTTCTGCATAGAATCAACCTTTTTATTCAATAAAATGGTAAAGATCTTGTGATGCAAAAAATAGAAGAAAATGTAATAAACAACTTAAGAGGTATATCCTTTTATCAAAGATTTGTTGATGACATAGTTACCACTGCTAACTCTCAAAACATAACTCTTATATATTTGACATGTTCAATATTCATCCAATATTTAAATTCTCTATTGAAAATGAAAATGATCTCGATCCAATATATTTCCTAGATTTTACTTTGATTAGAAACCCTAATGGAATTATATGTACCAATTGGTATGAAAAGAAAGTAAAGATTGATCGATATTTAAATTTTAATTCAATAACTGATGTAAAACATATATAAAGTTTAATAAACAATTTAGTACACAGTGCCATTTTACTTTCTTTCAAAAAATTTCATATTCAAAATTTTAAAAAATTAAAACAATATTACAAAAAATAACTATCCATTAACTTTTATCAATAAAATAACAGAATGCTTTCTTATATCCCTAAACTGTCACTACAAATAGAAAAAAAAATTTGAAAACTTTATTTTCAAATAACTTCCAAAAATCATAACAGATTAAGTAAAACGAAAATTCAATTAGTTAAAAGATATAACAAATATTAACAATGAATCTTACATAATATATCGATTAGAATGTAAAACCTGTGATACTAATTACATAGGGCAAACTAAACAAATATTTTAAAAAATAATGAACCAACATAAAAATTCCAGAAAAATTAAAATAACTACCCCCAACAAACCTAATACAGCTCTCTCTGATCATGTTGTTAATAACTTTCACAATTTTAATTTTAATTCACCAAAAATTTTATGTAATTCATCCATTTTGTAATTATATATAAACTGGTCTAGAGGCATTGAAGACCCATGGCTTGGTTGAGCTTTTTCCATTTTTTTCAGTCTTTTGCCGCCTCTTCCCAGTTTTTCACTCCCAGCTCCTATAAAACTTCCTTTATATCGTCCATCCATTTTCTTCTTGGCCTTCCTTTTCTGTTTGGACCTTCAACTTCTTCCTTCAGGATCATCTTAGTTAGTCTTGAATTATCCATTCTAGCGATATGCCCCAGCCAGCCCAACCGCTTTTGCTTTATTATGTTTATGATAATTGGTTCACTGCATAATCTTTTCAATTCTTTGTTGGTGCGTCTTCTCCATTCATTTCCCTCCTTTATTCCCCCGTAAATGCTTCTCCATATCTTCCTCTTCCATGCTTCTAATGCTTTTTGATCTTCCTTTCTGAGGACCCATGTTTTGCTCCTGAACACCACCGTTGGTCTGATCACAGTCTTATACAGTGTCACTTTTACTGTCCTTGTTACAATTTTGGCACTGAGAATTTTTAACTTGCACCCGCACTTCTCTTTATCTTGGATCCACTTTCCCCCTCATTTGTTATTTCGGTTCCTAAGTACACTACACTTTTAATCTGCTCAAAATTTTATAGTTCTTGTTCTGAAATTCTGACTCCTAAGCTTTCATGTTCCCTCTGCATAGCCTCCCCCGGCACCATATATTTACTTTTTTCTTCGTTTATTTTTAGCCTGTATGTGGTTTCTACCTGTATTAGGCTCTTGGTCAGCTCTTTTAGTTCATATTGTGTTTTTGTTATTAACACCACGTCGTTGGCATAAACCAAACATTACTGCAGTCCTCTCATGATGTTTCCTTCTCTTTCTATTTCCTTTTCCTTGTGTGCTCTAATAATCATGTCTTTATTTTGCCATCAAGAGCCAACAAAATCAATAACAATATTTTACAATAAATTAAACTTACATGGAAATACTGCAATGATAACAAAATCATGTGGCCGAGTTCAGAAAAATCTGCTCTTACACTTAACCATAAAAAAAAGTTATACAGGCAAACCTCGCTGTTCGCGGGGGTTACGTTCCAGAAAATTGCCGCAAAGCGCAAAACCGCGATGTGCAAGTAAACACATAAAAGATAAAAACGGAATTAGGTTTCATGAACTAGATTTATTTGTACTATGCAACCTCAAAAAATTCAAAAATACATAAACGTGCATATACAAACTAAAATTCCATACGTAACATAAGTCTGCCACTTGAATCTAGAGCTCGAATGTTCATTTGTTTATTTAAGTTATAATTTTACAATTTATTTCAGATCCGATTTAGTAATAAGAGATTCAAAGGAATAGGCTCGATAAGTGTGTTTACAAGTTCGAGATAAATAATGTTATTTAGCTGTTCACGACATAAACCGCATACGTCTGCTTTATTTACTTAATGTGTGAAAGTTGAAACAGTTAACGTTAGCAATTCCATCCGAAAATGCGCGAACGGCAAAGCAATCCGCGAACAGCAAAGAAAAGGGAGCGTAACATCAGATCAGCGAAACGCAAATTCGCGAACGGCAAGGTCTGCCTGTACCAACAGATTTATTTGCGTTTAAACTATTGTGTTTAAATCGCAATTTAATTGATTAACAGATTGAATTATGTCACCAGTTGCACAAGATTTATAAATCTGGGTGTTGTCAGCGTACATATGAATGTTACAATGTTTAGTATAATTTTGCAGATTACTTATATAAATAGCAAACAGCAGGGGGCCCAAAATAGATCCTTGTGGTACGCCTGCTAATACCTCTTGCGGCGAGGAATAATTACTATTTAAAGTGACAATTTGAAACCGACCAGTCAAATAATTTTTTATAAAATTAGAAGCGTCCGCACTAAAACCAATATATGGAAAAATTGAGATTAAAAGGGTATGATTTATAGTGTCGAACGCTTTACTAAAATCTAATAATACGAGGCATGTTAAATGCCCAGCATCGCACTCTTTCAAAATATCATCGGTTATGTGATTTAAGGCAAGTGTTGGAAGAATGCTAATAGGTCTTCTCAAATCAGATAATTGTGAAGGATTATTAATTTTAAGTAGAGGTTTAATTAATGCTAGTTTCCATACGTCTGGAAAATAATTTGAAGTTATTGAAGTGTTAATTATATGAGTTATGTACGGGACAATCACAGGACAACACAGTTTAATCATATCAATATTAATATTATCTGAACCCATTGCTTTGCTTTTCATACTCATTATTATTTTAGAGACACTTTCAGTTGAAACTGCATGAAAATGAAATTCCTTGTGGAATAAACCTTCAGTTTCATAATAGTGCAACTGATCTTCGCTCAGATTCAGTTTTGGAATTCCATTAACAAATAAATTATTAGTTGCATCTGCATTGTTCATGCAATGTGCTCATTTGTTGCATATTTAATATTTATTTATGAAGTTCACTCCACAAAGACTTGCCTTCTTTGTTATTCAGAATATGCTCATAGTATGCCTTTTTTTCTTGCCTTATAGCATGTGTTGTGTAATTTTTTATGAGTTTATAATAATCCCAATTTTTTTTTTTCCTTTTTTAAATTTAAATTTTGCAAATGCATTATACAGGGTCTGGCAAAATGAACAGCTTCTAAAAATTTGTTAATTTGGATAGTAAAACTAATAGACATATTTGTAAACTACAAAGATGGGAATTTTTATGTTTTAAATATAGTGGCTCGCAAATGGCCGCCGTCCTCGACAATGCATTTCTCTACACGGCTATGAAAATTTTTAATCACATGCTGTGGAATAGCATTAATTTCATTTCCTATGGTAGTTTTCAACTCTTCTAGATTTCTGGGATTATTTGCATACACCCAGCTTTTTAAATAACCCCAGAGAAAAAAATCTGGAGCTGAAAGATCCGGAAACCTTGCTAGCCAAGGAATGGTACCATTCCTTGAAATCAGCCTATTTGGGAAAAAATCCCACAAATAATGCGTTGTTCTGTTGACAACTGTCAACAATTATAACAAAATCTCCCAGGCCCATTCTTTCAGTTAAAAATGTTGCCGTAGTTAATTATTTTTTCTATTACTAATGAAATAAAATGGGTAATACATTTTACTGGACCTTGTATATCTTTAATGGTTCAAGTGACTTTTAGTAAATAAATAAATAAAAATAAGTGCTTCAAACAAATTTAAATATAAATAAATAAATAAATCTTTATTTAGCAATCTGCTAATAATAAACCACTACACATTTTGTTTAACATAATTTGTACATAGTTTCTTATATTCCTTAATTCCCACACATGTTTTTATTTCCTCCGGTAGCTTATTATACATAGAGAACCCATAAAAGAAAATAGAATGTCTATCCCTATACGTACGAATAGGCTGTATAAAAAAAAAAAAAACTTCGTGCCTCCTCGTATTATAATTACAGTGAAGTCCGGTTATAACGAACCTCAAGGGACTGTAGAACATGGTTCGTAATAGCCAAAGTTCGTTACAAGAGTTACAACAACAAAAAATGTGCGAGTTATTATAAACTTACTTTAATATCCATAATCGGCCACATTTGTACAATAAGTATAGAAATAATTATGTAAGAACGATAAACACGTATTTAATAGATATTTATTTAAAAAAGTCAGATATTTTTATCTGCTTAGTATTAGTAGCCGATTAAAGTTTGTCTATGTAAGCATCTACTTCGGCAAAACTATTTAATATACTATCCGGAATATTATGCGATTGCAGAAAATAGCGGATATCATTTATTTTCTTAATTGTCTCATGTACTGTTGGAATGGCAAGATCCTTTCCCGAAACCGATTCGTTGTCATCTTCGCTGCTAATTTCTTCGACTTGCTTATTTTTGGTTTCTCGAATAATAGCTTCGTCGCTTAAAAGTTCTGTAGTGGCAATATTTTCGTCGACAAGTATGTAAGCTTCAAGGTCACAATCCTGAAATCTGCCCATATCAATCGTTGAAATAAAAACAGGCGAGTCATCACTTTCTTTTTTATGTTGTTTATACAACCACTCGGACAAGGGCAACACAATCTGCTTACCTAAACAATTCACTAGCCATAATAAATTTGGGATTCACAGCAGTTCTTGCAAGCAGGTTCGCTATAAAAGGAAACTTTTTTCTTTTTCACGTTATAAGCAAAAGTTTGTTATATGCGGGTTCGGTATAATAGAAAAATTTTAGCATTATTGTAATGGGAATTTTGGCGGGACTTTTAATTTAGTTCCGTATAACCGGTAGATCGTTACAAGCGGGTTCGGTATAAGCGGTCTCGACTGTATGTACATCTCTAACATACTGGAAACAGTTCAAGTAACTTGGCAATAACTTATTCTTTAATTTAAAAACAAATAATAGAACACTTAAAGTTAATCTCTGCTTTACGCTCAAAAATTGCAGCTTATTCAACATCGATTTCACTGATGTATATCTATTACAAGATAAAATCGATCTCATAGCTCGATTCTGAATTTTCTGCAATTCACTTAAATAACCCTCACCCAAACCAAATAGTAGCGTCGCACAATATTCCATATTGGGAGCAACAATAGATTTATACAGCAATATCTTACTCCAAGTACTTAAACATCTGCTCGCCCTTGACAAGTATCCTACTTTTCTCCCTACCTTAGCCTTAACAAACCTAAAATGACTTTTCAAGCTTAATGTATCGTCAATGATAATTCCCAAATACTTCATTTCCCTGACCCGTTCCACCTTCACCGCGTCCACTTCTATTTTGACATCAATCCCTGCATTCTCAATCCCCTGCAAATTATTCTGACTACCTATAACCATAAACTTAGTCTTGTCGACATTTAATTTTAAGCCATTGTTACAAATCCATGTATACAACGCCCTCAATTCTGAATTTATTACACTAACAATATCTTCCAATACAGTTTCCCGAGTAATAAATCATTGTATCGTCCGCAAATAGTACAACTTCACACATTTTTATGCATAGATCAATGTCATTAATAAACAAGATAAACAGCAGCGGACCCAGAACTGACCCTTGCGGTACACCCCATTTATTCACCTTTTCTTCGAATACACCGTTACCATATTTAGTTCTTTGTGAACGATGTTGCAAGTATGAAGTAAACCAATTCAACACATCACCCCGAATTCCCATTACAGCCAACTTTCCTAACAGTAATTCCCTATCAATTGTTTCAAATGCCGATCGGAAATCTAAAAACACTGCCACTGTGATGTTATTCTCATCTATTTCTCTCTTCCATTCAGCCCACAGGAACTTAACAATGGTTTCACAGGAATGATGTTTACGAAAACTTGTTTAAGATGCCATTTTTTTCACAATAATCGGTTAATTGTCTACTCACAGCAATTTCAAGTACCTTTTCATATATAGGTAAAACATTTATTGGTCAAAATTCTGCATATATTACAGTATTACTGACTTTAGGAATAGGCACTATTGTAGACGTTTTCCATTTATCTGGGAAGCATTCTCTACTGAGAGATGTATTTATTACTTCAACAAATCTCTCTCCAATCACATCGAAAGCTGTTTTTAAAATATATGCAGAAATACCCTCGTCAGTACTTGATTTATTTGGTAACTCTTTTATGATTTTTTTAATATCATTTATTGACAGTAGCTGAAATTTACAGAATCGTGCTTGTATCGGTTACTTAATGTTAATTCATTGTTATCCAGTTTCGGTATTCCATTAACAATTTTATCTATGCTGCTAATAAAAAATATGTTAAACCTGTTTGAAATCTCCAAATTATCACTGACGTAATCATTTCCGAATTTTATTTCTTTAGGTAAACTCCCTTTCTTTTTACCTACTATATCCTGTAATGCCTTCCACATACGCTTACAGTTTCCCTTATTTTCATCAATTTCCGTGTTGTACCACTCCACTTCTGCTTGCCTAAGTAAAGCTACAACTTGATTTCTAGCTGTTTTAAATCTTTCCCAGTCCTCTCTTCGCCTGATCAATGCTGCAATTTTATACAGGTTATAACTCATTTTCATATGTCTTCTAATGACACCACTACACCATTTTTTACTACCATATTGAACTGGTGTTTTGATCACACGCATAGGGGCAGTCATGTCTAATGTCTTAATTATGCACTCTATTAAATTATTGGTAAGAATATTTATGTTTGCACAGTTAGGATCCCAATCGGCGATAGAAAGCAGATGTTTAAATAAATCTTCATTCCAATTCCTAAAATTTCTTCTTAATGCTGACACAAGTTCCTGTGTTTCTTTCTCACTTTTGCGCAGCATAACCCCAACAATGGAGTGGTCTGCTATTCTTGGAGTATGGTGAACACTACCTTGAAGAGTCACGTCGTTTGATATGAATAAATCCACCATCGTTGCACCATCCTGGTTTATTCTTGTTGGTTCTTCTACTAACAACTTCAATCCAAAGTTATCTATCATCTCCCTTAATTTACCAAATCACCAGTTAAGATGATCACACTTCGGTCTACTATCGCATCTTCAAGAATATCTTCCAAGAAATTCAAGAAGTTTGCATCACTACTTGAAGGTGAATGATAAAGAACCAGCAGTTTGTAAGTTTGCACTTCAGTCTTAAATTTAATTCCGAGTACCTACCCATAAATTAGTATCATATGAGTTGGTTAGGAATATTTTATAACTCAGATCATCCCTAATATATGCTGCAACCCCACCAGAATGTCTACTGCACGTTAAACATTTCTCACATTTATACCCACTTATTTCTATTTCATTTTCTTCAATTTCCTTGGCAATTCTTGTTTCAGTTAAAAAAATGATTGAAGGTCTGCAGTCATAAACTAACAATTCTATCTTTTTTTTGTTTGATATCAAACTTTGCGCACTTACAGTTAATACTTGCACCCGTGCATCCCAACTTTTCTGATAATTCGGTAATTGCTATATGTTATATGCTACATTTTCTCTACGTCGTTGCACTTGTTTCAAGTACACCGGGCATTCCAAATCAAATGCAGCATGATTGCAATCCAGATTCAATTTCAACCTCTCATTGTAAGCCACACAATTTATACATTTGGTTAAATCATTTTTACATTCCTTGACTTTGTGGTCTTGTTCTCCACATTTGACACAGCATGAATTATTTGCACAATTCTCAGCCTTATGATTATATCCGAAACATTTAAAACATCGAAATACATCAACATACTCAAATACTGGACATACTATCCATCCTATCATTAACTTTCCAACCCCCATTATTTTATTATATGTATCGCCGTCTACCTGTACAATAGCCATATACCTACTTTTCATTCTTTTCACCACTTTCACCTCAATCTCTAAGTTGTCTTTATTACAAATCAGACTTTTATTCTGTGTTATGATGGCTTTTTCAATCTCTTCTTTAGTTAATTCTTCCTCTATCCCAATAATTTTAATGCCTGGGTTCTTATGTACTAAATGAACACTGTATTCCTGACCCATATTTTTCTCGACCTTAAGTTTTAGCTTATCTCTGTCAACTACGTTTTCACACGCAATCAATATTCCACCCCTGCTGATGGCTTTAACCTTTAAAACTCCAATTTCTAATTCAGCTGGAATCACACTTTTTCACATCTTTCTTAGTTTTTTCCGTATTTTCACCTGATTTCGGTTTCACAATTAATACTTCATTCGGCTCCACTTTTACTATTTCTGCATATGATTTCACCTTCTTAACATCAATCGTTCCCGACTCGCATAGTTTCTTACCTTTCAACTCTTCACTAAGCTCCGTCAGCAACTCACTTAGCTTTCCTATTTTCCCTACTTCATTCCTGATTTCTTTTAAATTCTCTTGTACATCACTATTCGCCCCAATGCCTTTTTTCCACCCCTTATTACACTTTTCACAGAAGAATTTCAGAATACGCTTCTGAAGCTTAATGCAACGAATTTCAGTGGTAGATAACTTGCTGCAGGTTTCATGTATTGGCTGCTCACAGTTATCGCAAGAGAAAAAGGCATCCTCCTCTGTAATAGGATCATTACAACCCCTACAGGTCATTGCACTAATGTTATAACCTCACTTTTCTCACTTCTAACATGAAATTACAATAAATATCATCTAAACACAAAATTTTAATATATCCACACAAAACCTCATCCAGTTCACGAAATTAAGGTTCAGCAACACAAAATGTTTACTTAAATAAGACAAAACTTCTTTAAAAACATAAGAAACTTTGACATTCTGCCTAACTCATGAACAAGGGTCATTTAACAAACAGTTATTTAACATGTTAATTTTCTCGTCTATCAACGTTGTAAAATATATTTCTGGTAAATGCAAAAAAATGTATGTCATGATAAAAATGTGCTTTATTTAAATATTTGTAGTCTCTAAATGTTATAAATTTATTTGGTTTTACTGGTTTAGACATGTTTAAAGTACTAAGTACAAAAAAGTACAATCAATAACATCCGTTTGAATAACCTTGCTAAGATCATTTATAAGTATTAAATCTAATAAATTCAAGTTCCTGGTTGGTTCATTTACGACTTGTGACAGTGAATAATTTTCAATCTGATAAAAGTATTGCGTTTGTATAGAAGTGACGTTAAACATGTTAATATTGAAATCACCGAGACAACAAACAATATTGTTATCAGGTATAATAAAGAAAACAGAATTATCTAGATAATCTAAAGTATGTTTTTTTTCTATAATAACTGTCAAAGTGTTACAATGTTGGTAGATATGTGATTAAAACGCTAGGAAATTTTTTTATGTGTCAATTTTTAATGTCAAAGTTTCTTAATTTGAACTCTTGACAAATTTCTTTTTTTAACATGGAATCATCATCATCAATAAAATCGGATAAAAAAGAAAACCAAGAAATATCTTACATTATAAGAGCCGATACCGTCCGTAAGCACTGGCGCGCGCACACGCAGCCTGAACGGCGTGCATGGTAGCAAGCGGCGCGCGCGCAGGAATGGCGAGACTGCATTTGTATTGTTAATGCTGGCAAGGCCGGACGTCGGCTGGCCCCTGTTAATCAAGCATTTTTATTGTTAACCGTTTCTTTACGCTGGCAGGGCCAGACGTAGGCTGGCCACGAGTTCTAGTTTTAAATGCAAAAATGAAGCAAGCGATATTAAATTATGACATATCTGTCAAAATGACAATAATTTTTTTAGTGGAAGAAAAGAACTAAAAATCTGTGTACCAACATTATTAAAACTAGGGACCCTGCAGGAATGCAACTTATCCCCTAGAAAGTTGACCTAAAAAAAAATTTATAAGTCTTATAACTCATTTGTGATGGTCTGTATACTTCACCTACTGTGATTTTATATGTTTTCAATTTTAAAGGATATCCACAATCAATTGCATTATTTACATCACAGACTGTAAAATTTATAGGACTTTTAATATAAAGAGCAACTTCTTCTTTAATATTCCGATCTTTGCTTATTAATGTAAAATCATTTATGGTTAAATAAACACACCGGCAAAATTAGAGGAACACAAAAAACATCATATTTTGGGATATTCTGTAGCATTATTTGATTGAATTATGTTTCAAGCTTTAATATTATCAATACACACCTTCAGAGAATAACAATTAACGATATAACAGATGAACCTACCTAATTCAGGTTGCAGTTAAATCGGGCATTTTTCACAACAACAGAAAACAAAATCGTGAACCCTCGTTGTAAACTAACCAAGAAATAAGCACTTGTCTTCAAGAACAAAATCGTAAACCCTCGTTGTAACCTAACCAACAAATGAGCACTTGTTTTCGAGAACACAAAAACCCAAGCGATATGTCAACAATAAAACAAATGATAATTAGGCTCAAATGGGTGGCTAGATTTAATGTTAGATTGCTATTTTTACTTCCTTTTACGATAAAGGAAGTATTGGATTCACCCCAAAAATTCGAAATTGAGTTTTCAACAGATCTTCACGTTTCAGAGTCCCCTGATCCCAAAAAACATATTTTTTTTCATTGGTCTGTCTGTGTGTGTGTCTGTGTGTGTGTGTGTCTGTGAACAGAATATCTCAAAAACGACAAGAGGTATGGCGTTGAAACTTCATATATAAGTTTTGTGTACTATGTAGATGAGACAGCAAGCTTTTGAAGAAAATCGCATAACCGGAAGTAGCTGTTTACTCTTGTGATTTTTCGGTTTTTTTCGATTTTTTCAAAAACGGCTCTAACGATTTTTTTTAAACTTTATATTTTGATTAAATTTTTAATGTGTATTGATGTGAGATATGTGATTTTCCAGTTGAATACTTCTAAACTGGGTTTCTTTTGTTTTTTTTTCTATTTTTTTTATTAACTCCTATTTTAAATAAAACACCCGGTATATTATTACATTTTCGAATTCACCTTAAAATTCTAGAGAAAATTTGTCTCTTCAACTAACGCTCTATTTTGTACCGTTTTTGTAGAATTTGTAATTTTTGAAAATTTTTGACAAATTTTTAAAAATTAAAAATGAAATTTTTGACTAATTATAAGATCACTGTAAAAGGAAGTTGTGTGAGTGTATCACACCAGATTTTTTATTCATTATACATGCAGAAGTAACATTTATAACCAAATTGAGTCATATATATCCTAAAACATAGCGAAAATATGACTTTTTTTGTGTTCCTCTAATTTTGCCGGTGTGTGTATAATTAGAATCAACAATATTAGATAACCATGTTTCTGATAAAGCAAAAATTGTGAAGTCATATTCATTAATTATATGTCTAATATTATCTGTTTTTGGCAGCAGAGAGCGTACATTCAAATGAGATACTTTAAAGAAGTCATTATTTTCATTCATAATTATGAGAAAATGTGCAAAATGTACAGAAAGAGCCTCGAGTTCAAAACGTTGATATGCGGTCTTGTATTATAAATCATTTAATAAAGAAGAAATATCATTATTTGACATAATTTTATAAATTTTGTTTTTTTAATTTATAAAGATGTTACCCTCATTGGTCCAGCATGCTTTAGGATTGCATTTTTTTTAGCTTCCTTTAATAGTTGATATCTTGCGTGTGTTAAATACTCTTTTATAACAATCTTCGTTCCTTTTAGCTTTCTTTTGTTATTGTAGATATATCTCTTCACACTTTTACACACGAACTTTACGATGATGGGTTGACATGTCCCCTCAGCTCCTTTCAACCTGTTGCAGACGTCAATGTCCTCTTTGTTTAAAGTGATACAAATTTTTTGTGTGATGTTAATCACTGTTTCGACTAAATTTTCATTTTTATCTTCTTGGACATCAAATGTCCGTAGACTGTTGCACCTTGAATACTGTTCTTGATTGTCCAGTATACGATGTATATTTTCTAATTCGGCTTCAAGCGTAGCAATCTTGATGCAAGCCGCCTTTACTTCTTGCTTTAAGTTGTGCAACGCATCAGCTATTACTTTATTCATGACACCTTTAAAGTCACTGGATTGCAGCAAAAGTGCAACAACTTGCTTTGCGATTTCGGTAGCTTCTACACTACAATTACTAACAGAAGAAGTTGCTCTCGTTTTCATCGACATTTTAAAGTTAGTACTTGATTTATTCCGTATTCTAACTTGGCACCAGGTTTCAATTAGCGTCATTCTAACTTGCTCAATTAATTCGTCTTGGAGGTCTAGATTGTTCATTGCCTAATAAAACATTTGTCTTCTTATTTTGTCGTAAGCTTACTTTAAAGTCCACGTACAGTATATACACTTGCTTGTTCTCTTTATCATCATTTTCTTGTATTTATCTAATCAAAAAGATGTGGTCAGTTATTGATCTATTTTTCCGGAAACCCGCCTTGATAGTTCCCTATTACCTTTTCTGCTGTCTCCATTATTTTTATGTTTATTACTGTTGCTAGTACCTTGTATGCTACTTTTAGTAAAGCAATATTGGTCTGTAGTTTTTGAAGTCTGTTTTAAAGCCTTTTTTATGTATTGGGTTTATTATTGTTTCGTTCCATTTTGTTATCATTCTTTTTTTCCATATCTTCTTGATTAGTTCATACACCCACTGCACTAGGTATTCGCTCCCATATTTTAGTAGCTTGGGTGCTAAACGGTTGGCTCTCTTCTCTATTTCTCATTTCTTGTATACTAATTTTCACATGTTTTTATTTTTGAAATAGTTTGCTCATAGCTCCATCACTTCTTTGTCCCCTCCAACTATTTGATTTTTCTTGTTTTTGAAAATAATGGTTCTGGTTTGGTATCCATTCTTAGTGTCCCTCACACTTTTGTAGAAGGCTCTTGTGTCCTGCTTATTGTATATTTTCAATCCGTTCATATAGATGTTGTCTTTTCTTTCTTCTACAAATACTTTTAACTTCTCTTCTTAATTCCTCGTGTTTTCGTTGGGCGTCTCTAGCCGGATCCTTCTTTGTATTTCTATTATCTTTTCGCATTCTTTGTCGAACCCCTTTTTTTGTTTTTGTTCTCTGTCATACTGTAGCCTTTTCTGGGCTATTTTATTTATTGCCATTATTACATTCTGCCATTCTTCCTCTATTCCCTCCTTGTCTCCTAGTTCTTTTTCCAAATCCTGTATATATTCTTTCCTTGTTAAATCTAGCTTCAATTTTTCCTGATTCCATTTTCTTTTATATTGATTTTTTCTCTTGTCTGTTCGTGGTACCATTATTTTCATCTTTGCACACCTCATGAAATGGTCTGACAATATGTTTCCACCTCTGTAGCTTCTTACATCTTCTGTGATGCTGCTAGCGTGTATGTCTTCCAGTGCTATGTGGTCTATTTGGTTAATTGTGTTGCTGGGGGGCTATCCATGTTTTTTTATGTATTTCTTTGTGCTGTAGGAAGGTGGCTCTTAATTTCATATTTTTTCTGCCGCAAATTTACCAGCGTCTGTCCATTGTTGTTTCCCGTTTCATGTTTGCTAAAATTTCCTACTACTGGTATGTTTCTCTTCTCTACCCAATTTGGTGTTGAAGTCCCCTATCAAAATCTTGATACCATAGTTAGGTATTCTGCTATATTCTGCTTCCAGTTTTTTGTAAAATTGTATTATTGTTCCTTTTACTGTTTTCTTAATTATAAATCTTGTATTCTGTTCCTAACCTATTGTCTTCTCCTCCCCCGTTAAATTGTATATAATCTCTTATCTCCATCTTGTAAATAATTTTTTTATTAATGGCAGGTAACATTATAAAATCAGAAATGTTCACCTACCTGATATAAATAATGTAAAACTTTATTTTCAGGAAAAATTATATCTTCTTCTTCTTCTTTCACGGCTCCTTCTGCCCTCTCAGGCGTCGGATTGGAAAAATTATATAACTATTGTATAATACAATTGTTCACAATATTAACTTAAGAAGGTAAAATCGTAACCGAAATATAATTTACAGTTTTTTTAAATCTCTCATTACATGAATGGCTGCAATTTTTCCCTATTAAAAATTGAAGAATATCCAGCCGTATCAACATAAAATTCCAACAAAGTTTTTAATGTACCTACCCAGGTATAGGACATTCTCTTAAAAAAAGTAATTTAGGTTCACTACACTTTTTTCGGCCACCCTGTATAATCAAAAATATTTTAATAACGTGCACCACCTTTGTACCTGCAACTTTTATATAAGCACATTTTATGTAACTGTCATAATTTTAGCATTATCTTCCTCTTCTTAATTTTTGCTGGATTCTATATTTATTGTACAGGTATTGTGTAAGCCAGGTGATGTATATTATTGGTTTGTTTTTGTCTACGCTTTAAACATTTTTGTTCGATATATGAAACAAAACCAAATAGTTTTCGAGTTCGGATAAGGTGTAAATGCCAAAATATTTTTAAGTTAGATGCTGATATTCTAGGAATCGCTCCTGCTTGTTCTCAAACCAAGATTTTGCGAAAATCAATCGAGTTAATTAATATATAGAGTGTTTTTAGAATTCACTTTTAAAAAATAGTCAAGAGTAAACTACCTTTATTAGAAGAGATAACAAAAAAAGTATTAAAAGAAGTTGGCTAGAATTTAGAGTAATGGCAGACTCAATTTTCAGATAGATCGACCTGCTTTGATTTTTTGAATTGTTTGGATTTTATATACCAACATACTTTTTATCGTGGCTGTAGGAGGCACTCTAACTAGTTCATGAACTAAGATGTTTAACAAAAAAACAATAGAGTTCTTCCTACAGCCACAATAAAAGGTATGTTGGTATAAAAAATTAAAAAGTCAAAGTAGCCCGATTTGTCTGAAAATTGAGTCTGCCATTCCTCTTGATTCTAAACAACTTTTTTAGTTTACTCTTGACGATTGCAAAAACATCCTGCATATTAATTAATTTGATTAATTTTCTCAAAATTTTGGTTTGAGAACAAGCAGGAGCGATTCCTATCACTCAAAAATATTTTGGCATTTACACCTTATTCGAACTCAATCCGTGGACACACTCTGTAATATTGTATTAAAAAACACGTTTTCATCTTGTATAAGTTGTGAAAACTGTGTTGAAAAACCCACTTCTACTTTCATTCATTATTCCAGGTTTGGACATCGTCAGGCGTGATTGGTCCCAACTGGCAGCCACAGCAGGTAAATTCACGTTAGACAACATATTAAACGAGCAGTCGTCCGAGGACCGCATCGAAAACATCCACTCACACTTGGCCAAACTCAAAGAGGATTTGGAACAAGGCCGTGTACCCCTGTCGCTTCTGGTAATCACAAAGCAGATAACAAAGGACCCCAGAATGTACGCTGACAAAAACCAACTACCCCACGTGCAGGTCGCCCTACGGTACAACAAGAAGGGAGGCCGAGTGCTAAGGGCCGGCGACACGGTTCCTTATGTTATTTGTGACGATGGCACCACAGTGTCGGCTACACAGCGGGCCTACCACATCGAAGAACTGAAAAATTCCGAAACACTGAAGATCGATGTGAAGTACTATCTTGCCCAACAGATACATCCAGTGGTGTCACGCTTATGCGAGCCCTTGGAGGGCACCGATGCATATCAAATTGCCAGCTGTTTAGGACTGGATACAACCGCATTTAAAAGGCCTGTCGATAGGAGCGCAAATAACGTGGGCGAGAGCGTGAGAAGGCATGAAAATAGATATTTAAATGCTGCACCGTTTGTCTTTAATTGCATTTCATGCAAAACCGACAACCAGGTTACCGGAGTTCTGGCTAACAAAATCCCATTTTTAGCAAAGTGTGCCAATACGGAGTGCAATGTCACTCCTATAGAATATTTGCCTTCTGTGCAGAACCAACTTGTGCTTAAAATCCGTGGCTTTGTTAAAAAGTACTACCGCAACGAACTGACTTGTGAAGATCCAGCTTGCCCCAACGATACTGTTCGCTTGCCCATGAGGTTTGCTGGGAAGTATCCAGTGTGCACGTTCTGCAAAAAGGGTGTTATGTACAAGAAGTACACGGAGAGTGATCTGTATACTCAGCTGAGCTACTTCCAGCATATTGTTGACCTCAGCAAGTTAGAAGAACGTAAGTTGCTATTGTTTTATGCTATTTCATTTTATTCTCAAAACAGGCCTTTTTGTCTTATTACAAGGGAATGCAGAATAGTATATTATATTATGAGGGACTAAAGTGCACCATTTAATCCCGCGAGTGGAGTTTGTTGCCTCGAGGGCGAAGCCCGAGTGCAACAACCACTTAAGGGATTTAGGCACTTTAGTCCCGAGGTGTATACGCTATTTTTTGCACTTTTGGGAACATTTTCATCAAACATTTCCAAAATTTGGAAACTGACAATTACAATTTATTAAAAATTGAACTGCAGCAGGTCCTGGATAGCCTGAATCAGTTGGCAGTACTGAAGTGTATTGTCAGTATATGTGAAATTCGAGATTTGCAGGTTAAGTTTTGCGTCACTGTGTGTCAAATGACAAACAAAACCTAACCTACTAATCTCGTGTGTACATAAATTTACCATAGTTACGGTATCAATTTTACTTTAGTCTCTAGGGATTTAGGGCCGGTTCTACAATGCAAGTATATATCGAGAGATCCAAAAAAAACTGTTCCTCGGCGGGCTGTGGAAATTCAACGTATGAATAATATGTACGTTAATGTCAAATTCGAGGTTAGCAGGTTAGGATTTGCGTCATTTTGTGTCAAAACTGACGGAAAACCTAACCTGATAACCTCGAATTTGACATTGACGTACAGTGTCACCAACATATTATTCATACGTTGAATTTCCACAGCCCGCTGAGGAACAGTTTTTTTTGGATCTCTCGATACCTAGAATAAGCTATCCGACGTATAATTGTCAGAGTTTCCTTTGTTACAGCAATTGTTTCTAGGGTATTTATTCCCCAGATAACTTTATCCTTGGTTTGTAGAACCGGCCCTAAATGAGCTACTTTAGTCCCTGTTTACGGGGGACTAAAGTTTCAACTTTAGTCCCGGAAGTGCTTAAAAAATAATAATACAGTCTGTTCTACAAAAATGGCCCCGCCTTCTAGCTACTTTATTATTTATTTTAGACCCAATAAACCTTATATCAAATGAAATGGCACATAAAAACCTACATTTTAAAACTACCAGAAAATTTTTATCTTCAATTGTTTCAGAGTGGTGACGTCACATGCAATTTTTTGTTTGTTTTTCTGAGTTACGCTTTTGTTTATAGTTTTGTATCATGGCCTCCCACTGTGAAAAAGTTTTTGTAATGTTTCACGAAAATTTTCTTATGCAAGTGCATGAAATATTTATATTGTTGCAAAGAGAAAAAAAAACCTCTACCAGAAAACGTAAAAAAATATATAGTGTCATTTAAAAAAATTGCATGTGACGTCACCACTCTGAAACAATTGAAGATAAAATTTTTTTGATTGTGTTAAAATGTAGGTTTTTATGTGTCATTTGATTTGATATAAGGTTTGTTGGGTCTAAAATAAATAATAAAGTTGCTAGAAGGCGGGGCCTTTTTTGTAGAACAGACTGTATGTGACTAAACTGTTTAAATGTAGGAAACTGTATGCATGAGAAAATAATTGCGATTGATATTTTTAACTTAGCAACATACAATCTGGCAAATCGTTTATAAATATTGAAATAACATTGGTTCCAGATATGATCTTTATGAGACTCCTGAATTGGCTTTAACATTACCAGATGTATTTCCATCATGTTTTATAGCAAAGTACCTATTTTGCAGATATCCCAGTGTATTTGAAATAAGTTCTTTGTGATACAAGTTCAGTAGTAAGGTGGTGAAATTGATTAAGGACTTCTACGAAGTCAGTATGCATTATATCAGTTTATCCTTTTCTTCCAGTTTAGCCATAACATCATGAACTTCTTCTTTCATTTATTCTTTTATATATTACTGCTTACTTCCAATTGGCTGATATTTATAATACGAGAAATATTCAATACAGCAATCAATACAGTAACTTAAATGTATGTATAGTAAAATCACGGAAACAAACGGTGCACGTCCTCAACAAGTCATGACGCCATAAAATTAGTACGTTTATATTATAACTTATTTCGCAATGGATAGGCAACACACAGAGCAGCAAATTTGGATAGGCCACCCATAAAACAACAAACTTTCTAATAATTATTTCAATATATGTATTTCTACAAAACTACAGATAATTATAAACTAATAGAATAGTTTTTCAACTGCAGTAAGGTTTTAAGCAAAGTGAAAATTAATTCTGCCGGCCTAATAATACAGTTACCACACAATTTTTTGTTTCACTTAAAGGAAATTACGTTTATAATGAAAAAAAGAACAAAGAAATATCAAAAATTTTATTTAAATAAATTCAAGCTAGGATAAGGCTACTTTTGGATCTTGTAGACGGTGTTTAAGTCTGTTGCTTGACATAAGATTCTAAAGTTAAACAAAATATGGGACATCGCAGGACTTTCTCGACCATTGGCTAACTTTGTACCGAATTACTGTTTTGGGAACCGGATTTTTAAAATTTTATACAACAAAAGGTTTATTTTTGCATTATCTGCAAGTTTGCTTCTATAAATGTGTTGCGTAACAACCTCAGTTATGGAGAAAATACTAAATAACCAAAAAATCGCAAGAGCTAAGTGGCACTTCCGGTTTTTAGATTTTAATAAAATTACTTATGCGTAATTAACATCTAAATGGAATGTCAGATATAAAATTTAAACAAAATAATTAAAGAAAGAATAATCAACATTCTAAATGCAAATCAACCACTTGAACAAGCAGATTTTAGAAGTGGTTTTTTCGACAACAGACAACCTACAAATTATAAACCAACTAATAGAAAAATGCATAACATAATGAAATATATAACAAAACAATAAAAAACATAATAAACCAGTACATCTAGCTTTTGTGGATAAGACTGCTTTTGGAATTGGACTACTCAAATATTCTAACTACTTTTACTATCTTAACAGCTTTCATCAGATGCTTCATTTACATTAATTATCAAAGGATTTATATCGTCCCTATTAGAACCAACTTCTCTATTTCACCAGTCAATCATTTCCTTTTCGGCATGGTGAATGGAATTTTTATAAGTAACTCTTACACCCGTATTCATAGTCGTTCGCCAGCGGATCGCCGGCGACTCGCCAGAGTTTCGTTATGAATAGTATGTTGGCGACACTGTACGTCTATGTCAAATTCGAGGTTAGCAGGTTAGATTTTGTGTCAGTTTCTGTCAAAACTGACTGAAAACCTAACCTGATCACCTCGAATTTGACATAGACGTACAGTGCCGCCAACATACTATTCATAACGAAACTCCGGCGAGTCGCCGGCGATTCGCTGGCGAACGACTATGAATACGGGTGTTAGAGTTTAAGTAACTCCAATAGTTGTATTTTTAGCAGGGCGTCTTCAAAATTTACATGGTGATCGTGTAACCATTCTTGTATGGCATGCTTATTCCATGAGGCATTTGGAAGTTTATCAGCTAGTGAGGAGTGATAACTAGCATTGTCCATAATAATGACTGATGGTTCTTCCAAATTTTTTAATAATTCATTTTCAAACCAATTTAAAAAATTGTACTGCTTCATTTCGCCATGATAATCAGGATTTTCTGTACTAGATGAAAATTGTAATGAAGCACCCGGAATAAAGAATTTCCAGCATGCAGTATAACATACCTAATAAAAAATTAGTTGAATCCAAGTTATAGTTAATTTGAAGCAAATGCTAATCTTTTTCCATCGCTTTTAATTCTTTTGACGCTTTTGCGATTGTCGTCTTGCCATGATCTACCTACAAAACTGTTTTCAAATATCCACATTTCATCTAGGTGGACAAACTGCAATGGATTAGTTGATTTCATATGCTTCACGTATTTTTGTAAAAATTCTACTCTACGTATATATATATATGGCGACTTTATTACAGCTATTGAGGCCGTCTATCGCATCCCAAACTCCATGCTTCTCTGTCTTGCCATAGGTCGTCTTGGAGATCTCTTCTTTCCATGGCCTTTCTTATCCCGTCTTTCCACTTGGTTCGTGGCCTCCCGGGTCTTCTTCTTCTAGCTGGTGTCCAGTTCCAAATAACACTCGGTAACCTCTCCTCTGTCATTCTTCTTACGTGTCCATACCAGGATAGCTGTTTTCTTTCTATTGTGTCCGTTAGGGTTGTCTCTATATTCATTCGCTGTTTAATATCTTCTGTTCTCACACGATCCAACAGTGTCACGCCACAGCATCGTCTCCAATAACTATTTTCGACTGCATTGATTCTTCTTTTGAGATTTTGGTTAATTGTCCATATTTCTGACCCATAGGTGACGCAGCTCTCTACCATTGATCTGAATAGTTTAATCTTAGTTTCTTTCCTAATTTCTTTACTCCATAGTATCGAATTTAACTGACTTGTTATTGCTCTTCCTTTTCCTATCTTATCCAGAATGTCTTTGTCATCCTTTCCATCATTTGTTAATTTTACTCCTAGATATCTATATTCTTGACTATTCAATTCACCTGTCACCTGTCAAAAAGAGACAAATGAAAATCCAGAATTCTGACGTTTCTTGACCAATCAATAAAATATCAGTGGATATATTTCCCTAGAAGGTATTCAAGTGACTATTGTAAACAAATGTGATTTTTATTAGAAAAAGTCAATATTAGTGTTCTGCTACTATAGAAATTGCGTAGTTTGTTGCTAGATTTACTGAAAGCTAATTTGAAAAAGTAGTTTGGTTCATTAAATAGTCCCTCGAATACCATTCTTAGTCAAAGTTAAGTAGATTATTTTTGCGGTGGTATAACTACTCATATCCATTGCCCTTGGGATTAGGACTCGTGCTAGAGCACTCGTCCTAATCGTACCAAAGCGCAATGGACATTCGTGACACCACCGCAAAAATAGTCGACATAACTTTGACTACTCATGGTATTATAAGTGAGTATTTTCAATAGTACCCATGTCTAACTTCATATTTTCTCCCTTTTCCCCAATTGTCATATACTTTGTCTTTTCCATATTTATTTCTAGACCCCATGCTTTGTACTCTTCTACCAGTTTTCTAAACATGTAGCATGCATCATCATAATCCTCCGCCAGAACAACTTGATCGTCCGCAAATAGTAAGGTGAAAACATTTCTTTCTCCAATTTTGACTCCCATTCTCTCACACTTTCTAATCCACTGATTCAGTGCTGTGTTTAAAAACAGTTTGAATAACGTGGGAGATATACAGCATCCCTGCCGAAGCCCTTTATTGACTTTAATGTAATTTGATCTTCCTATCCTCGTTTTTACTAGGCTTACATTTTGTTCGTACATTAATTTAACTGCATTTATATATTGCGGATGTATTTCGTTTTCTTGCATAGCTTCCCACAATTTAGTTATAGGGATACTATCATATGCCTTTCTTAGATCAATAAACATTAAATGAAGTTTACTCCCATGTGCTAAGGTTTTTTCTATCATTTGTTGTAATACAAATAGGTTATCAATACAGGATCTTCCTGGTCTAAACCCACTTTGTTCCTCCATTTCTTTTAATTGATTTTCAATCCTTCCTCGTAACATCCTGCCGTACAGTCTACCCGTAGACGCAGTAACACTCAAACCTCTGTAATTTGAGCAGTTTGTCTTGTCTCCTTTTTTATGTATTGAACTAATATTTGCGGTTTTCCATTCAGTAGGTATCGCTGCTCCATTTAAGCATTTATTAAACATTTTTGTTAAATATTCTATTACTACTATCGGCGCGTGTTTAAAGAGTTCTACCGGTATACCTCCAGGTCCAGGAGATTTATTATTCTTCATGTTTCTAAGTGCTTTTGACACCTCGTCAACTGTAAAATCATGGCATTTATTTTCTACCTTGTCCGGTTTATAATTGATACTTCGGAACTGTGGGCGTTTTTCTGTGAGTAGGTTTTGATAATATTTCTCCCATTTATCTAGTCCAATTGGATCAATCGTCAATTTCTCGTTTGAGTTAGTTTTTAGATTTTTTATTGTTTTCCAAGCTGCTCTCGACTTGGAACTCCCTAGTAGGTTGTCTATTTCGCTACATTTCCGTTGCCAATACATGTTTTTCGTCTTAATTATGTCTTTCTTAACTTCATAGCAGTATCTTCTATATATTTTTTTATCTTCAACATCTTTTGAGTTTAGCCATCGATAGTAAGCTTGTTTCTTTTCCTCAATTAAACGTTCAACGTTTTCATTCCACCAATATTCTCTAATTTTTCTATCGTTAGCTTTTATTCCTAGGGCCTCTTTAGCTGCTTCGTGTATATGTATTTTTAAGTTGTCATACATTTCATTTGGGGATCCATCTATTTGTTGTTTCATTTTTTGTGCTAATCGTAGTTTAAATAAGAACACAGTGGACTCGTTTGAGAAACTGTCTAAATTATATCTTGGGGTGTCCTTTTGATGCTGTTTTTGTTCTTGTTCTTCTGAGTGGGGCACTTTTTTATATTTGTGTTTTATGTATATGGTAGTTTCCAGTAAGTGATGATCTGATCCACACACAGCTCCTCGTTTTACTCTAACATCTATGATTTGAATTGAGGTGTCTTGTTTAATGATACTGTAGTCAATGATCGATTTTAAATTTCTCGTTTCTTGTGTCCATGTATATTTGTGAATGTCCTTATGCTGGAAAAAGCCATTCAATACTTTCAATGAAAACTGTTCGCATAGTTCTATTAAGCGCGTGCCGTTGTCATTAATTATGTCTTCCCCATGCTGTCCAATTTTTTCGTCATCTATTCGTCTGCCCACTCTTCCATTTATATCCCCTAAAATCACCGTTTCTTTCCTGTGTCCTACTTTGTTTAGCACCTCTGTTAGTTGTTCGTAAAATTCTTCTTTTACTTGTATATTAGCATCGTCATTTGGTGCGTACACTCCTATGATAAAGAACAGATGTTGTGATAGATTAAGTTCTAATGTTATTATTCTCTCATTTATTGCCTGCCAATTTTTGACGTGTTTTATAAATTTTCTCTTTATTGCTATTGAGACACCGGCTTTAGCTCTTTTATGCTTATCCACTCCACTATAGAAATGGATATATTCGTTTTTCATTTTGTTTCCTTGACCTTTCTTCTTTGTTTCTGTCAAGACCGCAATGTCTAAATTGTATGAGTGTAGTTCCTTAAACACTTCTCCTTCCTTTGTTCTAATTCCTTGGACATTCCAGGACCCTAATTTTAGGTACTTTTTTCGTTTTCGTAGTCTTTGTTGTTGTTTACTTTGTTTGGGATATTTAGCTAAAACAGAACTGCCCCCCCCGTATCCGATGGGGCTCCCTCGCTGTGAGGTGTGGATTTCCACCCGGGGTATGTCTTTCCTTAATTGATTTTTCATTCTGTTTATACATAGAATAAGTTTCGTGTGTCAGGTTGCAAGCCAAAACGACACTTTTACTTCAGCCGCCCCTAACATGGGGAACCGTCGCTGTTCGTAGCCGCTCACTCTGAGACAGACGCTACTATGCCCTGGTTCATTCGCCCTTTCTACCATTGGTAAACTCATGCTTTCTCATCTGCTTTCCAGACCGTTGACCATGTGGCTACCTGTAATCCCAGGTTAGGAACCCTCACTGGGTGCTATCAGCCGGGTCAGCTGAACCCAGGTTTTTTAACGAGGTTGGTACTCCTCCCCCTCCTCCTTTCGCAACCGGGCTTGGGACCGGCTATGGCGGAGTTCTACTCTACGTAAAGCTGTATGTTCTAATTCCATTAGCCCTCTGCAAGAATCTTTTTTTTCCAATGAAATCCAATATCCTCTAATAGTTTACCCAACGAACTCCATGAAAAATATCTTTCTTTTAGCAAACATAGAAGACTTTTTTTTTATGTGTTGCTCTGAAAAAATAAAAATGTAAGCGAGTACATTTCGACAAAAACGTGGAAATCTACTTACTTTGTTGATAACATTTCATAAATAACAATTGCTGCTTGATCGAAATCATTGATTTCAACAACAGGCTTTTTCTTGGGTTTTTTCGTTGCAGACTGCGGATCAGTTCATTACTTTTTAGCGTTGTCGATACAATGCTAACAGTCGAGATGCTAAGATTCAAAATATTTGCAACTCGCTGTAACATAATATGAGTTTTATAAACTATAAACTGGAATTTTAAAAAACAACACTTATCTCCCTAATAGCATTTAAAGGAATCAAAGGTCTACCGTTACCTCGTTCCATTTCAAAGTAGCTTATCAAGGAAGCCACAAGTTGCTTAGACTGCTTGCACAAAGCTTTCGGCATAATTAACTGTGATTGTTGTTTTTTGGGTTGACATTTCAAGTTATGACGTCAAGACTTGTTGATGACGTGCACTGTTTGTTTCCGTGATTTTACTATAATTAATTATTTTAGTATAATAATAATAATGTACTTTACATACAACTCGATTCTAATATTTACATCTTTATAATACAAAACATCAAAAAATTAAGCAACAGTATCTAACTAATTTTCACTTCTACACATCTCCCTTAATCTAATCTCGAATATCCTTATTTCGCCTACATTATGAATGTTATCATCAAGTTCATTGTTTCCGCAACGCTGGTTGAATTTGTGCAAGCCTTTGATTTGCTTAGTTCCGGAATTATTCTTACACTCGGCTAATTTACACCTTGGAACATAAACTTTATGATATTGTAGAACTAGGTTGTTTCTTGACAGGAGATGGAACTTCTTGGTTACGATAAGATGTAACGGGCGATGGTCAGGCCTTACCACCCCTTTAAAGACAATCTTAGCCTACGTCTCTCGTTCCAAATGAACATACTTCAATGGTTAAAAGTAGATTGAATTAAATAATAAATACAGAATGTTATATATGATTGAACGTGTGTCGTGTTTTTTCAACCTACTATTAACATAGACAAAAACCACAATAGTAACGAATTAATGTAGCGTAATTATAAAAGTGGCCGCAATATGACCCAGTGCAAGTCTCGTAAGCAAAGGTTGGCAAAACGCTTCCTATAGTAATTGCAACTAGTGATGGGCATAATCGGATGATTTCAATAATCGGAATGTTCCATTTCGGAATGTTTATACAATCGGAATATCATCCGATTATTTTACATTCAGTAAATGCAAGCAAGGGAAAACGAGCGAAACAACAACAAGCGGAAGGAAGATGAAGTGCGTGCAAATTTGGGATGAGAACACTTGCCGTTACGCCGTAAAGCCTCATCTGCGTTGGCATCTATTGTTTGGGTTTGTAGGACCACAATTTATGAGTATGAGTCGCACAGTGGGATGTAAGGAAATAAAATATTTTTTCAAATTATTACAGTAGTTACCTTAATAGACTTTCGGAAAATGGTAGTGATATTTTAAAGTTTAATGGCACATAAAGTACATAATAGATAGTATAAAACAATACATGAATTTGAAGTCTGTAAGGTGTACTATCAAATAATTAAACTATGAAATACCACTGCCATTAGTGCCAGCATATAGCAGTCAAGTGAGTCAACACAACATTCCGTATTCAGTTCAGTTCAAATTGGCATTTCGTTTTCTCATTTTGTATACCGAATAGTAAAATAATCGAATTCTGAAAAGTTCCGAAACGTTCCGAAATAATCGGAACCTTCCGATTTTTGGAACAATCGGAAACTTTCCGATTATTCATTCCGGATAGGCCCATCACTAATTGCAACTTGACCCAGTAATACAAAGTGCCGAGTCTTGTTTACAAACAACTTATCTAGCACACGTTAAACTAGTTTTTGTATCCTAATTACACGCACTTTTGTGTTTACATGATTCCACTTGGTTTTACACCTTTTTGTTAATCTGTCTGGTCCATGGTCAAATATAAGTTTGAACACTAATAAATCCTTTCACAAGCACAGAATTGTAACCCACTCCCTTAATTGCAGTTTTAACGTAAAAGTTATTTTTTCCTCGGGTTTCATATGCGTACATATCCTTGCAGTACACTAGATATCGATGGCATATAAAAACTAATGTCTGGTATTCTAACAGCTGTTTTACATTCATCCAATCCGAACACTCTTAACATATCACTTATTCTGGAACATCTGCTACAGTTCAGTATCATTCTCGTACCACTATTTTGCAGTTTTAGGAGTTTGTCCATTCCACTATTATTACTCACATACAGTACTGTGCCGCAACAATACAACATCGGCAAAATCAATGTATTATATAACACATATCATGCATATCTTGTCAATACACTTTTTAGTCTATATATCACACCTAACCTCTTCTCTATCTTTCTAGATATATACTCGATATGATCGTTAAAACTAAGTTTATAATCCACCATCGCCACCAGATACTTCAGCACTTCTACAAATTGTACATTTATGTCCTCAATTTTAACAAATCGTTGACTGTCCACCACGTCTGTAATAGCCTTTACTACTGACACACATAGCGTTTGTTTTAACATTTAATTCAAGTTTCCAAATAAATAATAAGATAAGATAAGATAAGATAAATTTATTAGTAATATTACAAATATTATTTGTTTTTACACGTTAAAATGTTTAATAATACACAGACTTATTTCTTACAATAACAGTTAATAAATAAAATTATAAAAACAGCCTATTTATTTTACAGATGCTAAGAATTTTTTAAACAACACTAACACTAACAAAATTTGTTACCTTGAGGTACCTATATCATTAAGGTTGCTTGTGAGGTATTCATCATGTGAGTAAAAAGCTCTCGACAATAGATATTCCTTTATTAGTTTTTTGAATTTTATAGCATCCAGGTTCTGAACCCTGGGTGGCAGTGCATTAAAAAACTTTAAACCAAAATAGCCAGCACCATCCCGGGTCCTCGAGAGTCGGTGAAATCGCGGGACTATGCTGTCTCCGTTTCTGGTAGAGTAGTTATGTATGTTTCTGTGGGTTTGATGACAGTGTAAGTTGTTCTTAGTATAGCAAAGACAGTGGTAAATGTACAAGGACGGTAAGGTTAAGATGTTGAATTGAACGAAATACATCCTGCAACATTTCTGATAGCCAATTCCAGCCATTACTCGTAGACATCTTCTCTGTAAACCAAATATTTTCTTAGCCTGAGAAGAGTGTCCCCATACTAGAAGAGCATATGTAATATTAGAAGCAAAACATCCGTGATAAGCAGTTAAAACAGTTTTAAGGGAGACCGTCTTGGTCAGGTTCCTAATTAAGAAAATTATTTTTGATAGTTTCCTTCCAAGCTCTGCTATATGCTCAACCCAAGTCATTCCGGGATCAAGATAGACACCCAAGAATTTAACCGCTGATTGATTTGGATCCTGAACATGATTATTATTTCGAAGGGAAAAATACATGTTCTGGGTTTTACTACTATTTAAGCTGAGTTTGTTTGCGGTAAACCAGTTTTCGATTTTCATGTGGATGTCAGATATTGTGACTATGATAGATGGTGAGGGTTTGTATTGGAAGTAGACGGTAGTATCATCAGCAAATAATAACAGGTTTATATTGTCCACAGCATTTGTGAGGTCGTTCACATAGATTAAGAAAAGGGTTGGTCCCAGTACCGACCCCTGAGGAATGCCATGTTCCAAGGTTGCCCGATTAGAAACACCACCCTTGTATACCACAAATTGCTGACGATTATCAAGATAGGACCTAATCAAAGCTACACTGCTAGGTTTAAAGTTGTAAAAAGATAATTTGTCTAACAGTATAGGGTGAGAAACGCAATCGAATGCCTTTGTGAGGTCAAAGAATGATGCATACGTATCACAGCCCGCCTCAAAACCTTCATATATATTTGATGACAAGGAGCTAATAGCAAGTGTGGTAGATTTTTTACTGCGGAAGCCAAACTGGCTTTGGAAAAAAAGGTTGTTTGATTCAAAATAGTTTTTAATTTGATTGTTGAGAATTTTTTCAAAAATTTTTGAAAATATAGGAAGCAGAGATATGGGTCTGTAATTCGTTGCATCATCCCTGGACCCTTTGTTTTTATAGATAGGCACAACCCTGGCAGTTTTTAATACACATGGAAAGATACTGGACAATATGCAGAGATTTATTAGTTTCGTTAAGGGAGATAAGATAAGGTTTTTTAGTGTTTTTATTATTTTAACATTTAGCTCAAAACAGTCCCTGCATTCGCTGTTTTTTAGATCGTCAATGCATTTTCTTACTTCATTAAAACCCACCGTTTGAAATGTGAAATGTAGATCTTGATTTAAATTATTTTTAATGTATTCTTTAAATTTATTTGGAGAGCAGGGCAATGTAGATAGAATTTCCTCAGCAATGTTGGAGAAATAAGAATTTAGGGTGTTTGCAGTTAGAACATTGGAGCACTCCACAGAGGAGCTTGTTGATGGTTTCTTTATAATGTTCCACATAGCTGTTTGTGGATTTGGAGATTGTGCAATGAAGAGATCATGCGCATCTTTTTTTGCTTTGGAAATTTCCTGTCTATAGAGTTTTTTATACTCATTCACCATGTTTTTGGGCACAACAGTAGGATTAGCTTTGTTAATGTCAGACAAAGTTTTTAGTCTGTCTCTCATATCTGCCAAAGTGGCATTAAACCAATTTACAGACGTTTTCCGGCAATCATTCAGAACAACCACTTTGGACTTTGTTGGCAAAGAAATACTGGCAGCTGATTGAATTAAATCAATGAATTTTTTAAACTTAGAATCAAGGCTAAATTTCTCGTCATCAACAAAATCCCAACTGGCTTGTTCAATCATGTTATATAGTGAAAAAAGGCCCTCATTAGTAATAGGTCTATAAGTTATACGGGTTTTAGAGAATCTGGTTTCACTTCCATATTTAAAGATTATGCCATCATGATCAGAGAATAGTGAAAAATCACATCTAGTAGTGGAGTATCCTCCCACGATGTTGGTGAAAACATTGTCAATGCATGCATTTTTACGTGTGCAAAAATTTACAGTTGCATGAAGACCAAAGGAGAAGAATAAATTACAGATTTCAGAAGCTTTACGATCATTAGTGGAGAAGTAAACATTGAAGTCGCCTGTAATGATGGTTTTAATTTTAAGATTTAACTTACTCATTACAGTCGATAGAATTTCAAGAAACCTCATAAAGTTTCCGTTAGGTGATCGGTAAATTGTAACAACCTGGGTTTTAAGTTGAGTCAGTGATACACCAGTAACTTCACAGTGGACTTCCTCTGAAAATTTAGAAATGTTTAGATCACAACAGTTTAAATTATCTCTAACATAAATAGCCACACCACCATGGCCCACAAGTGACCGACAGAAACCAGAGACAGAGCGATAGCCCTCAATTCCAGTCACCGGTAGCTCGTCATGCGTCAGCCAGTGCTCATTGATACATAGAACTTGCATTTTTTTTTCTCTGAGGAATACCTCAAGGTCCAAAGTTTTGTTTCGCAAACTCTGAATATTAACATGAAAGATATTTACATTACTTTGATTTAAATTACAGTGTTTATTAGTATTATAAAACCCATCAGACTTCACATTCTTCTCTAAGCTCTTAAAGTTTGATGGCGTTGCAGATTCATAAAATGGTTAACGGTGATTCCAACTGGCCATAGTTTCGGGTCCATGATTTTATTCTTTTGTGCCTCAGGAACACCTAGTTTAAAGGAACTCATCTGATTGTCCTTTTTAGTTTTCATTTTCTCACATAAACAATCACTGACCACGTTGCGGTTTTTTAGGAAACTACTGATGCTTTCAGGTTCAGTTGTTGGCGAGAAACCAGATAAAAATATCCAATGCTTTCTTTGGGCGACTATCAGTTCACCTAGTTCATTGCTGGAACCTTTTATAGGGTCAGGTCGGTATGTTGAGGGTTTATCGCGGTTTCTTCTATGTTGTACTGTTTTCCACTCATCGTTATCCCCTGTTTTAGGTTTTTGAAATAGTGGTATCCTCTTATCTTCATGATTTGTTCCCACTATCTTCTGGTTTATATGTCGTCGATGAGTTGCAGTTTTCCCTCCCTCATTGTTCACACTTTTAGTGGTGCTAGGTTTTCCACTATTAATGCCGATCATGTCGTCACATTTTTTACGGTTCACTACTTGCTTTACTGCAGTATCTTCATGATTTAGTAACGATTTATCAGTGTTTGGGCTTTGGTGATCCATATTTATGGAAGTTTCTGCATTTTGATCTAAGCTTATTATTGAATTCATCACTGCTGTTTGGTTCTTCTCCATGCATTTTTTAGTCACAAATTTTATTGCATCTGAGAACTGTTTTGGTGTCACTACATTAGTTTTTCCCAGATTTAATTTTTGTTTAGGAGTCTCTGACTTTTTATTAGGCAATGAACTTGAACTTGAACTTGGTTCACCATTTGCAGATGTTTTCTTTATTTGAGGTTTTAGTTTTTGATTGATATCAGTTGCTGTTGATTTGTTAACATTAGTAAATTTTCTGATTTCCTGCAATTTGTTTATTTCAGTTCTGAGGTTATTTATCTCCTCAGTTAATGCTGTGAAACTATCAACCACTGTTGCTTTTACTGATATTATATCATCTAGCGTTTTTGCATTTAATCTACTGATTGTGCTTTTCAGGTTACAATTTTCACTTTCTAGTTGTTGAATTTGGTATTTAAATTGTTGTAAATAATCTTTTAAATCTGTGTTCGATTCCTTGAATATTTTGTTTTCCCAGTTAATTGATTTTTCAATTAACGAGTCTTTGATTGTGTCAAAATCTTCCTCACTTTCAACATTTTCGGCTGAAAAATTTTGTTTTTCACAACACTTTTTTGTAGATTTCGTAGAACAACTGGTGTGGTACACAGATTTGCAACTAACACAGGTTACTTTTTTATTTACTGCTGGTTTACTACAGAATTTGCAGAGGTCAATTGAACACAATGCTACACCTTCTGCCATCTTGAATAAAAAAAATATAGTATCGTCCACAAAATAATGATACTTACACTTTTTATTCGATTGTAGAAATTATTCGATAGTGCCCATCACTAGCAGTTATTAAATATATGACTTAAGTGACCGAGCGCGTTGAAGTCTAGGTAGAGCGATGTAGTAATTTGTGTATAAACACATAACCTCACTTTAACAACTGACAACTCAAGTGAGTCAGCGAGCTGAATTCTGGGTAGAGCAATGTAATAATCACCGACATGCAGTCGTAAGACAAAATCTAGTTCAAAGCCCTCTCGATAACTTTTTTTTAACGCACGTCAGTAGCGATTAAGATAGAGCAAAAAAGTATTAATAAAAGTCGTTACATTCACACATAATCTGCAACCCCTTATACCGTTTACACAGTGTCGGGGTGCCAGGAGCACCGAGCCGCTAAGGGTATGTGCATTTTTAAATTCGGCGGAGGTACTTCAGGTAGTGGAACCTGTATAAGCTAGAACACTGCCCCCGCTCTCCAGATGTTCACCCATCCAATACTGACCAAGCAGACTGGAGCTTAACTTTTACAAGTGCCGTGAGATGTGCAACACCACTCAGCCGTACTGTCTACAGAAAAGTTGTTAGAAATCATTCGAAAATCCCAAATACCAATTTTCGCTAAAAACATATTGTTTTTATCCCGTCAGTAGATGATAACGACACTGTGCAAACCGTATACAGTGTGTCTCACCAACTATCAGACATAGCCAAATTAATATTGAAAAATTATTGGGCGATTACCTATTGTTGTGTAGGCATCGAGGAACATGATTGGTAAGAAATGTCAAACTTCAAATTAATTTCAAATTGCGTACCTCGATGCGTGCATAGCAAAAGTTGATCCTTTCCTAATTTACCAATAGTGGAGTGGATCTGGGTTTGGAAACGAACTCTCTCTTTTCGAAATTTTTTTTTGTGATTTTGTAGAGTCGGGGCCCCTCTTTCAGATGATCACTATGGTAAGACTACCGTAGATGCGAGGGGGGGGGGGGGGGGAATTACCGTTCAAAGATATAAGGAAACGGGTTTTTCGCGAATAACTCGCCGAGTTTCATCCCGATCGGAACAGTTTATCAGAGATGAAATAAAGGGCTTGTAAATACAAACAAAATGAACTTTGGTTGGTCGAAATCAGTCCAGCGGTTCGCGAGATATTGCGTTTTGAAGGTCGAAAAACTGCGCTCGGAATTTCGCCACGGCGGGAACCCTCCGCGGGCCGTGTTCGCGTTTTTCGCGGGTAAGATATTGACCTAGCGACTTTATTTTTTTTCCTTGTTAGGTAATCACAATCAAAATAGTTTTTCCAAATTTCAAGTCGCTAGGTCAATTAGTAGGAGGGGGGGAGGGAAAACAATAAAAAACTTTGATCGGGGCGAACTTTTTTATTTATTGGGCGATCCGCGTCATCCAAACTGGAAACTCTTGGTTAATTTTTTCGCTACAAGATGAGTCGAGGGTGACCAAGATTTTCGTGGATGTGGAAAAATGGCGGGCAATTTTCCGATTTCGAAAATTTTATTTCTTCATTTTCGCGGTGAAGGAGTGGAGTTGGAGACAATTTTTTCTGTCACCAGATTACATTTTTTTCCCTTGAAAATGGGCCCCCTAAGAACCCGGTAGAACAATTATTAAGAGAGGGAGAGAGGTGAACGCGCTTTGCCCTGTGGAAGGGCAAGGGATAGGGCTAGCGACTTGGGGCAGAGCTCATTCTCAAGGGTAATCAATTCCCTTTCATGGTTTTTTTATCGCGAAGCACAGCTGCTGAACGGGCGCGCTCGCAGTGATAAACATATCACGCGCGAGTGCAGCCCTAATCAAGATAGCGCTTCGCGATAAAAAAACCATGAAAGAGAATTGATTATCCTTGAGAAGGAACCCTGCCCGAAGTCGTTAGCCCTATTCCTTGCCCTTCTACAGGGCAAAACGCGTTCACCTCTCTCCCTTTCTTAATATTTGTTCTACTGCTTTCTTAGGAGGCTCATTTTTAAGGAAAAAAAATTACAATCTGATGACAAAAAAAAATTGTCTCCCACTCCACTCCTTCACCGTGAAAATGAAGAAATAACATTTTCGAAATCGGAAAATTGGCCGCCATTTCCCCATTTTCGCGAAAATCTTGGTCACCCTCGACTCATATTGTAGCGAAAAAATTAGCGAAGATTTTACAGTTTGGATGACCCGGATCGGCCAAAAAATTAAAAAGTTCGCCCCGATCAAAGTTTTTCATTGTTTTCCCTCTCCCCCCCCCCCCCTCCTAATTGACCAAGCGACTTGAAATTTGGACAAACTATTTTGATTGTAATTACCTAACAGCGAAAAAAATAAAGTCGCTACGTCAATATCTTCCCCGCGAAAAACGCGAACACGGCCCGCGGAGGGTTCCCGCCGCGGCGAAATTCTGGACGCAGTTTTTCGACCTTCAAAACGGAATATCTCGCGAACCGCTGGACCGATTTCGACCAACCAAAGTTCATTTTGTTTGTATTTACGAGCCCTTTATTTCATATCCCATAAGCTGTTCCGATCAGGATGAAACTCAGCGAGTTATTCGCGAAAAACCCGTTTCCCTATATCTTTTTTGTTTTTTTTTTCGCCAGATCTACTCCACTACAATGTCAATTTCCCTATGTCTGATACTCTGCGAGACACACTGCACGTGTGTATGTATTATTGATATACGCTGTGCTTTAATGTATGTGAATTGTTCTGTACGTTAAATCACCACAACCTGCCTTGGTTGGCTTGGTGTTTTTCTTTGTCCGTGACCTGGTGTGTGCTAGAGATGGGCGGAACAATGCGTTAGGTGGACCGTTCCACACGTTCTCGTTCCGAAAAAAACCGTTCCAAAATAACTTTCTTCCGGAATGAGGGAAGCAAATGACATTACTAGTTACGATGTCATTCTAGAATAGAGACCCTGTATAATAAGTAAGATTGTACAGGGTCTCTAATTCTAGAACGCTTTATAGCTCACTCTATACCATTTTATAGAAAGCAGAAAAGCAGGAGTTTTTATTTTTAGTTCTATCAGTAAATAACAACTATTATTATGCTGAAAAATTAATTTGTTGTTTTACATTTTACAATAAAATTAGCATTTATAACATTTTACAATTATGTGTTTCTATCATTGAAAAAACATAACGTGAAAGAAGCGGGTTCCCAGTTCCGTCCTTCCGGGAACGGGAATTGTGATTAGTTCCGAGCAGCGAAGCGCAACCAACAACACCAACACTGTCTGTTTGTGTTGCGTTCTTCTCGTTTTCACCGTTTCGGTTTTATTCCGTCTTTCCAAAATAACGCGTTCATCCTATGTTAGGAACGTTCCGGTACGTTGCTAAAAAATAACGTTCCGAAAGAACGTTTCGTGCGGTAGGACTCATCTCTAGTGTCTGCCTTAGGTATTGTTTTGTAGTGCCTTCTAATTAATTGTTCTGTGCTTTGCATGTTATGTCATTCTGATTGAGATAAGCAATCCCCAAGTATTTATTTTTCCATTTACCACAGTTTTTCTCTTCGTGAACTTTTATCAATACAGCAACAAGAATATTAGCCAAAGGTACTGTTATTTATTGTATAATACATTGGTTTGCTTTATTTATTCTATTTTCTACTTCTTTGTTTAATTTTCCATCATTTGCTAATGTTGTTCTTAAATGTTTATAGCTCTTTATTTGCTCTAATTTTTTATTGTCTATTGTCCATTGGTAGGCATAAGTTTCTTGCTTATCTTCATTACTTTACTGTTGCATCTATTCATTTCTAAATTAAACCTTTCTGATTCTTTCCTCATATTTAAAGCTTCCTGTAGCCTTCTGTCAGTTTTTGTTAATAGTATGTCATCTACGTATAGTAGTTATTGAATAGAGCGCTTTTCTATTTCTTATTTCCGTTTTAGCTATACATTGATTACATTACAAACAGCAGTGGGTTCAGACAATCTCCTTGTTTCACCCTTTATTTATGTGGAAGCTATTCTACGTTACTTCATTTATTTCTTTTGTTCGAAGTTTTCACATTTTACAACTGTACTTTTTGCTTCTTTCACTCCAACTTTGTACGCTTCTTCCACCTTAATTGCCATTCCTATCTCCTTTTGTATAAAATTCGAAACATTTTGTTTTAAATCCTGCATTCCAGTTTGTTCTTCGTCAAAATCTTTTCCTTTAATTACAATATTGTTTCTCCTTTTTTCTTTCTCTTGCTTCTCTAGTTTACTCTCGATTTTGTTTCCATTTTTACCTTTTGTAGTTCTTCTTTCATCTTCGTAAAATATTTTTTCATCTCTTGTCAGTTTTTTACTGAAATCCCATTTTATCTTTTATCTCCTCTTTTACGTCCTCAATTTTTTTTACAATCTCTTCCATCTCTTCTACCTTTTGCTCAGTTTTTTCTGCCGTCTTCTCTATTTTTTGTTTTTGAGGGCTTCTTACTACTTTTGTGCTTTTTTTAAAAGCTTTTGTGTGCTCCAGCACCCACTTTTGGAAGTCTTCCGGGTCTTCATTTTCTCTTTTTCGCTTTGAACACAATTTGCCTTTGCTCTACCACTTTTTTGAATCGCTTTATTGTTCATATGGTTTTGGGTTTTGGTTACACGTATTAATTACACTTGCGAATCTATTTTCCCAGATTTGGAATCTCTAGCCTTCGATTTCACGCTCACTTCGATAGCTTTTTACTCGTTTGCGTATATAAGTTTCATGGTGATTCTTCTGTCTTTTCACTCACGTGTATTTTTAAGTACTGTTTGAGGCTTTCGCGGTTACTCAAATTATTCTCCTTAGCATAGAATTTCAGCTTAGACCGCGTAGTATTTGTATATGAACAACCAGCATTTTCTGGCTTAATGTGCCTTGCACCTTGTGAAGTCGAGCAAAAACCCGCGCGATGGCCATGCTCTCTGGTGGCTCGTGTTGTTTGAGTATCTTGAGAACGAGGATACTCAAACAACACGAGCCACCAGAGAGCATGGCCATCGCGCAGGTTTTTGCTCGACTTCACAAGGTGCAAGGCACATTAAGCCAGAAAATGCTGGGTGTTCATATACAAATACTACGCGGTCTAAGCCGAAATTCTATGCTAAAGAGAATAAGTGTATTTTTAAATTACATGGGTGATTTTCGCTTTTAAAAGTTGGCTGTTTGTAAACACCGCCTTGCTGGCGCCCCGCGTTATTGTGTTCACCTTTGCATTATCAACGCTTTCCGATTCTATTGCAATTTTCCAACTTTGCCTCGCTTAAACGAACTGATTTAATTTTCGGTGCTTAATACGTTCGCAAAACTACTTTGCTCTGCTTCTTGATCTCTTCGTTTTAGTTGCACTATAATCTAGCTAATTTTCACTGTTTACACTGACAAAACTCATTAACACAAGAGTGACACCAACTTCAATTCCACACAGTATATCTATAAGCTATAGCTTAATAAATAGCATATCAGCAATTTATTAAAAAATTTATTGAATTTATAAAATAACATTTAGAAAAATATATGTAACATTCTAATAAAAACTATTTCTTCGGAAATCAACAAGACCTACAAATACGGCCCCCAACCTATATACATTTGGCACAAATTATCAATGCTCACGGCCTCCTGGATCAAATGGTTCGTCTGTCCATCAACAGACAATGGTATTGAAAAAGACCGTCCCTTTGTTCGCACAATGCCCTGGAGGCGCAGCTCAATATTTCGCACATGATCAACTGCCTGGAACATACAATAAAAACAGTTTCACTTAATCTTGCCAAACTGCAATCCTACCTGCTCATTAGTTCGCTCAGCAGTTTGAGCATTAGCGGAGGTCATCACATTTCGAGGCCAAGAAACAAGGGGATCGTACACAAACGGGGTAACAATGGACATGAGCGTGTTGGCATGCGTACGCAGCACTCGCAGAGTGCAGGCACATGACTTCCGGAAGACACCTTCCACACCGAGAGGGCCCATGGCGGCCACCATGTTTTGAGTAAGCCTGAACGGAACACGTTCCGGCCATTCAAAAGTCTCCCCTATAAATGAATTTACAATTATTAACGAAACAATCAACGAACAGTTGTACCTTTATTGAAGAGGCAATTGAAGTCCACATGCACAGTGTCGCCGCATGTTGAATCGAAGGAAATGTTTTCACCGTGTCTGTCACCCAGGCCGAGGATGTAACCAACCATCGACATAACAGCGGTGGTGCGGATGTAGGCAGTTCTAGCAACCAACCACCCCTGGAAATTGTTTTATAAACAGTGAGCACAATCATAATTAATCAATTATCGTCACAGTATTCACCTGTGCATCAGGGAAAGTCTTTCTAAACCACTCCCCGAAAATGGGTGGGTGTTTTGGTAGAAAACCTCGAGTAAAAGCCTCTCTTTTCTTCACTAACGAATCTTTTTGATTACAGCACAGCTGCTTTAATTCCCGTCCTCTCATGCCTTTACCTGATATAAAAAGAACAACTGTAACGCAGCAGGCGCAAACCACAAAATATTATTTTAAAAGCATATAACAAACACAGGAACCTACCGATTTGTTTGTATAATTGTAATAGCACAGGCCGCAACCCAATCAAATTGGGCACCCACTCTATTAATCCGCACTCTTCATTTAGCGGAACGACGGAGTACAAGCGGATGTTCAGGCGTCGCTGCCTGGAATCGGGCTCACGCGATAGTAACTGATTAACAATGTCGTTAAACTCCATTAAACGGAAATCTTTGCGAAGATCATCTTTTGGTTTCAGCATTTGTATATACCTACACCATTTATAATATGGAATTACATTAAATTCACAATTTCGGAACAGCATTGCACTCACTTTTTGCCATCAGAACCCTTGAAGGTAATTTTTCGAGGGTGCTGCAAGCTTTGGAGAACGGTAATTTCATCTTCCATTCCCACGATGTGCACATAGTGATTTGGAAAGGGATTGTGCTGACTGCTCTGGAAATCAGGATTTGGGAGAATCAGCTTGCGGAATTTTTGTGTTGGAATCATGATTTCACTGAAGTCATCTTTGGTTATCAACCTAAAATTAGTTTTGAACATATAAGTTACTTTTAACTAATTGTGATTAATTTAATTTTTGGTTTTTACCAATAATTTAATCCACATTTAACTGAAATTGGTCAGTTGAACGTGAATTTAAGTTCGCTTGTCTCTATTTAAAATTATTTTCAATTCTCATCTAGTGTTTAAAACAGAGAGTGACGAAGAAAGAGAGAAAGAAAAATTTGAGAATTTCAAAACTACAATCATAATGTTAAAATTACCTTAAAAATACTAAGAGACCTTGGATATTTCAAGTTAACATTCAAAAATTGAAAAACCTTGGAAAACGACCTTGAAAAGTTCAAGCGGCTTTGAGAATTCTAAAACAACTGAGATAATTGTGAAAATGATCATGAAAAATAAACTCTAAAAGCCAGAGGTCATAAGAATTTAAAACTACTTCAAAATCGTGAATGCAACTGAAAATTTCGAAACGGAAAAATTAAAAATTGAATTAAATTCAGAAATAATCATAAAAATGTTCAAGTGAGCTTAAGAATTCGCAAATGACCTCCAGAAACACAAAATTACCCCAACATTTTCATAACGACCACAAAAATGTCGAAAATTGCATTTAATAATGGAATATTATTATTATTAATGGCATATCTCATTTGGAAATTTTCGCCGCTTCTATTGGGAGCTTTATGCGATTTCATCTTCTGCACTACTTCTTTCCATGCTTTTCGGTCGGTTATTATATTTCTCCAGTTTTTAATTTCCATTCGTCTTATGTCATCCATTACTTCATCCCACCATCTCGTTTTTGGTCTTCCTATATATCATGCTTCAGTCGGGGTCCACTCTGTGACTTCTTTAATTGCTCTTCCATTCCTGCCCTAATGATGTGTCCAAACCATTGTAGTCTTAGTACTTTCATTACTCTTATAATATCTTCGCCATTTATTTCTTTCAATATTTCATAGTTCATTTTAGATCTATATTCGTTTTCTCCTATTTTAACAGCCCCTAGTATGGTTCGTAGTATTTATCGTTCGTATATGCGTAATTGTTCTTCTTCTTTTTTGGTGAAGCATGATGTTTTTATTGCGTATGTCATCATTGATCTAATTAAACTTTTGTATATTCTAATTTTTGTTGTCTTCTTCTTCTTTTCCTATCCCTTATACCATCGGCATTGGGTTGCTCGTCCATTTCCGGTATTGTCCATGATCGGCTGCCATTGTCTTTAAATATATATATATATATTAGCACTTAAGGCCTAGTAGGCCCATGGCTTGTTTTACTGTATTTTTCCACACTTTTTTATTACACTTTTCTCTCCAATTCTTTATGTTACACTATTCTATATCTTCCATTACTTCTTTTTTCCATCTTGCTTTTGGTCTTCCCTTTCTTTTCTTTCTACCTATGTTACTTTCCAACAGTCTCTTTGGGATCCTGCTGGTCTTCATCCTTGTTATGTGACCTATCCATCTCAGTCTTTGCCCTTTCACTGTTGCTATTATATCTGTGTCCTTGTATAATTCTTGTAATTCTTTATTAGTTCTTCTTTCCCATTTTTCTTGTACTTTTTTCCCTCCGTACACCTTCCTGAGCACTCTCCTTTCCCATACTCCTAGCATTTTGCATTCTGTTGATCCTAATGTCCATACCTCACTTGCGTAGATTACGATTGGTCTTATTATAGATTTATAGATTTTTATTTTGAGTCCTCTTGATATATTTTTATTGTAAAAGCATCCTCTGAATGCCTGTATGCAGCGGTTTCCAGCCATAATTCTTTTTTGTATTTCCATTCTTGAGTCTGGTGTTCTGTAAATTTCTGTTCCTATATACTTAAATCTGTCAACCTCTTCAAAACTAAATGTTTTTCCTTTAGTCGTCGTTATGTTTAATTTATTTGTACTGTTATACTCCTGCTCCATCCATGCCATGTATTTGGTTTTCTTTTCATTTATAATAAGTCCCATTTTCTGTGCTGCTTTTTCCAACCTCAAAATTGTAGTTTTTAATTCTGCCTTACTTCTCGTCAATATCGTCAAATCGTCCGCAAATGCCAAGCATTGGTGTTTGTTATGGTGTATTAGTCCTGTTCTGTTTATTTCTGCTTTCCTGATGACATACTCTAATGCAGGGCTGTCCAACATGTGGCCCGCGGATCGAATTCCTCATTGAGTCCACCAATCCTGATCCTGTCTTCTCCTTTTTTACCTGGGCCCTCCGGTCTGACACGCTGAACTGTCTAACGGAGTAGGCCTCCAACTTTTACCAGACCAGGCTTCAAGGGATATGACGTGTTGTACTGTCAGCCCAAGAAGTTCAAATTTTCCTCAAGAGCAAGACCGCTAGAGTTCGATTTTACCTTGATTGTTAAACTTTCTTGGAAAATCGAATCCCTGAGGCTTTAACCCAGTCTTAATACGCTGTACTGTCTTGCAGGGCTAACTGCTTAAAAGCCATTTCCGACCGCCTCATTTTTAAACGCAAATCCCGTCGCCCTGAGAGGTGAAATACTCCTCATAACCTCATTTTAGTAATATTTAAACCTGTAACCTGTAGCAATCGCAGCCTCTGCCCCGCTTGTGAGCCGCTACAGTCCTACAGCCGCCCTTCATAAACTCACCTGCAGGGCCCTTTTTTGGTCATTAAAAGGCGAATTTCTTGACTTCGACGTTCGATTCCGCAGCCCGCAAATTCCCTACCGGGGGAATGTCAACATCATTTTTCCGGCTCAAGGCAAAAAAATTCCATCTGCAGGATTTGACTCCGCATTCGCTCCAAGAACGACGCCTAGCCGTCGTAAGGTACCAACAACCACCAGGATTTAGGCACTAACGCCCGCCCCAGTTAACCATTAAAATCGCTAAATTCACCGGAAAATTACAGCTTAAAATCACTGCTGAGTGGAAGGTTAAGTTTGCAGAAACAAAAGACGTATTCAGCCCATTTCTCGAAGAGTCAGCGTGCGTACCGGCGGACTACCAATAGGGACCCGCAACACTCGCCGGTGCATTGGGTTGCAGCTCGACCCACGAATCCAGAGACCGTTCCAGAAAAACATGTTAATTTTAAATAATGTGCAACTCAGAGTTATTTTTAATTAATCATTGTAACTAGCTAAAAACATTATATTTGTTTTGGTAATTATCTGGTGTTTTACCTAATCGAATATATATTTGAGTGAACGTATTTCTCCGATTTGAGCTTAACCCGAGGGGTAAATCTTTGACGCCCTTAGTAAGGGGGTGAAACGTCACATCTCTATACGTAAATTTACATTAATTGATGTAATTTTTTTCCTTTGTCAGTATTTTAAGAACGGAAAGGAATTAACCTAAAGTGAATATGGATTTTTTGTTTAGAATCACTTCTAGAACATACGGTGTAAGTTTGTCGGTTACCTCAGGGAACACCCTGTATATCTCTTTTATGTTTCGATGCTTTTTGTAATGAAACCTAAGCTTCTTGAATAAATTAAAATTAGTATTGAAATATACACGTTTTATATTTATTACAAATCACTCACAAAGTCGCATACGACACATTTTATGATGCGGCCCTCACAACCTTCAAATTTTTTACAGTGGCCCTTGGGCCCCTTGAAGTTGGACAGCCCTGCTCTAATGCACAGTTGAAAAGTATTGAGGACAGGGGATCGCCTTGTTTTAATCCTTCATGTACTTCAAACTTCTGTGACATTTTATTCCCTATTCTTATCATATTGGTAGTTTCTTTTAGGGTTAGTTGTATTAGTTTTATAAGCTTTCTCTTTACACCTAGTTCTCCCAGTGCTTTGTAAAGCTCTTTCCTATTGATAGAATCGAATGCCTGTTTAAAGTCTATGAAGATTATAAATGTATCCTTTTTATATTCATGACTTTCGGCCTGTATCTCTCTCAGTACAAAAATTTGGTCTACGACCAATCTGCCTTTTCTGAAGCCGCATTGGTATTCACCTATCTCATCCTCGACTTCCAATTTGTTCTTTAAGTGAGTAGCAAAGATCTTATATGCAACATTTAGCAGTGCAATACCTCTGTAATTCTCACAGTCTGATCTATCGCCTTCCTTACAAATTGGTATTAGTACCGCTTCTTTCCATTGTTGAGGCAATTTTTCTTGGACCCATATTTCTTTAATCAGTTGCTGTATCCATCTCACCAGCTGATTTCCGCTGTATTTGTACAGCTCTGCATGTAGTTCATCGTTTCCAGGACTTCTGTTACATCTAAGGTTGTTTATTATTTCTTCAATCTCTTCTAAGGTTGGTTGTAGTGCTCTGTGGTTCTTTCTTCTTCTGTCTCCTCATTATGGCTTGTTTTCAAATTTAGTAGTTCGTTAAAGTACTCCTTCCATAGCTCTAGTATGTCTTCTCGTCCTCCCACTAGCTCTCCGGTCTTGTTTTTATAAAATATTGGTTTTGATTGGTATCCTTCCTTTTCTCTTTTTAGCTGCTGATACAGGTTCCTTGTTTCATTATTTCTGTAGGTGTTTTCTATACTATTCACTATATCTTCCTTGTATTTTCTTTCCTTCTCTCTTAAGATTTTTTGCATTTTTTTCTTTGATTTATGTATTCTTCCTTGGATTGACCTGAGTTTGATTGGAGCATTTTGATTCTTAGCAAATTTCTCTTGTGTATTTCTTCTTCACATTCGGCATCGAACCATTTTTTGTTCTTTTTGCTGTTCACCTTGGCTGTACTTGCACTATGTTTTATTGCACTACTCAATTCCATCCACATTTGTTCTATCTCGCCAGAATCATGCATTTCCTTCAGCCTATTACTTATTTTTCCTTGATAATCAATTTTATCTTCGTTTTTTACCATTCTACTTATTTCTTTTTGTATCTTCTTTGTTACTCTTCTGTTTCTTTTCGTTGGGAGTTCCTGTTTGATTTTTATGCCAAGTAGAAAGTGATCAGAGTCCGTGTCGGGTCCTCTATAAGCTCGTATATCTTTTATACATTTTTCTTCGTCGTTTTCAATGAGGACATGATCTATTTGGTTAATGTACAAACCGTCTGGAGATCTCCAAGTACCCTTATGTATATCTTTTTTTCTGAAAATATGTGCTCTTTATTCTCATTCCTTTTTCTTTAGCAAAATCAATTAATAATTGACCATTTTCGTTTGTCTCTTCATGCTTACTATATTTTCCTATAGTAGGACGGTAGCAATCTTCTCTCCCTATTTGCGCATTTGTATCTCCTAGTAAGATGTTGAGATCATATTTGGGTATTTTCTCATATTCTTCATCTAGTCTGCTATAGAAATCTTCTTTCCTACCTATTTCTGTTACTTCGGTTGGAGCATGTATGTTTAGCAGTTATTTTCTGATATTTCTCTCTCATTCTTAGGTAGCACATTCTATTTGATATGGGTTTAAATTCTACTACTACAGTTTTAAATTCTTTTTTTATAATAAAGCCTACTTCTAGTCGTCTGTCTTCTCCTCCACTATTAAAGTATATGTGTTCATCTTTTTCTATAATTTCGTTTCCTTTCTGTTTTGTTTCTTGTACTGCTAATGTTACTATTTCGTGGTTCTTCATCTCCTTTATCAAGTGTTTCAAGGAACCTTCCTCGTATGATCCTCTAACATTTCACGATGCTATCTTTAGTAGGTCATCTAGTTTGGATGGCTTTCCATTCTTTTTTCCGTATGTCCCTATTTTTCCGTTTTTAATTTCCATATTATTTCTTCTTTTCTTATCTGCTCTGATATTCGTTTCTATAGCTCTGTTTCTCCAGGTCTTGTTTTCGTTTCTGCTATGATTCCAATTTTGCAATCGCATAATTCCTTCTGGGGTATATGTTATTTTTGGCTTGGTCCTGAATGTTCGTTGGTTTTGCAATTTTTCCTCCAATCGCCTTATTTCCATGCATAATGCGTTGCTTTCCCTATGAATTTCCTCATTTCTTAATATCATCATTTCTCTGATATTACTTAGCTCAGTTGCACTACTCAGCACTTCCTTCTGACTTTTATGTTTATTTCTGCTTGCATCTGTTGGATATTCATTAACATTGCCTGTAACGTCTTTTTTATATCTTTGTCTTCCATTTTCGCGAGTTAATATATTCAATTGTTTGGATTTTTAACTTTAAATTAAATATTCGCGCGTGTAGGGCCTGCTTTAGCTTGTTTACGACTATGGTTTTGGATGGTCCAATCGTAGCTGTCCTGTGATGTTTCGCCAATTTTGTTCGAAAGTTTGGACTTGGTACTTTGTTAACTATACTCTATTCTCTCAATTAAATGTCTCTCTGTCTGTGAACTTTATTTAACTGACTATTATACCACTTTCACACTTCACTTCACTTTTGTTAACACTACTAAAAATGCCGTTTTTATATGGGTCGAGGCCGCAGCTGACGGTTGCTAGGCGCCATCAGCATCGGGTTGCTCGTCCATTTCCGGTATTGTCCATGATCGGCTGCTATTCTCTTTAGTTGTGCTAAACTTTTCCCTCTTGCCTATGCCATTTTTTCCGTTCTCTCCATCCATGTTTCCCTGGGTCTTCCCACATATCTTCTTCCTTCTGGTCTTGCTTCCAATATCCTTTTCGGGTCTCTCCTGTTCCCCATTCTCATAACATGTCCAAACCACATGAACTGCTTTTTCTCTATTATGTCTACTAATGGTTCTACTTGTAGTTCTTCTCTAGTCACTGCATTCCTTAATCTGTCTCGTTTTGTCCTTCCCACCATTCTTCTGAGGTACTTCATTTCTCTCGCAGTTACTTTTCCCTTATCCTTGTCTTGCATGACCCAGCTTTCTGATGCATATGTCAGGGTAGGTACATAGATACTTCTATAGACCCTAAGTTTGCGGTGTTGCTTATTTCTTCTTTATTAATGATTATTTTATTTAGGGCATCATAGATCTTGCTAGCCTTGTTTGTTCTGTTAAGTATTTCTTGCTCTAGGTTGCCTGCTTTATTAATAATCACGCCCAGGTATTCGTAATTATCGACCCACTCTAGCTCCTTTCCATGACACCGTAGTTGTACGTTTTGTCCATCTTCATTATTTCCATCACTTTACTCTTTTTCGGGTTAATTGCCATTCCCCACCTTGCTATTGTCCTATTCCACTTGTTAATTATCTGTTGCAGTTTTTGTGTTGAGTCTGTAAATAATACTATGTCATCCGCATAGACTAAACTTTGTATGTTAATTGAATCTAGATTCCAATATCCGATTCTTACATCAAATCTTGTTTCTTTGCTTTCATTTATAATCTGATTCATCACCAAACTGAAGAGCAAACGACTGAGTGAGTCTACTTGCTTTATACCGTTCTCCATTTCAAAGTACTCTGATTCTTTTCCATTTGTCCTTACTCTGCCTTTGGTGTTTTTATATATGTTTTTAATTGCTTGTTGTAGTTTCTTTGTTACTCCTAGTTGGGAAAGTGCTTTCCATATGCCTTCCCTTGCTATCTGTCGAATGCAGATTTAATATCAATAAATGCAAGGTATAACGCTTTTCCCCTCTCTAATGTTTTTTCTATGGCCATTCGTACCGTAAATATGTGGTCTTGTGTTTGTCTTTCGGGTCTAAATGCCGCTTGTTCCTCTGCCATGTTGTCTCCGGATAAGCATATGGCCCGGTAGTTGTTGTATTCATTTGAGCATCCCTTCTTGTACATCGGTACGATTATATTTTCATTCCATTCTTTCGGTATGTCCTGGCCCTCCCATGCCCGTTGGAATAAATCCTTTATCCACTGTTTTACTTCCTCACCCCCATATCTTAGCATTTCAGGAACTATTAGATCTCTTCCCGTGGCTTTTCCTAGCTTTATGCGTCTTATTGCTTCTTTCACTTCTTCCATTTCTATAGGTCTCTCTTCTTCCTTTTCATCATCTTCATCACCATCTATTGTTCCGTTTCTTCTTCTTCTTTCTGGCCACCTTCTGTTGTTATTTTTAAATTTATGTTCGTAGTGCTGTCTCCACACTTTTAGTATTTTTTCCTCTTCTGTCTGTATTTTGCCTTAATTGTTCTTAATAGCCCACGCCTGCTTGCCATATTTTCCGCTCATGTTTTTAATAGTTTTCCAAAATTCTCTTCTATTATCCTCTTTAAACTTTTCCTCCAATTTCTTACCAAAGTTGTCCCAACTTCCCTGTTTGGCCGCTATGATGTACTTCATTATTCCACCATCTAGTTCGCCTTTGCCCCTTGTTGACTGTGATTTGTCCGCATACCCTTTTGGCTTTTTCTATTATTTCTATTTTCAATGTTCTCCATTTCTGTTCGATGTTCTTTCCTTGTTCCTCCGTTTCCTCTCTTTTATGTTGTTTAAGCGTTTTGTTTAATTCGTTCTTGTATTCTTCTGCAATTTCCGGGTTCCTCAATTCCTTTATCATAATTTTCTCGTATTTCTTACATTTTTTTGGCTTTCAGCTGTGGAATCTCATGTCTGCTATTAATAATCGATGGTCAGTGTTAAGTTCTATGCCTCTTATTACCTTGAAGTCTAATATTGCGTACTTTGTTGGCCTTGTGTATGTGATGTAGTCATTAATGCTTTTTGCTTCTCTCCAGATGGCTTCATATTTGATTTTATGTATTATTTTATGATTAAAATGACTGTTTCCTATTAACATCTGGTTTCTGACACAAAAATCCTAGTTGTTGTCTGCTGCCAGTTCTTGCGTTCCAATCACCATTGATGAATACATACCTACTTTTTTCTGTGGCTCTATCCATTTGCTCCTGCAGTTGTTCGTAGAATTGTTCTTTGTTTTCTACATTAGAGTCCTAAGTTGGGGCATATATTTGCAAAATCGTTACATCTTCCTGTAGGGTCAAATCCGCGTACATTATTCTTGCAATTTTTGTTGTTTTGGATATTTTTTTATCTTTAAGCACTTTCTTGCTACTGTAATAAGCCGTATTTTCTAATTGCAGTCTCGCTTTTATTTCATTACTTCTATCATTTGTGCTGTTTACCATCACTCCTAGATATTTAGAGGTGTCTACTTCCTCAAATGTGTACTTTCCTATCTGTAAAATTCGTTTTGTATGTGTTTCTCGCTGGATTCTTAAATATTTCGTTTTCTTTTAACTTTCTTAGACTCCTTGTCACTACCACTACATCATCAGCATATGCCAGTATTTGTTCTTCTTTATTTCTTATTGTCCCTTTTGCCCCAGTGGCTGTTTTCCAGCATTATATTAAACGAGTGGCTGACAGATCTTCCATCCGTTATTTTAACTACTGCATTTGTTCCAGATAGTGTCATTTTTGTGAGTTGTGTTAATTCTGTCGGTATATTCAGCTGTTTTATGTCTTTGATTAGCATCTCCCTATCAACTCTGTCGAACGCTTGCTTAAAATCAATGAAAATCATATTTAGTTGTATGCTATGTTCATAGCTTTTTTCTCTGAATCCACGTTGATAATCTCCTATTTGTTGCTCAGTGAATCTTGCTAGTTGCTTGTTTATCATGGTTGTTAAGATTTTATATGTGACGTTTAGTAGTGATATATATCGGTACAATCATCCTACTCTTCCATTCGTCCGGCATTCTTTCTGATGTCCATATTTGTTTCATAATATCAAATATTCTTTGTTGCAATGTTTCGCCTCCCGATTGTATCATTTCGCTATGTATTCTGTCACTTCCTGTCTCTCTACTATGTTTCATTTCTTGTATTATATTCTTGAATTCTACATATCTTGGCTCGTATGTTTCTTCGCTTGGTCTCTAATTCTGGTCTTTTTCCTCTGTTTGTTGTTTATTTGTTTCGTTTAATAGTTTAGAGAAGTGATTCCTCCATATTTCCTTTACATCCTCTTGCTAGTGTTTAATTTTTTCATTTTCACCTTTCGTTCCCCCTGTTTTTATTCTATTTCTGCTACATTTATTTTTTATATTCCAGTACATTTTTCTTGTTTCATTTTCCCTGCTGTTTCTTTCAATTTCTTCCATTGATTGGTCTAACCATTTTTTTTTTCGTTCATTATTTATTCTTCTGGATTCTCTTTTCTTTTCTTTATATGTTTCCATATCCACATCTTTCCCATCAGCCATTGTGTTCTTGCGTGTCTTTTCTGATTTGTTGCTTCTTCACATTCATCATTAAATTATTCATTCTTTCTTCGTCTCTTTGAGTGTCCGATTACTCTTTCGATTGCCTTCAGTATTACTTCTGTAACACAAAACCATTCTTCATTAATGTTATCACGAACTTATTGTTCGAGTCTATATTTAGTTTTTCCAGGATCCATTTCCTTTCATTTGTCTTATCATTTTTAGTTTCATGGTTGCCATTACCACATAGTGATCACTATCTGCATTGGCACCTCTGTAGGTTCTTACATCTTGTATCACGTTGGATCTTTTCTTGTTTATTAGTATACGATCAATTTGCGTAGCTTCATTTGTGCCTGGTACTATTCACGTTTGTTTATGTAATTTGTTGTGCTTAAATTTAGTGCTGCTTATGATCAGATTCATCCTTGTTGCAAAGTTGCATAGTTTAATTCCATTATCGTTAGTATTGTAATGTTTGTTTCCTGGCTATTTCGCAGTAACATTCCTCTGTTCCTATCTGGGCATTTAGGTCGCCTAACACTATCACAGCGTCATGTTTAGGAGCTTTTTCTGTTTCTTCTTCCAGTTTGTCATAGAATTCTGCTTTCTCGTTCTCATCCTCCTTTTCAGTGAGGGCATATACATTGATTAATGATATGTTTGCCGGATTATTTTGTAGCCTCAGGTACGATATTCTTCCACTTATTGGCTTGAATTTTACTATTCTGTCTTTCATTTCCTTTGCTACCGTGAAGGCCACTATATAGTATCACATAATCTTTTTATTTATTTCGCCTTGCCCTTTCCATCTTATTATTGAATTGCACTGATGCCCACTTTATATGTTTTCAATTTATTCATTACTTCTATCATTTTTCCCGTACATAATAATGTTCTTACATTCCATGTTGATATTCTTATTGTATATCTTTTCTTTTTTTGTTCCTTTAATATATTCTTTCTTATTTTTAAGTTATCCCTATTCTCGCCGTTGTCTTATCTTCCTCCTGCCCTGCATATTTTAGTTTTTTGATATTAGTTTTGTTCTGTCTGGTATATCCATCATTTTCCCGCATTGCTCATTCAATTCATATACCTTGTTATTTATTGTTAGTTTTTTATATCCTATTTTAACCTTATTTCCATTTTTGTATTCTTCTTTTGCTGTTTGTTTAATTTCATTTTGAATTGACATTTCCTTGATGGTTAGGTTTATCAACAATAATTTTTTGTCATTTCAGGTTCTTTTTGTTTGCCATTATTGCCATTTTTTGTTCCCATTAATGGCCATGGAAATAACTATAAAATTGTGAAACCAAAATACTAAAAGGCGTTGAGAATTTCAAAATGATCATCAAAAATTGATATTAAAATTGAAAGTGAACTTGAGAATTTACAAACAACTCTCAGCAAAGCACGCCACGTGTGAAACTCAAAGCACGCAGCAGAAAATAATTCGTATTTATACAAAAATAAAGCAATAAAGATAATTCTTTCACTAAAAATGTCTCCATTCTTTTCTACACATTTTTTCGCTGGAAGTATGCCTTTATGTGCAATAGTTTTTAAAATACCTCGATGCTGAGGTTTATATCGCGCATTCCCGGTACGGTTTGTTCAAACAATTTTTGTAGCATTTGTTAAAAAAAAATTCGTGATTAATTTGACATCATCTGAATCTAAAAAGAATAAGCTTTCTACTCGTTTAAAAATCATTGAAAAATATTCAAAATTAAGCTTGTAAATGCGATGTACGCATAAAATTTATCAATTCTTAGTAATAAATGGAATATATTTTTTTCTGCTTTTTGCAACCGCAAACAGAATGAACCCTCCACATTTAGATCCATAAAGTCATTCCGGGCAGTGTAATTTTTTTTTAAACTATATGAGTGCGCTCCCCATCGTTTTAGAAGCGTCTTTTGAGAGACCAGATTCCCGACTAGCAAATTGAAATTACCAATGCTGTTCTACATATACTAAAGCCTACAGTGCTACTTACTTCGATATATAAGTCATCAAAACGGTTATAGTAAATTGAAAATCAAGTTCAAAATACAAGAATGACCTTAAAAACGTGAAAACAATAGTAAAAATTCAAAAAAGGCCTCCAGAATTTCTTCCATGACTAACTTTGTGACTTCTATTCCTTCTCCTTGTACATATTTACAGCAAATTTATTTGTTAATACATTTAACGTAAAGTTTGTTCTTTATATAACTCCTAAAACTGAAAAAAAGTGCCATTACTTACCTTGGTAAAGTTCGTAGTAAAACACTAACAGTGGTGACCTGCACATTGTCAGGTATTTCCTTGTTACACAATTCGATCAACTTTTCAGCTAATTTAGTGAAATCCCCAACAAGCTTAATCATGCTGGGAGTTTTCAAACGACTATCGTTCAGTATTTCTGCACACCGTTTGGATCGTACACTGTAGCTAGATTTTATAACCGATATTATCATCCACAGGGTTTGCTGAGGGTACTGCATGATGAGTTTGATGATAATATTCTTTAGCTCTATGTAGACCTACGAATGTTCAGTTCTTGAAACTGATAAGAGCTAAAAAATGTACTCACCTGCTTCTGCGGATGACATATTCTCGACACCAGCTGTGAAAAAGCAGTTAAGAAAATATAAACCGGAAGTCTTTCTAAAAACGTATCAATCAATTTCGTCATTTTTAGAAGAGTGTTTTCCCTATCTGCTTTTTCTCTGTCAAAACTATCTTTCCTCATGTCTCTAGCTGAAATGTCGAGTAGTCTCGTGCCATAGTCAAACCAAATACTCAGCAAACGAGGCATCGACTGATACACAAATTTACTGCCATACACTAAGGATTTGCCAAAATAATTAATCATGTAGATTTGCATATCGCCTCCCTTTGTATCCTTCTCCTTATCGGCAATTGTTTGAAAAAGGCGGTCATAATATTGAGCTAAACAAACCTGAAATATTGAAAGGGGTCAGAATTGCTTCAGTGCATATATTCACAACTCACCAAACTCTTTTCCCACTCTTTATACACATCAACAGCTTCCTTGTAGTGCTGTGTATTAACATCAGCGTCAACATTGGAGATTGAGTCGTTATACGAAGCGATTAGTAGTTTGGCTTCCGCCGTAATTTTCCTAAAAATTCAGAAAATTCAGTTAACTACCAAAGGAGTGAAATGTGTAATTTTAACCTCTTTTCGAAATTTAAATTTGTATAGGTAGCGTTAGGAGTATTCCCACTTTCTGGTAAAAGAACCTCCAAACCTCTACGCAATGTCGTTAGGGCTTGCTCATGTTCTTCCCTAAGCCAATGCAATTTGGCTTTCTCTAAAAACAAACGTGGTGGGGCATATTCTTCCGCTTTGAGTGTGTATGTGTAGGCTTGTTGGTGGACCTGATTAAATAATTAAAATCACATATCAGTTATAGGATATCACATTCTCTAGCTACACAGGGTGTCCCCCTTAAATATTCTTACACTGAGGATCTTGGAAACTTTTAGTGATACAAGGTAACGACTTATGTATCGATGCGTCAACTTTCTCCCACAAAGATATTCACAAAATCACTTGGGTATCCCCTGATCAACAAACACAAAATCAAGTTGGCCACATAACTATAAACAAAAAGTGGAGACTTCCATTACTTGATGTATATAATAAAAGGGGAGCAGACATGGCAAGTGACCATCATCTGGTACATAGAGTATTATAGATCAAACTACAAGTACCACACAAGATTACCAAGACATAAATATTGTATATGACACCCTACTCTATATAATTGGTGATATTAAATAATTAATTAGAGAATAATCAACACAAATAAAAATAATTTATTAATTTAGTTTTAATAAAGCATTCAATCTGTTGTCAATCTCAGGGCTTACTAAAATTTTACGCTTTGTATTGATTACTGTAAAATAAATGGTTTGTTGAATTTACTATTTCATTTATTTGCAATCAACTGTAATCTAAATGCTCTGGCTTAGCATGAGACAACTCCATATCAAAGGGTTGGGTTGTAACATCCGGTAGAACATTTACTATTGAGTATAATTTATGCACAAGTATGGCAAACGTCCAAAAATTCGGATCTGACAGTTTAACCTCTAAAGTTACGGGTATAACACAGATGGATGATCGCACAAAAATCCAACATAATTGAATTCAAAATTACCAACAAGCGATAAATTTTGCATCGGGTAAATATGCAATGTAATTATAACTTAAGCAGTTCAGCTAACCTGTTTTATTTCCGTGACATAACTTGCAATTGTTCAGCTTCATGCAACTCGATCAAAATCCAACGCCAACCGCAAAATCAAGGGGCACTATCGCAATAAAAATCCTCTGGAACAACCCTGGAAACTGGAACCTGCTTCTGAACCTAATACAATGTTTATTCTTGATGCAGCCCAAAGCTGATGGACCTCGGAACTTCCCTGTTCAAATTTACCTTGAAAAGTGGACCTGGATGCTGCGTTGCACTTTCAAGGGACGCCACGGCTCTCCATTAACTCTGGATTATTCTTGGGTTCTACTTTCTGTACATGGGGCTCAAGGAAAGCCTCCTCTACAAGTTCTACACAAAATTCAGCCGACTGCTAACCCGAAAATGGTAGAAACTTTTGCCTCGATGTCAGACCCACTTGGACAAACTTTGCGAAGCAATTCCCTCTTCACTGGGAGATTCTGACATGATGAAACTTTTCACAAAGACACTCTGCGGACTGGTGAACAATAAAAACAGCTTTTGGACTCAAACAAGTAACTTATATTAAATATTTACATGAGCCAAACTTGCGCACAGCTATTTTGTCATGGCTTGGGTTGTCAACAATAACAATGGAACATCACGTATCTTAGCAACTGTTTTGAAGTAAGTTTTGGTACAATGTTTTACTTAAAAACCAAACTATTTTTCGATAATTGTCAATTCGTAGCACTTTATAACCTCAAATCTCTGCTTTTAATCACTTTAGTTTTAATAGCACTGTTTCACAAGTTTCTAATTAGCACTGCACTATGTTTTTGTTCTAACGTAGGTGGCCTTTTCATGCTCTTTGCATTCTATGCTTCCTTTACACAGCTTTTTACCTTTCAGCAACGTTGGCGATTGTTGGCCTCGTAATTTTAACACTAACGCTGCATATAACTTTCGTTAAGTCTCAAACAGCTCTGTAGCAAATTCAAAACTTTGTCTTGACTTTAATCTAATGCTAACCTCTGTCAATCAAATTATAGCTACTGTTAATCATGTCTTGTGCATTTATTAGTGTATGATAATTACTTTAATGTTACAATAAACAAAATATCAATTCCGGGCTTATTTGAATCTTTATTCATGTTGGTGTCTTAATTATGCAACCAGAATTGCTGTGAGCATTAAACCATTACAATATATCTTGGAAAAACAGGAATTCTATAAGGGCTCCAGTACCAACATTGATTATACTAATGACGCAAGTCTTATGACATAGATATGCAAACTAGGAAATAAAAATGATCATGGATAGGACATTCACCAAGTATCAGGAAAATAACATTGCAAAGAAGGTGTTACGAGTGGAATCCTCAAGAGAGCTAAAGACAAGATATGCTCAAAACTACATGGAAAGGAGAGGTATACAACAAATAGAAACAACGGGACAAACCACTGGAAGTCAAACGTGTCGCACAAAACCAGAGCAGATGGCAAGCGGCTTGCTACTATTCACTGAAATATTATGGTACTTAATCCAAATATTCGAAGATGTAAGAAGGGGAAGACATAGCATGTGATCACTTTTTAGTGAAAAAGAAACTAAACGAAAGACCACAAGAACAAAAAGAAAAAACTCTGAGAAATAAAGGATGGAATATACAAGTTTCAAAATGAGCTAAAAGTAGAAAAATAGTGTATAACTGGATAGACTAAACAGTAAAGAGAAAACACAAGGGATGGAGATAGAGACAAGCTGGGATGAAATAAACACATCAATTAAAGAAGCACTCAACAAAAAACATGAAAATATAACAAAGTTAAGAGAAAAGACTGGTATGACAGTGAATGCGAGATAAAGGTAAGAGAATGCGGAGAGCTGAGAAACATAGTTTTAAAAAGTAATGACAAACAACACGAAGAAGCCATCAGATCTAAGCAGACACACAAAAAAGTTATGTAGACAAAAGAAAAGGGAACACCCGGAGAAGAAAATACATGATCTACTACAACAGTTTAACCAAAACAATATCGGTAAATTTTATACAGTAATAAGAAGCAGTAAAGGAGAGCATAGGCATATACCTGCATTAATGAGAAATAAAAGACAGGTAGTGAAGGGTAGTGAAGAGGAGATAATGAATGAATGGTCGGAAACGAAGAAAAAAACTCCTACCAACGAGTGAAGAGCTAAAAGAAATCAGCAAAATGGAAAACAATAATAGCGCTGAGAGTAACAAAATTCCGACAGAAGCAGAAAAATACGGAGGAAGTAACTTACTCAACAAAATACATGAGCTGATTATTTGAGTGTGGCAAGAAGAACAGATGCCTAAACAATGGAATAAAGCTATTATATGTCTCTTGTATAACAAAGGAGACAAACAAAACATGGATAATTAGAGACCAATATATTACTTAATGTAACTTGTAACGGTGGGTGTTTGAAGTCAATTGTGTGTATTGCATTTAAGGAAAACTTTTTAAACGTCAAGAACTGATTTGTGTACATCACGCTTACAGCAAGGGATGACAAATCTCTTCCAATGTTTTACCCAAACTGTCAAGCTTTTCATAAACGCTTTCCAAAAAACCACTCCATATCGCCACAGCATGAAAGCACCCAACTAATAGGGTCACAAAAGAGAAAGTGAAAATATACCAAGTTGACACAGTGAAAGTGCGTTCAACTCTTTTTCGACAATAAAGATGAGTCCCTGCCTTTTGTCCCAACACAACAGCTAGTCACGCAACCAAAGCAATAAACCTCATATTCACGCCTGATCATCCTACTCGATGGACAATGAGCCATTGTAAGCTCAAAGTGGTACAAGACGGACCACTTGTGGGGAAAAGGCAAGCAAAGATATATTTACGCAAGTCGGAAGCCGATAATAAAATACTGTTGTACTCCAAAACCCTTGTGCACAGCACAGCTGACAATAGGTATTGACCTCAAAGAACGTCCCGAGACTGCTCCGTAGCAGGCGTTCTTTCAGGAACCCCTTCTTCTTGAGTAAGAAGCAGTATTTAAGACCAGACAGCCAGGCGTCTCAATATTTCCTCCCCATATTGTAACTTCACTTTCTTTAAGCAAGACGAAGGCTTTTGGTCAGCTTCCAAATACTATTTTACGAGTCAGACTCTGGCGTTCATGTATATAATATTATTGTAATAATAAATTGATTCCAGCAAAAAAGCACTAGACGGAGAAGGCATAACAGCTATCAACAACTTGAGTCCAAAAGAAATATTGTGCTTTAAATATGCTCCCATCACTTCTTGTGATGTTGAGCTTGTTTTCTAAATATACACATATTTTAACTGATAGAACCAAATTTACCCAGGAAAATTTAGAAAAATACATAGTAGCAAATTCATTTTACATGTAAATATTTAATATGTTAATAAAACTCGATAAACATTAATATCTCTTTTGTTTAGTTCTATTGTATTAACTCAATCGTTGTTGCCTGAAATGTGCCTATTTTCAACAGTTATTGTGCCTAATTTAATATTTGTGCCTACAAATCCGCCTTTACAAATGAGATTAAACATTGCGTGTACCGTCCTATTAAGGACCCATATTTAATCTCAATAGATTCAAATTGTTTTTAATCTTTGATGCTTTTTATTTGTGTTATTTGCAAGTGATTATTTATTTATATGTGTTTGTAAAGTGTCCCGGCGGCCTGTAAGTAAACAACGCCCTAGGCTACATTGTATCAAATTGAACCCCCCTTCCTACTGAGTTTTAGCTGGTCAACTACCTATTACAGAACTGTTGAGGTGTAATAAGAGTGAGCTTTGCCTTTGAATGTATCCTGTAAAAATTCCATAATTCAGATGACATTGTAGTACTTTGATTTCTACATTTCATTTCCCAGCATAGGCTATTTTGTTCTCATCTATCTTTAGTTTTTTGCCATCCCTCTTCTTTGTTTTCAATATTAATTTATTATCTATTGTAGGAATTTTCGTTGAGTAAGTGATATTAAAAAAAAAAACTATGTGGGTTTAATTTTATCCTTCTGTTTAATTTCAACAGAAATTTTGTGACCTTCCGAAGATCACGATGTCCATCTTTTACTACTGGTCACAGATGCAGCCCCCCATATGGTTTTATGAAAAAATGGTACATTTAACATGCTTGGTACCTGGATGGAGGCAGCTCTGTACTACAATGGAAATTTTGCAGGAATTAAAGAGGTAGGCATTTCGTTAAATTAGTGTTCTTCAAAAATGCAACTATTTATTTTATTTACAGGATGTAAATGAACTCATTGAGGAAAAAGAATCGGAGGCTCTGGGCGTAATACTGCTAAAACGGCTCTTGAATCCCCTCTGTAGTACCTAGTTAAGGCTACATTGGGGCTCACTTTAACCATCTTCCAAATTAATTAAAGAACTGGAAGATCAATCTTTATCGCTCATAGAAAACATCAAGTCAGTGGAGTAAGCCCCGTCAGACTTCTCGGGAGCGAAGGGAGAAAAAATTCAAGCAAAAACTAATTCCATTAAAAAAGCACTAGAAAGAGAAGGGATAGCAGCTATCGACAACTTGAGTCCAAAAGAAATATTGTGCTTTAAATATGCCCCCATCACTTCTTGTGATGTTGAGCGGTCGTTTTCTAAATATAAGCATATTTTAACTGATAGAAGAACCAAATTTACCCAGGAAAAATTAGAAAAAAACATTGTAGCAATTTTGTGTTAATAAAACTTGGAAAAAAATTAATGCCTCTTTTGTGTAGTTCTATTGTATTAACTTAATCGTTGCGTGAAATGTGCCTACTTTCAACAGTTATTTTGCCTAATTTAATATTTTATTGTGCCTACAAATCTGCTCTTTACAAATAAGATTAAACATTGTGTTTGTCGTCCGATTAAAGAACCATATTTAATCTCAATAGATTCAAATTGTTTCTAGCCTTTGTTGCCTTTTATTTGTGTTATTTGCATGTGATTATTTATTTATGTGTATTTTTCCTTGGTGTATTGTGTTTGTAGTGTCCCGGTGACCTCTACGTAAACCATCACAAAGGTAGGTCCGAAGATATTCAGACGTCTTATACAGCTGGCACCGAAAATAAACAACGATTCTCCCATTTCGTTTTCAACGCGAGTAGTTTTGTTCTTCATTTAAAATCTGTGGCGCTCATTTTTCCCTTTATTTTGTTTACAATTAATAACCATTGTAACAGCATTTCGCCCTAGGCTACATTGTATCAAATCGAACCCCCCTTTCCCACTGAGTTTTAACTGGTCAACTATTTGTTACAGGACTGTTGAGGTATAATTAGGGTGAGCTTTGCCTTTAAATTTTTATCCTGTAAAAATTCCATAATTCAGATGATACTGTAATACTTTGATTTCTACATTTCATTTCCCAGCATAGGCTATTTTGTTCTCATCTATCTTTAGTTTTTTGCCATCCCACTTGCTTTGTTTTCGATATTAATTTAATATAGAAATTTTCTACCTTAGTGTAATTCTTACCATAAAGTGATCTGAGTATATGTTAATGCAATAAATAAAGAATAATTCTGATACTATAGGTAGATACATCTTAAGCTTCTACATAGATACTAAGTTTCAAGTTCACCCTGAAGCAAAAGATAATCAACTTATAAATAAAACAATGAAAGCATAATTAATCTAGAATAATTAAATGGGACATCCTGTATAAAATGTTAATTAACTTTGTTCCTCATCATAGAGTCAACGAGAAAATAATAAAACCTGAATAATATACTTACACCCGCAGCTCGAGCTATCGTAGCACTGAACAGCCAAGACTCCCCGAGAACTGAATTCAAAAGCGGCATTGAATGAGGTACTTTAGTCCGCAACAGTTGCTTGGCCTGCTCAATTCCTACTCGACGTAAACATAGGATAGGTTCCTGTATTCTTATAGATTCTTGGACGACCTAGATCAGTTAGCACCATGAAGTTTAAAAATAGTCGCTAGAACTCCGCCTTACCTTTAACCGTAATTCCCATTCCGATGTCAACTGTTTAATAAGGGACTCACACACGTTATGGTCATTAGGGCGCAGCAACAATTCGTAAATTACTTTTTCAATTTGTTGCAACTCGTTGATTGCATGCAGTCTCGCTATGTAACTGTAGCCGTGTTGGTAGGCACCTTCCTCTAAGCTTGCTGCTCCTAATGCTTCCACTTGTGCAATGCGAAGATTATCTAAGGTAGCCTTAAACTCGATTCTCTTACCTGAAATTCCAGATTCATTAATGTGTCTTAGATTAAGCTTGGGAAAAAAGCATACACACCATCCTTGAGATGAAGCAAGGCCCTCCCAACCTGAACTCCCCAACTACTATTATTCTTTAATTCAGGTTTCTTAAGCAGACCATCCAGCTCAGTATAATGACCAAGACGCCACAACGGCTCTGCTTGAATTTCCATAAGAATGTTCTTATATTCAGGCTGCCTTTGCATTGCACCTTGGGTAAAATTCAGCGCTGTGTTTACATTGTCCAAGTCTAAATAACATTGCACGAGGCCCTATAAAGGCATCATATCAATGAAGACAATATTATTCACATTGCGCATACCTGTAAATGATGAGGCTTGAGGGGTGGGCTTATTCCTTCATAGCAAGCAGCTGCGTCGGCCAATTTTCCTGATACTTCGAGTGCAAGAAGTCGCTGTTCTAGAGGCGGTTCGGTCTGCTGCATGGCAGTCACACCTGCTACACCATCCGATTCATCCAGTTGAGCATAGAGCTGTAAGATTTGATTTAAAATGATGCAAAACTGAAGACACCTTATTTTACTTCCGCTAAGAAAAGCAATTGATTACTGAGATCTTCCTCGTGCTCTTTGATATATTCTTCGAGATACATTAGGGCACGTGGGTACTCCCCGCATTGGTAGTTGCAGCGAGCCAGTTGCAGCTTACAGAACCGAGATGAAAATCCCTAAAATTGAGTCAATAAAACTAGCATTTAAATGTTTGCATTAGATTTTACTTTGATAATTTGATACTGATCGTCTTCACGAGCAGAAGCACCTTTTGCCCAAACGCATTCCCTTATCCATCGATCTAGGAAATCCAACAGCACAAATATCACTTTAGTGCACTGGTTTTCTTTTACTTCCTTTGAAGCTCTTGACCAAATGGAGGATGACGTACTACTAGAAGTTACTGATCTTACCTGCAATAAAGAATTAAAATTTTGAAATATTAGGCAGAATTCTCGGCGGGTTAGCAGTCGTTTTGATCAGTATATTTTCAACTTGAAGCCTATAATACCTATTTAAGCAATGTAGCTAATGTCTAAAACAGCATTGGTCAACCAATACGGAGCACACACAATTCTTGTGGCCGATGCTTGCAACTATTCGAAAACTTGCCCGAAAAACCGGCCTCGCTGTGGAACGCACTTGGTCAAATCTTGCAGAGCTTCTCCCTCTTCCCTGAGGTCTGTCAAAAACTTGCTCTGCAGATTGGTGAATATAAAAAAACACCTTTTTTGGCTCACACAGAGCACAATTTTTACAGGGCTTCTTTAGTTAATAATAACAATTAAATATCTCGTTTCCTAGCAATTAAATTTTACAATTCTTTCATGAAATAAGTTTTGATATGTTTTTACTAAGGAACTAAACAGTCTTTTTCCTGGAAATTGTCAATCGTAGCACTTTAAACTTTAAATCTCTGCTATTTCACAATTCGTTTTTAATGCACTGTTTCACATGTTTATCTTAGCACTTCACAATTGTCTGTGTCTTTTGATAGGTTGCCTTATTATTGCTCTTTGTAATCTTTGCTTTGCACGGCTTCTTTACCCATCAGCTGTCTTGCCGTTTGTTGGTGATATAATTTTTAATACTAACGCTCATATAATTTTTGTATTACCACAAACCATCTCCGTGTGATATTAAATTCACATTATTGTTTTGACGTTACCAAATCAAATCTGCCAGTTACATTAATTAAGATGTGCTTGCCACTCTGAACATCAATTATAAATAAAATGTTAAACATAACCCCTTTGATTCTGCCTTATCTAATGCTAACCATTCTCAATCAAATTATGGCTACTACCAATCATATCAAGTGCATTTATTAGTGTAAAATACTGACTTTATCTGGCAATAAACAAAATATTAATTCTATGTTCATTTTCGTGTTAGTTAGGCAACCAGAATTGCTGTGAGCATTAAACCATTGCATAATATGTTAGTCAATACTTACGTTTAAGATAGGAGGTGTAAGTTGTTTACAGTTAAAAGAATCTATAACAGCCATGATTTCTTCGTAAGCTTTTTGGTGCACAGCAGCATCATTTTCCAACAGTGCATGAAGAAGTATGTGAGGTAAAAAGTTCATCAACGTTCTGTGATCTTGCTTTAAGCTCGGTAAACACACTTGTAATAGGGAGCGTTTGTCCGGCTTAATTGCTAACACTAAATTGCATGTCCAGCTAAAAATAAAATGCTCATCACAAAAGTAAAAAACAAGTATTTCGCATTTAAATTGAAATAAAATAATCTGGTATTTACTTATACACCCAGCTCTGGAAAGTTGTCCCGAACTTTGAACCGTAGATTGGAGATACACGCACACTTTCAACAGACTGGACCATTGTGTACCTCGATGAAAGTAATGGCAGCATGAGTTCGCGCTGAGCCTCGGGAAAATTTACCCAAAGATAGTGCTTCGGGCTATTTGCGTCTGGCGATATACCATGCACTTTAAGTATTTCCTGTATGGCAAGCGCAAATCGGTCCATGTTCTAAAACATTGTATTTAAACATTCTTAAATCAAGATATCAGCTGATGTAACTACATCAAATTGTTAAATCAAGTTATAAATAAATAGAATGCTAAACGAAGTAAAACTATAACGTTTACCGCTTTTGTGTAATATTAAAAATAATACTCCAAGTATTGACTTATAATTTCTATTTACCCTATCCATCCTATCTTTTGGAAAATTGTCATTACCTTGGAGTTTCTTTTTTACTTCAGTAGTTAGGTGATCAAATATTTTAGTATAGTTAGTTGTGATACCAAATGGCGCTGTTTCTTGCAATGCTTCTTTCTACCCTTAGATTTTTATTAGGAATTTATTCCTGTCATTACTTTAATACAAACAAATGAGGACGGACATAAGCAAAATAAAAGTTGTGTTGAGATTTATTGAAAAAAAATCTCCAAATGCAAAATGAGTCAGTAATAACAGTTCCCTTACTAATAATATGTGATATACAGAGGATTGTGTTTACTTTGTTTCCTAATAGCTAAATTTATAGACAATATATAATGAAAACAAAAAGAAATAAATGAAAAAATTGGAAATACAAATATTAAATCACTAATAACTCAAAATAAAATATATGGATGCTTTAAATGCAAGAATAAAAGAGACTGAGAATAGATTTCGAAGTCTCAGATTTGTAGGTGATCGGCAAGTGCAAAAAAGTCTGTCACATTTTTTTGCAATCAACTAGTTTAAAGCCCTACAATTATGCGATAATTTGCATTAGTGCAAATTGCTTTGGCATCTAATCAGTGAGCGCATGAACGGATTAACGAGATTCCCACTGGCCCTACCTACTATAAGGCGACCCACTGCCAAATTAGCTAAATTAGTGGGGAAAGAAGACCCTGTTAACTTTTGTTCGGGAAATAGTCTGCAAAATACCTCTCTTGCATACAAAATTATTGACAATTTGGCATGCAGTAGGGATATTATCAATGATAATTTTTTACTCTAACCCTTGTGGACGCAAGCGGATATTTATCACATGAAGACATGTGCAGGGTATATTTTACCCACTATCTGTTAGATTAGTTTAGCTATCTTATATTACAAACTCTAATTATTATTATGGATAATTTCTTGCACAAATTGGTTTTAGAAAGCATTAGTACAGAAATAAGAATATTTATTTAGTTTATTTACAAACAAAACATAAAAATAAAAAACACATTTTTGGAAAGATACACAGAAACATAAAGATCTATGTTTGTTACTCATCTTCTAAATTTTCGACTTCTTCCTTGATCTTCAAATTGTTCAATTTTGACATACTAGTCACTATAAAAATCACGGCACAAGTAACAAGTAGTAACTAGCAGCTTATAAAACATAGGCACACGTGCGATGGGTAAAATTTATTACCCTGGCGTAGTTTATGCTACAGCCGACAGTAGTGACTGCTCTAAAAATGGCATGCTTCTAGGTATGGCTTCAGAACAGTCCATTTGGAAGGTACTGAGGCTGCAGCACGTAACTTTAAAAACAAATCGATTAGAACAATTAACTCTAGGTGTGGGTATTTTTTACCCACTGTACGTGTCCACAAGGGCTAAGGGCTATTCGTATAGCATGGCCTAACTCTTAGAAAAGTTACAAGTTTCTAAGTCTTCTAAAACTTGTAACGACCCGTTGCATTTTGGTGTTCTTAAATAGATTGCGCCTTTAGATTTTTTTTCGGATCTCTAAAATTAATTGGCATCTCTATTTTTTCAAGCGGTGCCGTGAGGGAAATTCAATATTCGAATACACAAACTTGTAGATAACAACGGTCACCGAATTTGAGAACTCTAATGCTTTTCTTCCGCGAGCTTTGTTAGAAAGTGGCCCAAACGCGATCCCATCGTGACCCTGAGGGGGTATGCTTCACGAGGCCCTACAATTTTAGAGTAGATCTGGCAATTGGCGATGATTATTTGTCCTCACTAAACAAACGCTTGGGCACGCTTAAAATACGAGCTGCTCGTGTCACTATGGCCAGTTTTTAATCTTTGGATAAGCACATTCCAATTATTAAGTTTTCGCTCTAACTTGGTAATAAGGCCTCTTTATGCGGCAACTCAATTGCTGAAATCATTATTGCATCTACATCATGGACGCTCTTGGGCGATGTTGCCAGAATACAATTCCAGAAGACCATTTGGGCCGCATTCCACCTGCAAAAACCCCTGTCCGAGCGCTCCAGACAAACCGCAATAATTACACGCTCATTTTGCTAAAATTCAGTGAATTCATGTTGATGGTAAAGGCAATTATGCCAGCGATAGGTTATCCGTTGATCTAAACAAAGGCCTTTGGTTTTCCGATTACGTGCAGGTCAAGTAACTTATACAGCTTTATTATCAGTCGCCATAGCGATTCAATTACGGGTCTACTGAACTCATGCACCAAGCATGACAGTACATTCTAAATTTCATAATTACAAATACAATGTCACAGTACCTGAGTATGTTTTTCGGCTTGCAAAGCCCTAGTAAGCTCGTTCAAAGCATTAACAATGAAGCCATCTTCCGTGATAAAGAATATGAATGACTTTGCTTCTTGTTTATATCTGCAAAAAATATATTTAGATGACATTAACAACAGTTGTAAACCGTACTGCCTGGGTAAATGACTCGGTTCAATAGCTCCCAACTCCCCGATGCATTCCCCACAAGCTAACTTAACAGACTCTTCCTTTCCACGACAACCCTGCATCAAGATATCGAGCAGCTCGACAATAGTGGGATCAATTCCATTGTATCCAAGGATCATCTGATCAAGCTCTTCTCTGTTCTGCTCAAATAAGCGCTTCAAATACTTTAAGCCATGCACCCGAATATCAACGGTTTCGTGATTTAAATACTTCAAAAATGACTTTAGCTGTTCTTTGAATGACAGAGTTTCGATGCGCTGCAAATGTTTCTTGATAACTACACAAATTTCATTGTTTACGTCGGTCTCGACAACAAAAAATAAATCCGGAATGTAATCCTTGATGTAGATCTCATTTTCAATTATTAAATACTTGAAAATATCATTGATTTTTACTGGAAACTGCTGCATTAACGGGAGCAACGACACAAAAATGGAAGCCAACTGTGGTCCCAAGGCATCTATTTCACAATTTCGCACAAAAGCATCCCATACATCGCAGTTCAACTCAGGGAAAGCTTCGTAATTAGAATTTAAAGCGGTGCGAACCATAGCTAGTATTTTAAATCGCAACGGAGTTATGTGTTTTGGACCCATAAACCTCAAAAGCTGTGCTAAACTCAGTAAAACCTTCTTCTTATCGGAATGGCGAGATATTAATTTCATGTCAAAGTATGCCAAAACACCAAGAAACTTAGGCTGAAGATATTCAGGAATTTGTTTTATGCTTAACGTTTGAACTTCGGAGTCTTCTCGAGCCAAAATTCTTATTGCTCTTAGCACACGATCCCGTTTTTCATAAAAATTCAATAGAAGTTCGTGAAGTATAACCTGCGAGCAGTTGTTTTAGAAATAAAGTTTTATAATTGAAAGTAGACTTACCTGAAAATGTCTTTTTCTTAATATGCTTCCACTTAAACCTGTATTTTTTTCAATGTAATTCATGGATTTTTTAAACCCTTCATCGGATTCATTTAAAAGTAAATACAGAAAAATATTGCCATATTTGCTGGTCAACAATTCCGACAAATCTGTGTCAACGAAAAACGCTACTTCATTAACAAGCTTCTCCACTTTAGGAGTTGTGACTACAAGTGATATAAAAATTGGCAGTAGATAGCGACATTCTTGTGCAACGAACTCTTTAGGTCCAAAATAGCCCAGAATAAGTGAAAGCTTCTCGAGAGAGGTGGAAAGGTTGTAATCGATTAAAGCCTGATTTATTGCGCATAATTTTACAATGCTTTGACTCAGCTCTCGTTTGTATTGTGAGTAGATAAGATTCGTTGTGGTGTTCTGCCGACTTGCCATTTCGATGAAGATGTTTGTGGCTATTAATGGATACTTGGACGTAGGAATCATTATGAAGAAGAGCAGAAGTCGTGCCACGTGCAGTGTTATATTTTCCACTTTTAATGCAGACAGACTGCTTAATGTTTCTAATAGCGTGTCCTGCAAGTCATAATTTGAATCTTCCAAAGACTTCTTGGTGAATACTTGGAGCTCAGAAAAGCATACTTGCAGCATTTCGTCTTTGTATTCCTTTGTTAAACTAGAGCTTTCCTGAAAGAAATACAAATTGATTTAATATATTCCGTAACAATTCCAGTTGCAATCGCTGCAGAGTGATTTTTAAGTTTTCAACTTGTTTATTTTTTCTTCGTTAAAAGAAATTATTACACTAATAGATGATTCTAGTTTAATTATTGCAATTAGCACGAAATATTCATCATTTCCTTATACTTGAGATTAACCACTACAAATGATGGTTAGGTCAAAGAAACAATAAAATACACCCCATGATAATCAAAAATCTAAAGGAGGGAGAAAGTTACTCTGACTGTAAAAAGAGAAAAGCAAAGGCAGCCGACTTCTCAGCCGGAGGAGGTCGTAAAATAAAATATGGGCGCCAAGTAGCCAATAACGCAACACTTTGCTAATCAAACAAAAGGGCACATAACGAAATGCGCTACTAAACACTTCCTGTAAAAGAGATAACAGCAAGGATACAAATAAAATTTCGCTAGCATAGGTAACGATTCAGTATAATGAATAATAATCAAAGTGCTCAATATTATATACATAAAATAACACACGGCAAACCAGTTCAAAATATCAATAGGGAGAAAATATCACAGCAACTAAGCGTTGTATTAAAAATTCACCAACATATTTGTTACATACTTTAAATAATTAAAGCGTGAGTGAAATATTGATATAATTTAATTAATTAATGTACGAAAGATAAAGAAATTACAAAATGACTGTTAAACTGGCAAATTGCACTACCAGATGGATGTCGGTAGCGCACATGACTACGACAAAATTATTACATATTGAACTTTTGGTGTTGAGCTGAATTCGACTATATACCCACCAATGCAAGAGCATTCAAACGTTGACCATAATTAACAATATCGCCATCACAGACTCAAGATCTTGTTTCTGATTTAAGGCGCTTCATAACCCGGAAAGTAACTTGTAGATAATTTAATCTCATCAGATTTCTATGTGATGCATGACATTATTACGTAAATTCTTGCAAACGCAGGGATAACCAAAAGTTGTATTCAACCAAGCTCTATTTCACTAGCCTGACCTGAAAGCCGAGATCAAATTAGGTTTGCCTTAATGCAGATTGCCTTACAACCCCAACGTTACAATCACTTAGGTGGTGCGTGAGGCACAACCACCCCAAATTGGCACATAACTTAAAACTAGCGGAAATAAACTAACGCATTAGTTTAGTTACAACAAAACAGTGGTGAAATGAATTGTATAAATTGCTTTAAATAGGTGAGTAATTATGGTTAAGGTACTTAATAAAAACAATCTAACATTTGCCAGATACAGCGTAAGCATTGCCACGAAAACATTTTAAAAACGAGTCCCGATCTGCAGTTCAGTCCGAAGTGTGCAATTAGCCCAGGAGGAATATTAGAATGGGTAAAACAGACCTCCAGCAGCTGTCCAGGTGTTGGCGGGCATCTAGGAAAACCAGATAAGCGCCAAGGCAGCCATCAAGCTTAACCACAGCTTCTGCACTAAAGCTATTGGCCTGCAGGCAGGTATTTCAACAAAGGGGGCTTCACAGGAGTTCTAACTTCAATCCCCTTTGCAAAAATGGATTCTCCAAACACACAAAACCCAAAGCGATAGGTTACGTTAGCTCAGATAAATCCAAACCAAGTTTGAGCTTGGGAAATTTTCAAAATACCTCTCACAAAGACTCCATCGAGATCTCCACAAGGCCCACGAAACGCCAAAATTAATTTCCCAAGCAGGATGCTTGTGACGAAACCCAAATAAGGCACATTTCAAAACGTAGTCTCACAGCACCTTTCTGAAGCAGAAGAAATCAAAATTTGGAGCCTTGAAGAAAACACAGCATATGCAATCCAAAAAGCTCTGTTGCGTGAAGTGAAGTCTACCAGAAACGTAAACTATTTAAAAATTGTGGCTTGAAAATGGTCTGAACGCTTAGTTGTATGGTAGGTAAAAATTAGACTTGTGCAAGATAAGGCAATTATAAATGACTTTTAAATCGTAACAACATTCATAAATACATCAGTGAAGAGCCAAACAGATACGAAAGATCTGTTGTCGTCTACTTTTTAATAAATTCAGAAAATCAAAAATATATAAATAATGCGAGGGATAAAAGAGAACCAGAAATAAGAACTGACCACAACTTGACGCTTAGACAATGAAAATTCAACAGGAAACATACAAAGAAATGAAGGAGAATGACTTAAAGAACCGACTGAAAGTCGTAAATTAAAGCATGTAATTAAATTACTGGAAACGAAAGAGAAAATGGTAGGACTGGAAAAGAAGTGGAACCATTTTACAAGCAATAGAAGAAGTGTGTGGCACTAGAATAGAAGATACTACTAGAAAAAACACAACAGTGGTCTGAAGAAATAAAAAATAAAAGAGAAAAAACAAACCTGGAAAATATACTTGCAAACAAAAGAACAAGAATATTACAAAAGATAAAAATCCAAAAAGACATACAAAGTGAGGAAGATTTCAAAGAAGATCAGAAACCATGGAACTTTCAAACAATTACAACATAAAAATATCAATACAAAAAACATAAGAGGAAAAAGGAAATTTGTTAATAAAATAAGAAAAGATAATGAAACACACATACACAAATAAAGAGCTAATAATGTCAATAGGGAGGAATAAAAAAAATGCAATAAAAAAGATAAAAGTAGGAAAGGCATCCGTTTATGATGAGATCCCAGAAGAAATTATAAATTATATGGAAGAACTAGACACCATCAACTTAATTTTTTTTTTTTTTTTTTTTTATTAACTCCTGTACAAGTTCACAATCTGCCCGAAGGCAATAAGCGACTGATTTTACAGTGGGTGCCATGTAATTAAATTACTAGGCAAGCATTCGGTTAGCGCCTTACATTAAAGACCTAACATTAGAGTAACTTAACCTATGTTAGTGTTATAACAAACTAAAAACTAAAATAAAATAAACTAAAATAGCACAATCTTATATTCTATTAATTAAGTCTAATGGGTTAAGTCGTTTTAGGCGGTTTGATGTTTGGCTGTTATCTAAGAGATTGACAGCTAGAGGATTTTGATGAAGTTCAAGTCGCGAAAGGTATTTAGCACTCGCGCACTTGGCTTCTTGTAACACATAGGGAACTTTTAAGTCGTGATGAAGCGTATAATTGGAAACAAACCACGGCGCATCTGTTATTGTTCTAAGTATTTTAGATTGAAATCTTTGCAGAATTTCAATATTCGAAGCACTCGCGGTACCCCACAGCTGAACTCCGTAGCTCCACACCGGTTTCAGAATCACTGTGTACACGGTTAATTTACTTGCTAGCGATAACTTCGACTTTCTGCCGATTAACCAATAGAGTTTTGAGAATTTAAGTCCTAGTTGTTTTCTCTTCATAAATATATGGTGTTTCCAATTTAGACGTCGGTCAAGGTATACGCCAAGATATTTTGCGCTGTCTGATTGGGGAAGTTCTTGCCCGTTCAAAGTGACACTGAGACATGTCTCTTTACGTAATGTGTAGGTAACATGCTGTGATTTGCTTTCATTTACCTTTATACGCCACCTCTTGAACCATCGTTGTACGCTATCTAGGGCTGTTTGTAGTTTCTCTGAGGCGTATGCAGGAACATCGCTCGTTGCCAAAATGGCGGTGTCATCGGCAAACGTAGCGGTAATTGTATTCGGCATAGTTGGAATATCTAAGGTGTAAAGTAAATATAGGATAGGACCCAGCACGCTGCCCTGGGGTACACCCGACTTTATTGGACACAGTTCTGAAATTTCCCCCTGGTACTTCACCATAAAGTATCTGTCGGAAAGGTACGATTGCAATATCTGGTAGTAAGGTGCAGGTAACTTGGTCTTCAATTTGTACAAAAGGCCTTGATGCCATACTTTATCGAAGGCCTGCGTAACGTCCAGGAAGGCAGCTGAACAATATTGTTTGTCTTCGAATGTTTTATTGAGGATTTCAACTACCCTGTGGAACTGCTCAATAGTTGCGTGTTGCTCGCGGAACCCAAACTGATGGTTTGGTATAATATTCATCTCATCCAGCTGTGGTTTTAATCTCTTTAGGACAACCTTCTCCAGCATTTTAGAGAGTATTGACAAGAGGGTTATTGGCCGGTAGGATGTCACTTCTTCGGTTGGCTTTCCGGGTTTTGGAATGAGAATTATTTGGCCCACCTTCCACTGGGATGGGAAATGCCCAGTTCTTAGAGCAGCATTGTATATATGGGTAATCATAATAAGACCTTGATCTGGTAGTTGTTTGATGAGAGCGCCGGTTATAAGATCGTAGCCAGGTGATTTCTTCGGCTTTAGGTTCTTTATCATAGATTTTACTTCACTCAGTTTTATAACTTTAATTGGAGGTGACATTTGGTTCGGCGTTTCCAGAAACCTAAGAATAGTTTGTTCCTCCTCTGGTGGGATCTCAGAAGGAAAGGGCTGGAACACATTTGCAAGATGTTCAGAAAATGCATTGGCTTTTTCTTGATCAGTTCTTGCCCATGTTTTATCGCTTCTCCTGATTGGCGGGATGTTATCTTGGGTTTTATTTAACTTTGCTGTAGCTTTCCATAGCGAGTACTCCATAGCCTCTGTTGCTGTTAAATCTTCCAGATATTTTTGAATTTCTTGATTTCTCTCATTGTTTAGCAGATCTCTAACATGTCTTATTGCCCTGTTGAAGGATTCTTTGTCTTGGGGAGCTCTGGTGGACATCCAGATCTTTCTCAGTCTCCTCTTTTCAAGAATCGCTTCCTTGACTGTCCTGGAACAGTTCTGCTGCTTGAAAGTGTTATTTAGTTTAGGTGTGGAGTCCCAAGCCGCTTTCTGTATTGTCCTTGTTAGATTCTCTACAGCCTCATCTATCTCTTCTCCAGTTTTCAGCGAGATGTTGGTGTCAATCCTTTCTTCAATCAACAGCTTAAACAGTTCCCAGTCGGTTTTGCTGTTGGTAAGAGATACTAACTTTTCTTTGTTAATTATTCTGGAACTCATTGTCACTATTATAGGGGAATGATCAGATGACAAATCAAGATTCTGCTCAGCTAGGAGTTGACCTCTCGAGATGCCTTTTAAAACACAAAAATCTATAACGTCTGGAATTTTATTTGGGTCACTCGGCCAGTAGCTAGGCTTACCTGTGGATAGAGTAATTAAATTGTTTTTATCCAAGCATTTACAAAGTTCACGGCCTTTAGAAGTTACCAGCCTTGATCCCCATCTGGAGTGTTTAGCATTGTAATCACCACCTGCTAGAAATCTGTTACCCAGGGTGGCGTAAAACTCCGTGAATTTGTCTTCCTTAATTACATGTCGTGGAGGGCAGTAGACGGCAGTAACAGTGATTGGTCCTTGCACGTCATTAATTACAATACTGGTTGCTTGTATGTGTTCTGTTTGGAAGTTGCAGGTTTCATAGTGCTTTATTGAATTTTTTATGATAACGGCGCTACCACCATGCGCTGTGCCATCAGGGTGTTTAGTGTCGTAGATGTTGTAGTTATGTATTTTTAAGTAGCTGCGGCTGGTGTAATGGGTTTCCGATATTAGCATTATGTCTATATTGTGCTCTTTAAGAAAGACGGTTACTTCTGGCCCGTGGTTTACCAATCCGTTAGCATTCCAAACGGCAATTTTGAGATGTGGGTCCATTAATTGATCTTATCGAGCAGTTTAGACACAATGGTCATCATTGTATCCATGCGCTGAGCCATTTGCTCAACTAGTTTCTCCAATCTGGAGATCCTATCGTCAGGTTGGTTAGATTTTGTAGCTGCAATTTCTAGGTTATTAGTAGTTGCTCCTTTTAGTGCTGAGGCAAACGATGTTCCTTCGGATATTTTGTTTGAAGAGACTGGGACCTTATTTTGGGCCTGTAGTTGGGGATCCTTGGGTCTTAGGGTTGGAAACTTCCTCTGCTGTAGCTCCTTATATACTCTACACCCACGGTAGTTTGCTGGATGGTTCTGGCCACAGAGGGCGCACTTTAGGTCTTCGCGTTCTTTAACTTTACATGTTTTATTACTGTGGAACCCGCTACATTTCACGCATCTTGTTTGGCGCATACAAAAGTTCTTCGTATGACCAAGTCTCATACAGTTTCCGCATTGTGGTATTTGTTTACTTTGGCGTACCGGTTCGACAGTAATTTTACAGTATTGCAGGTATTTAATTTCATAGATCGATTTATTATTGTCCTTGGGTGCTAAGTCCAAGAAGAACATTGGCAGGGGTTTCTTATCACGACTGCTTTTGGCATTGTAAATGTTCCTAATACAGTGGCCCTTGCTGGAAATTTCCGTTTTTAGTTCTTCCAAATTGGTGGAATGGTGTAGTCCTTTAATTACTACGCGAAAACTTCGCTCTGATTTAAATTGGTATGTGAAGTATTTGACATCTTTTGCAGCTAGTTCTTTAACAGCAGCACGATAAACATCTTCATCTTCGGTTAGGAGTTTTACTTCGTTACTTTTGTTAATAATTTTTAAGCTGTACTTGTTTTTAATGTTTTCCTTAGAATTTAGCATTGTTGTCAAACCATCCATGTTATCTATATTTGCGAGAAACAAAGGGGGAGGTCTAATTTTAGCAGTAGTAGTATTAGAATTTTTGTTTTGTTTAGCTATGTCAATCTCATTTATATCTACCGCCGAGTTCTCGAGAAGTTGGAACTTGTTGACTGGGTTTAGGGTTCCTTTATACTCTGTTATTAACTTCTGTCGCGTATTCCTTGTTGGAATTTCTGGCGAGTTCCTTTTATTTTTTTTGCTTGCAACTAACTTCCATTCCTTCTCCATTTTAAATTTAGAAATAGCTTCTGCAGTCATCTGTTGAGCAAGTTTTATGGCCTCTTGTTCGATTTCATGCCGTTTTATTTCCTCTTCTTTATTTTGTAAATTTACTTCCTCATTGGACAAAGGCGAAAAATCAGGTTGCTGGTGCTGTTGAGTTAAATGTGGCATCGGCGATAACAGTGCAGTGGACCCTGTATTATGATGGGTCATTGCACGCACCCGCTTATCGATAACCTTAGTGCGACGGCATTGAGGCCGCGCCTTTTGATTCACGTTGTTTTAAATTACACTACTTACAGTTTGTCTGGTGTTATAATTTGCGGTAAGAGTGATTATGGATACTGTTGGAAACTATTCCGAGTGTTTTGCAGCGATTATCACCTCACAAACCGGCTTAAATTCGGGACACCGAAGATACAACCGCACTTGTGGAGAGCCTACTCGCGAAAATCTCTAACTTAATTTAAGTATTAAAACAAGTACTACAAGACAAACAAGTACCATACTTGGTAAAATCTTGCTAGAATTTTAGAATAAAACACTGCTGGAGCCTGTGGTTCGAAAATATCACAAATTCGTTAAAACCCCTCACCACAAATATATTTAACAACTGCTAAATACGTATTTCGACAGCCACGCTGTCATCATCGGTAGCTAAGAAAACTTACACAGCGAAAAGGCGACGTGTTCGCGACCAAATCGCAAATGGAAGTGGACGAGCGCGCGCATGTTACATCTATTTATACTGTCTGACCCAGAGGCGTGGTCGGAGGCCAATGAACTTGGCCAACTTCAATTTAATTTCAACAAATGATATAAGACTGAAGACGGGATTGGTCCAGCATCTTTGTTCAAAAGTTTATTATCTCGGTTCTTAAAAATGGCTAAGCTTTCAAAAGAATTTAGTTGTTTTGTTGAAGTTAAAGCCTTTACAATTATTAGGTCGTCCTCTTTAATACTATGACCTGTTTCGTAAATATCTTGGGCTATACTCGATTTTTCGAATCTGTTGAATCTAAAATGAGCTAAATGCTCTTTAAACCTGGTACCAAAACTACGACGTGTTTGCCCAATATATTTAGAATCACAATGGGAACATTTAATTTCGTAAATTCCAGATCTCTCTAAAGTCCTTAGTTTGTCTTTCGGATTTCCCAACAAATTTCTAATATTGTTGTTTGAACCATACACAACTTTATGGCCCGATTCTTTAAAAATGTTTGCTAGGCCCTTTGTAGCCGGGTGAAAAGGAATTTTGATGTACTTGAGTGCTTCACTTCTAAGACTGACAAGAGTTGTGGAATTTCGAACGTGCAATTTTGTTTTTTGTTTCCTAAATCAAATTATCGATAATTTTAGAAGAGAAACCATTGTACACAGCGATGCTTTTTATGGTCTGAAGTTCAATGATATATCGATCTTTGTTTAAAGGAAAGGTTAACAATCTATGCACCAAGAAATTTAGAGCAGCCATTTTGTGTTGAAAACAATGATTTGAATCCGCTAAAATGAATCTATTTACATTGGTTTCTTTTCTATAAACATCAAATTCCAACTTATTTTTATTTCTTATAACTAAGGTATCTAGAAATGGTAGTTGTCCTTGTGGTGAGGGGTTTTAACGAATTTGTGAGAATTTTAGAAGCTACAAAACACAGAAGAATTGCAATATGACTTCAGATAAAATCGAGGATTGCAGGACTTGATATTTATATGCTTCATATGCTTTATAGAACTCAAAAAAGCATTTTACAAAATTAACTTTTTGAGTGCACAGTCTATTTGACCCCAGTTACTTACACACGAGTACCAAATTACCTACTCAATATGCTGAAGAAGATAAACGCAGAAACGAAGAACTATGTAAAAACAGGCAATGTCAAATCAAAGTATTTCATATCAACAGACTGTGTAAGGCAAGGTGTTTTAAGTCCGCTACTAGTGAATGCGCATTTGCAGATCATATTGCAATATTTTCCGATACAGAAGAAACATTACAAATTAATCTGGATACATGGCAAGAAGAGGAAAACGGTAAGAAAAACAGAGGAAGAGAGGACACAATGGGGAAGGAAGGAGTGGGCATTATCAATGAGAATGGAGAGCTTTTTGTAGAATTTTGTGTGGGAAACAATCTTGTAATAGGAGGGAGCCACTTTAAGCATAAAGTGATTGACCTGGACCTCGCCCGGAGGAAAAACACAGAACCAAATAGATCACATAAAAATAGATAGAGAGTAGAAAAATATGTTAAGCGATGTAAGAGCAATGAGAGGGGCAAATATAACTACAGACCATAAGTTAGTGCGAGCAAAGATAAAAATCAAACTACGGGAAAAAGGAAAAGGATAAGAAAACGAGAGAAATATAACATTCAATGGCTAAAAGAAGAAGTCAGAAACCAGTACAAAGAAAAGCTAAGAAGTGAATGGGAAAAACAGAAAAATAAAGGAAATGGAAAATGTAGAAGAAGTATGGAATAAATGCAAGAATACAATAAAAGAAACGACAAAGAAAGTATTAGGATACAAGAAAACAACACAAAAGACATGGCCATCTAAACATAGGTACGTGGGAAAAAATAGAGGAGAGAAGAAAGATCAGACAAAAAACATTGACAAGTAAAAATAAAAGAGGAAGACTAGAAAAGTTATACGACAAACAAGTATAAACAAGTGCAAGAAACGATAAAAGAAAATATATAAAAGAAACACTGAAGAGAGCAGAAGAGGCAGCAAGGAAAAATGATGCGACATAACTAAAGAAATAACACGGAAGAAAACTATAAATGAGATAAGGGTAAAAGACAAACAAGGAAAAATCCTGAAATCAGATATAGAAATAAAACAAAGATGGATCGAATACTTTGAAGAAATATACAAGAGAACAACAGAGGAAGATACAGAGGAAGACGATCACCAAATAAACGTAGAAATCAACATGAATAACGAAGTGATCACAAGAGAGGAAATAAAAGGGGCCATAAAAATGTTAAAGAACCACAAAGCAGCAGGAGGAGATGATATCTCAGCAGAGCTTATAAAGGAAGGAGCAGTGATGAAATTACCCAGTTATATATTTTAAAGGTAAATACCCCGGCATATGTACCTGGGTAAATATCCCGGGGTATGTACCTGGGTAAATACCCAAAATGGGTATTCATGCAAGTATTTATGGCTTGATTTACAAATGTCATAGAGCTAATCTAACCAGTATGATTGACTGGTAGATGAAGGTGCTCTATTCGCATTCCATAAAAATGTAGAATAAAATAGCTGAACTGAGATCATCTACTGTCAAAAATATATAACGTTGTTTATACAATTTTGTGATTTGAAAAATGCTATATCATTTACTTGTCAGTAAAGACCGGAACTTTTGGCAAAATCAGACAATCTTATCATTTTAAAAGTATTATATCATTGAAAATTTTGTATAATGCATTCGTCAGATCTAAACTGGAGTATGCATTTGTTGTATGGTATCCTATTAATATTGGACCTAAACAAATATTGGAGAAGGTTCAAAATAGTTTCCTGAGATATTTGTATTATAAAAAACATAATGCTTTTCCCAATTATTTGACAGTGAGAATGATTAGGCTCCGCGAGGAATTCGAAGTACCTAGCTTGGAAGCATGCAGAAACTACAATCTTCTGGCTTTATTAAAATTACAAGTTCCCAGTGGATTTACAAGGAACTCTGCTTTGCTTTATAAACATTTTTCAACATTAACACATAGATCTCCCATTGATTGCTTTACGAAACTTGCTAATGAAGTATCTGTATTATTTAATATTGACTTTGCGCAAACACACCACTCCCTGGCCATGCAACTTAAACAATACTTCTCCATAAAAAATCCAACGTAATCACTTTATTACGTAAACCCGCTAACTCACACATTATACTACTGCTGTGTAGTTCAAATTAATGTATGTTTCTTGTTGTTTTGTTTATTCTAATTAATCAATGTTATTATTATTTCTACTTTTTTCGATATTCTCTTGCAATTAGGCCTTCGCCTGTTAGAGAATAAATAAATAAAAATTCCTAAAATGGCCGAAAATGCTTATTTTAGTGGCTTATCTACATAAATACCATTTTTAGGTATAAACGCGTATTTGGTTTTATTATTAAAGCAATATAACTTAAACCTATTGAATAGCACCTGAAAGTACTAATTTTGATGAGTTTTTCCTTTAGAAACCGTTTCCGAGTAAGTACGAACAGAAATTCCTATCTTTTATTATAGGTAGTAAAAGCTTAATAAGAGCTAAACCCACGCTTGAATAAAATACTGCTGCTGCTACAAAAATATTCAACAACTGCTAAGTACATATTTTGACAGCCAAGCTGTCATCATCAGTAGCTATGAAAAACTTACACAGCAAAATGGCAACGATATGCTCGTGACCAAATCACAAATGGAAGTGACCCTTGATCCTTGAAGGTCACAGCACCTGCAGGGAAATAATAAACCATTCATTACAGGAATTAAAAAAGTTACTGGGATTTTCACTAAAAACAGAAAAACTCACAATTTGCAACGTATTTTTACTCCTAAAATTGGATGTTAGTTTCAGTTCGGTTTTGAACTTGAGAAACTACAAAAGTTAATTAATAAATTTTGTAATAATGTGTGAACTAGTGACGGGTCAGTACTGTATTGCAAACTACGTGAAAACCCTGTAAATTATAAAAAGAACTATTTTCACATTCAGCACGTAGAAGGAATGAATCACAAAAAACAAAATAAAAAGGTGAAACGCCTAAAACAACTCTTCTCACTACATTTATGGTAAAATAAATGCCTGTTTTTACTGCCTATTTTGTATTTTTATAGTGCCTCAATTCTTGCCTATTTTAATAATTTTTAATACCTGAACTTCCGGCCTTTACTTATCAGAGTCGCTGTACTTCAGCGTGTTATGTAAATCCTGTAGGAAGCGATTTCTTGCATCTATTTATTTTGATAAACTTTGGCAGTTACAATGTTTTTTCTCAGTTAATGATTAATCTACCTCAATGTATGCTTATTCAATGTTATCAATATTTTAGCTGCTATTTTACATGAAATATTCCATTACATTTATCTTGTCGTGGGACGCCTAAAGTCGGGATAACTAGCAATCCTTTTAGTTAAAATACACTTGGACACAAAGACTAAAGCTACTGTTGCGAGATTAATAACAACACTTAAGTACAAATACTTGCATTTATTTTTCTGTCGTTTACAGAAAAATTAAGTTTAATACCGTTGCTTCTTAACTTTACTTATCAACATCTTCTTCTATAAAAACACATATCAACACCATCAGCGGCGCTCTTGATTATATATTTCACAACTATGAACTCTCGATCAACATAATATTTACAGGGGACCTAAATATTGACCATTTGAAAAACACGACAGAGCTCCTTAAACTCAAAAATTGCTTAACTGAATATGGCCTACACCAAACAATCTTCTCTTATACACGTATTCACTACAACGGCACTAAAACATGCATCGATAATATATATACAAACATTTCTAAGTACAAAACTTACACCTACCAACCTGGCATCTCAGATCATGGAGCACAAATCATCGATATTAATGAGCTCAATTCAAAACACACACCAGACAAAACAAAACAGTTTACCAGGAAATACTCTCTTGGTGCTACAGTCAATTTACTTAATAAGCTAAACGAAGAAGATTGGCAAAATATATATATGGAAGATGACCCAAATAAAAAATTAAATAACTTCTTCGACACTTTCATGTTTCACTATAATTTATGCATCCCAAAAAATAAACTGAAAATTAAACAAAATAAAACAAAAAGTAAACTTCTAACAGATGACATCAAACAAATGAAATAAACTTTAGCATGGATTTATGACATCTATTCAAACACAAATGATGAAGAAATAAAAACCACTTACCTAAACTACAAAAAGTTATATCTAAATGAGGTGGAAAACAAAAAGCGCACTCAAACTTTAAAATCAATCACAAACTCCAGTAATAAACAAAAAACTATCTGGAAGACGATCAATGAAGAACTAGGAAGAAGCAAACCTAGTAACCCAATAAACCCACCGTCAGCAGATGAATTCAACCTATTTTTTACCAATGTAGCTACAAATCTTCAACAAACAATACCACCACCCAGTGACACAGCAGAGAAACTAGTTCAGAAAAATAAAGTGCAATACAGTCACTCCATGTTCCTTGCTCCTGTAAATGAAAGTGATGTATATAGATATCTAGGTCAAATGAAAAGTAAGCGTACAAAAGATATTTACGACATAGACACACAAATACTTAAAGATGTGGCTGTGTCAATAGCACACCCATTGACTAATATCATAAATGCAGTAATCAGTGAAGGAACTTTTCCAGAAAAACTCAAAGTAGCCAAAGTTATCCCAGTATTAAAGAAAGGAGACTGTGCCAACACAAATAATTACAGACCGATATCTATTCTGCCAGCTATATCTACAGTTGTTGAATATGCAATTGCCGAACAATAATTAACAGATTATTTCAACAAGAATAATCTCTTTACAAAAGCCCAATTTGGTTTCCGGGCCAAGAAAAACACTGCAGAAGCAATAATGTCTCTTATAACCTATGTAATCAATGCCTTTGAAGAACATGAAGAATGCCTAGTCCAGTACTGTGATTTAACTAAAGCCTTTGACTGTATGTCTCACGATATATTTCTGAATAAATTGGATCATTATGGTGTTAGAGGCACTGCCTTAAAACTGATGACGTCATATCTGGAAAACAGAAAACAACAAGTTCACACTCTAAGCTCAATTAGTGAACAAACACTAATGAAAAATGGCATCCCACAAGGGTCAATCCTAGGACCAATCTGCTTCATTATATATATAAATGATCTACCCCAAAATATCGATTGTTACAGTGTTATATTTGCAGATGACACTACACTTGCTGTACGATCAAAAAACGAAGAATTAACAGCAAAACTAAAAACCGCTTCCGATAAAGCATCGAATTGGTTTGCTGCCAACAAGCTATCCCTGAATCAAGATAAAACTATTACCATGACTTTCTCATCATCTCGAAGATTTATTGAACTAGGTGAAGCTAAATTCCTAGGCGTCTATTTAGATACGCGACTTACATGGAAAGTACATATACAGGAGATATCCACAAAACTCAGCAAAGCAATATTTGCCATTAGACGAATTCGCCGAATCATAAGCACACAAGCGGCTGTCCACACCTACTATGCGCTATTCCACTCGGTTATGATATATGCAATTGAAGTATGGGGAAGCTCGCCACATGCACACGATATTTTAATCCTTCAAAAAAAAGCAGTCAGAGCAATACAAGGACTATCCAACCAACAACATGCAAGGCCAACTTTTAAAGACCTTGGAATATTGACACTACCATCGATACTAATAATAAAGAAGATAACCCAAGTGAAAGAAAATACCCAAAATCTATCAACCAGAGCCATGGCTCACCAACATAACATCCGAACAGGTGATAATCTCACTATTCCATGGACGAGATTGAACACCGGACAACAACTACATCTTGGACTTCAACTGTATAACAAGCTACCCCAGTCATGGAAAAATTTATCAACAAAACTCCTACAACAAAAGCTCACAAAGTACCTCCAGGAAAACCCTATTTATTCAACAAATGAATTTTTTACAATAGATATCTCTTAAATAAATATAGTTAGCAATATACTCTGTAGTTAGCATGAGAATATATGTACCTACACATAACTAGCAATTAGCCTGGATATTAGATTGTTGACTTAAATACTATGTATTTGAATAAAGACATCTATCTATCTATCTATCTTATATTAACTAACTAAATTCTAAGCCCAGCTTGACCAAGAAAACTCGGTAGGCGTTTACAAATTTCCAAATAAGCCTATCAGAGCAGTTCTAATTTTTGGACTTTTGGCACATACATACGGACGTGACAGTTCATAATACTTCTATGAATTTGACAAATTTGAAGCTTTCACACGATGAAATTTGTCAAGCTTGATCCCTCGCAAATTATTGCTAATAAAGTTTTACAATGCTGCTACAAGAATTTGCCCCCGCCGGCACGAAATTTTTACGATCGAGTTGCAACAGTTGCACTTCTGATCACGTTCTGGCCATATACCTTTGCCTAATTTTTCGGCGTACGAAGTAAACCCTGCATAAATTTACTCTAATCTATTCGTGAGAGTGAAATATCTCCAGAGAAAGGCACGTTTCTAAACACCGGCTAACATTCGCTTGTTGTAATTTTAATATTACATTTTGCCTACAAATTTTACCTTAAAATATTTATGATACAAATGGCTTATAGCTAACTAAAGTACAGTTTCTTACAACCGCGTATAGTTCATTTCATTAAAGAATGCAAATCGTAACAATCTGCACATAGTTCATTTTATTGAAATAACACTATTAGGTGAGTAAAAGCAAGCTTAGCTTTATAAATATTACAAATTGGATAAATAGAGGTAAATACCCATTTATAAATACCCTACCCACTGGGTATTTACCCGACCCACATCACTAAGAAGAAGATGAAGTAACAGTGGAAATAATGCACAAAATATTAAACAACATATGGGAATAAAAAGAAATATCGAGAGAATGAAACGAAGGAACAATAATATGAATACTAAAAAAAGGAGACAAAAGTGAATGCTGAAATTGGAGAGTTATAACGTTGCTATGCATATCAAGCAAAAAACTTGCGGGAATACAGTCGAAACTCTATTCAACGAACGTCTATTTAACAAAATTCCCTATTTAGTGAAATTTTGGTTAGAACCGTCAATGTCCAATATTATTTATATATAAATTTCTCTCTATTTAGCAAACACAATCTCTATTTAACGTAGTAAAATTAGGGTCATAAACCCTTGTCAGGTAGTTTGAATTCCAGAAAAGTTCTCTCTAATGGGGTGATTAGGCGGTAACGCTGCATTCCTTCAATGGCTGTATTGTTAAGTTGAATGAGTTGTTTCCAGGAAGGTTTTTTCTCATTTACCAAAGGTTCGGTTTCGGAATTTTCCTAGAATATTGATGGGGTCATTAGGCAGTAATGCCGCATTCGTTCAAAGACTTTACTGTTCAGTTTAACAAATTGTTTCACAGCGTTAAGTTAAGCTAAGTTTGTACCGCAAATTGAAAATGCCGCGCCGTCAGACCGCGAAACTTTTGAGGCATTTGAGACCATCCGTCGTGGATTGCAAAATCGCGAAAATTGCCCGGCGAGTTTGTTCAAATCTTTAAATCAGTGCGAGGTATTTTTAAAAACGTGTATTGCTTAAATGCAAAGTGCAACCAAAAATTACAGACTCCTTTAAGAACTCTTAAGTCCACATCTGATGTTTTCATAAGTACATATTACCTAATGTTTCTGTGCGGCTTTTATGTCCCTTTGTACATTATGTATAATAGCTTATGCGTTTAATCATACATAATGTACGTTTATGTTACATATTATGCTCATAGATATGTAGCTATGTACTCGTATGTATTAATAATTACGAACATTAAACTTCACACAAAACTACAACTTCAATTATTTAATCATTTTTCAGGTCAATTAAACATACATTATATATGTGCATACATATATACCGAATTATTCTAAATAACGAATTTTCTATATTACGAATTTTTTTTGGCGAATTTACGACTTCGTTAAATAGAGGTTCGACTGTACTGTTAAACAGAATTAAAGTTGGAGTAGAAAAAACATTAAGAAACAATCGATAGAATCAAAATGTGAACAATTTTAAAAGCATATAGAATACCGAATAAACTCCTAAATACGATTAAATTACTATACTCAAACTGTACAGCAAAGATTGACATAAAGAACAAACTAACAAAAAATATAAAGATAGAAAGTGGCGTAAGACAGGGATGTACTCTGTCACCAATACTATTTTTAATGGTAATAGATTGGGTGAACAGAATTGCCTGGAGGCTGAATCAGGATTACGTTGCTTTGCGCTGGCTCTATCCCTCAAGCACGTAAACAAGACGTTTTAAACCAATGTAGTCAATGGTACTTGAAAGGGACGACAGTAAACCACCCCAAGAGACGAGGCCTCACGTCTCGATGATATTAGGCTTGGTATTAGGGTGGCGACGTAGTGAATGAATCAGACATTAAATGCAGATTATTTTATTACGAAAATAAACGGTGTATTTATACAAAACAAGAATGCTTAACTAAGTAACATATCAAAGTTCATAATAGTGTAGTGTAATGGAACGCGTTTAAAGGTACAAAGATAACAATTCAGCATAATAAGCTTTTTATAGTTCCGCATGGTTTAGCAGGAAGGTGCGGTGAACTTGGCTTTACTAGGTCGCTTACTGAGCGAAATGCCAAGTTGCAGTTTACTGAAGTGGTTGAACTCAATGCTTGCGAAACAATATTCGTTTGTTAATATTTCGTAAATGGGAACTGAAATTTGCCCGTTTTTAATTCAAGATTAAAATAGATCTCAATTAAATATAAACTTGTGAAATTATGAAGTAAAACTGGAGGTTAAAACTGCTTGTTTATGAAATAGAATTACATTTAGAACTTCTGACTGGTTTCGTAAATTTTGTTATTAAAATTTATGTGTGTTTAAATCAAGTTTAAACATTGGGTTATGAGGAAAACAGACATCAATTGTATATTTGGAGAACAATTAGAAGATATAGAATTCACAGATGATGTCTGTTTATTAACAAAAAAACAAACCGAAAGAAAGAAACAATAAAAGTAGGATTAAATATAACTAAGAATAAAACTAAAATTATGAAAATAGGCAAGGAGGGAAATAAAACAAATGCAGATAAGAAACAAACCGACAAGGATCAAATAAAAAAAATAAAGAGAATTACATACCTAGGAAGTGTTATTGATAGAGAAGGAGAAAGCAAAAGGGATATAAAAGGAAAATACAAAAAGCCCAAGGTGCCTTTATCACTCTTAGTAAAATCTCGCAATCTAAAGAAATACATATGATGACGAAAATCAGATTGTTTAATACAAATGTAAAGACAGTATTGCTATACGAGGCAAAATTCTGGAAGACAAACGAAAAACATGTAAAGCAACTTCAAGTATCCATAAACAAATGCCTCTGAAGAATACTTTGGAAAAAAACGCAACAAGAACCGATAAAGACAACGATAAAAGGAAGAAAATGGAATTGGATACCACATATACTTAAGAAAACAAACATAACAAAACAAGCATTAAAATACAATAATAGAGGGAAAAGAAAGAAGGGAAGACCAAAAGCCACATGGAGAAAGAAGACAAAGCAAGAAATCAACGATAGAGGATTACAATGAAATGAGGTGAAAAAAAAGGCTAAGGGCAAAACCGAATGGAAGAAATTATGTGAATCAATGTGTGCAGTGTCGTAAATCAAAGAAAGGGAAATAGTAATAAGGATGAACAGTGATAAATTAAAGAAGAACTGGTATAGAGCTGACAACTCAGCTAGTGGAAACACCAAATGCTAAAGAATCGTCGAAAGACGCCCTATGCTTTTACAGAAACAAAAAGGAATGATGATGATATGGCCCTGGGAAACATGAAAATCAATAAAGACAATACCAAAATTACGTTAATATCACGATGCAACCAGAAAAACAAGCCATAAAACCAGTGGATAATTTTCAATACTTAACCTTGATTATTGAAGAAAATATAAAGTATGATGGAGACATCAATAACAGGCACTAAGAAAGGGATTTTACAACACGACGGAAGCATCCAAGAAAACAAAAATTGCAGTTCGTAAGATGATTTACATCCCCATATTAACATACGGCAGCGCGTCACGAATACTGAATGGAAAATAGAAAAAACTACTGCAAGCAGCTGAAATAAAATCGTTGAGAAAAATAGAAGGCTGCACACTAATGGATAAAATTAGAAACAACCAAATTAGAAGAAGATTATAAATCACTTCAGTGCACAGCCAAATAGAAAACAACTAGCTAAGTAGTACCCTCCAGGTAGAAGAGGATCGGTTTATGTACGTAAGTGTGTATTCATTTTTTTACAATAACATTTTGGTTATGAATTTTATCTCAATTTCTTTATAGCTAAATCTCATTCCACATTTCTGTTTACAGAATAGCTAAATCCGAGAGATATTATTGTTTTTTACACTTAGAAGTCTTTCAGTTTGTAAAGTACACCGCGTCATAGATGCGCAGAACGCTAGAAACGTCCGGACGAGTCCATTACGTTCAACAAGGTGATTTCCGCTGTTGTATTCAGTTCATTGCCGTTCGTCGTGTCATTTTGTTCACATGTTTCCGTGACTATTAACCCGTTAATAATATCAAAAAGGGGTTTGGGCACCTTACAGTCTGGTAGCTACATGACGCATTGGGGTTAGTCATTTATTGTCCGTAGCGCCATATTCGAACTTTCTCAGGTTACACGCGTATTCAAGAGCCTTTGGCCTGCGCCCCCTGCCAGATTCCCAGCTGTTGTCTGAAATGCTGCCACGACCAAATGGCGAAGTTCCATGCACAGCTTTGACAAAAATTCACAGCAAAACGGGCAAATTTAGTAATAATTCCTCGCGCGGAATGGAGCGGATGACGCACGGCGAGTCCTCCCGCCGCGGAAAGCGTTTAGCGGAGGGCGGCCTCGCGAGCTTCTAGTAGAGCTTGTACTTCTTATGACATGCTAATTTATTTAGCATTTGAAACCAAAAATAAATCAGCATGAAAAGTTTTCCTTTAAAATGGGAATTTTAATGTGCCTCCCTAAAAATTCCTATTGCTACGCCACTGATACCGTCTATTGGCGCATAACTGTAGCCACGCCTATGTACTTCTTGCTTTGAAGCCACTCTAGTATATGTTTATATTCAAAGTTTGTTGGGATTGTTAAGACCCCACTGTACATTTTGTTATACAAGATGTTTTTCCTAAATAAATGTAGAAAATAGAGTGACATGTTCCTTGGCTTATTTTAAGACGAAAATAGGAGGATTATGAACCCAACAGATACAGGGTGAACAACTTAAAAAATTATTTTTTTCCTTTGATATTCTATGAACTAGAGAGACTAAACTAAACCAAAACTAAATCTGAAGCAGCTAACCTCAAAAATTGATATGCAAACCAAAACGGTGTGCACTCGTAAAAATCGCAGTAATTAATTTAAATCAATGCCAAAATCAGTAAAATACCACAGGTAAGCCATAATTATTCTCACATAGCAACAGTACTAACGGGTTTTGTTCTAGCGTGACGTACAAGTGACACCAACATCAATTGTTTTAGCTTGCAAATGAATGGACAATTTTCCTTTGAATTCCTACAATTTCTAATGACGCCTCGTCGATTTCTGAGTTCTGGGATGCACTGGATGAACGGGAACTGTGGCAATATGTAGTGGAAACTCCAATCTTGCAGGACCTAGCGAAATAAATGGGCTCTGGACGATGAAAATTGCGCAAAATACCTGGTTTGCAGATCCTTCCGGTGCTGATCACACCTCTCAGGGGACGTCAACGCGTTTCCTTAGCTGCTACTGGCCTGGCAACTCTAATTTCTGCACGAAGTTCTGCGTAGAGGCCTCCTCTAGGTGTTGAAGGCACCAAACTTGGCTCCAACTAGCTGCTGCAGACGTTATCGACTCTTGAACGCAGCCCGTACCTGGACTGCACATGCTTGGATTTTGTTGACGACAAATAAGCACAAATTACACCACTTGAAGACTGGCAAACTGGTTCCAATTGCGCCCAACACTTTTGTGGTTAACTATAACCAACACTTGCACTAAATGAATGTGTTTTTATTAACAAAATCAAACTTTTCTGGGAGCTAACGTAGAACAATGTTAATAGCTTGGACAATTTCAAAGCTCTCTTCTATGGTTGTTAAACAAAAGAAGGTCTAGTATCTTAGCAATATATCACAATTGTTTAAAAAAAATAAGGTTTGATACTTAAAATTAACTTATAGAATAAGGTTTTGATAACATCTTTAATTCTTACAGGCTAAATAAATGTTTTTCTTAAGTTATAATGCACTACACTTAATACTCCGCTCTTTCACTGTGTTTTCAACCGCACTGTTGTTCTGTAGTTTATTATGCACTTAATACTGTCCTTCGTTCTATTTCTTTGCTATTCGTAGGTTGCTCTTTTGCAACATTTCTTGTCGGTTTCTGCTTTCTGACCACTATAACGCTCATAACTTTGTACTTGTGCAAACCATTTCGTACAATATCAAACATAATACTGCAAACGTTAACGCTACCATCATCAAATACAATCTAACTGCATTCACACTTCCAAAACGTCGTCAAATCTGAGTCCAAGAACGTAAGTAACCTTTTTGAACTAGCTTTTCATGTTACCTTTGCCTCAATTTGTAAAACTCAGCTGCACCAATCACTGCATTTATTTCAATAAAAGTAAGCTAAGCTTGCACTATTTAAAATAATTAATTCTGTGCCTCGGTTTGAGTTTTAATGCGTTCTAGTTCAATTGGCAAACAGAATTGTAGAGAGCACAAAACCATTGCAATATATTTAAAATATTTCGAGGGAAGTTCTATTTTTTCCCTTGACAACAGTGCTATCGAAGTACAGGGTGTCTCAGAAAGAAATTCACTTTTAAAAACGCCATAACTTCTTCATTATTAACTTTTTTATATAGATAATTATAACAGTTGAAAACAGAATCTTGGCAAATTAAGTACGAAAAATTATATCGGTTAGATGTTGCCCCTGACGGCGTATGCACTCTTCCAAACACACCCTTTCGTTTGCCATTATGCGTTGACAAAGTTCCACCGGCATTGATTTCTTCTCAAATATGGTCCTTCAGATGTAAATTTCCACATGGATTATTATACAGTATACAGTATACACCCTGTTCTTGAGATTACCCCATTAAAAAAATCCAGCGGAGTCAAGTCAGTACTTCATGGGGGATAGTTAATGTTTCTTCTTTTAGAAATTAATCTTTCTGGAAAAAGTTATCGTACGGTTTCTTAAGTAATAGCTGCCGTATGACTAGGGGCTCCATCCTGCTGGAACCACGCTTCGTCATTGAATCTTACGAGTACATAAAGTTGAGGAGCAACAAACTAATGAAAAACGCAAGAGTATGTTTGGAAGAGTGCATACGCCATCAGGGGCAACATGTAACCGATGTAATGTTTCGTACTAAATTTGCCAAGATTCTTTTTTCAATTGTTATAATTATCTATGTAAATAAGTTAAAAATAAAGAAGTTATGGCGTTTTTAAAAGTGAATTTCTTTCTGAGACACCCTGTATATAAAAACAAAATGAATAGACTTACAGGACGGAAAACATTGGGTTCTCTTAGATGACAATTTTCCACCAGGGTCTCTAGAAGACTACCTTAATTGATGTGCTAAAGCATTTTTTCAGCACGATAAAGCTTTTAAGTAAGGAAATTATTTAGTAGGTTTGGGATTTACTCGTTTTCTATCCATAAATTGTTTTCTTTTAAGGTTATTCAAACAAAAGACTGACAACCATATTTAAACAAATTCCAATACATACATTCAATAAAATTTGAATTGCAGCCGAGAACCAATAGGTACAGTCGCGGAATTAAAAATCCGGGCAATTAAAATGATTCAGTGTATACCTTACCTACTTTACTTATCACGTTATCTGATGAAATTAGTCAAAGTCAAAATTAAATAGCTTTTTGATTTCGTTTTCCATTGTTTAACTGTGAATTGCTAACCTAGAAACGCAAAGCTCAATTTACATTGCCCAAAAATTTCAAAAATCCTCTATAAGACTCGCACAGATTTTTATTCCACGACTGTACATTTAAAAATATTCAATTTTCTTTTTCCAAAAACTTACCCAAATCTCGTTAATGAGCGAATAGACAATCCTGGAAAACTGCATTCGAACATCCTTGCAGTCGTCATTGGCAAACTTTAACCACAGCTTCGTTACATCCACGGTGTGAAATAAATGTATATGTGAAAAGGCACCAAGTGATTTGATTAACTGTATTTTAATGTTATTATCGTTAGACTTAAATAACATCAGCACGAGATTGAAAAGCGCAGCCACTTCAACAAAATTCTCATTTATAGACGGCACGACATCAAATGCAGCTGTACTGTCGTCCTTCTGCTGCAACAGCATTCTCACAACTTTGTGTTTACCAGCCACCGCTTTCAATTGTTTCATGCATGTTACACAAACTACTTCAACTGATACACTTTTCCCATCATGGTCGCATGATACAACTGGAATGTACCGTGAATGTGACATGCAAACAAGTTCTGATGCTGCTCGGATGGATGGTGCTAGTAGAGAGTGGCCGAACTTCATTTCCAACGCTGGTAGCAAAACGTCTTTCAGCCACTGACTTCTACCACTGGCAGTGAGAGCAAAATGATAAAAACGTAGAAGTTGGCTTGATACCTGAAAATTCATAATTTTTTTAACTCAGCCTTTGACTAGTGCTATAAAAAAATCAAAGGACAAAATTTTCTACAATTTACCCCCTCTCTCTTCCCCCCCTAACTAGTGATGTAAATTACCTGGGTATTTATTTTTAGGGGTAAATACCCGGGGTATTTACTTGGGTAAATACCCAAAAAGGGTATTTAAACGGGTATTTATAGCCTCATTTACAAATATTATAAAACTAATCTAACCAGTATCATTTATTGATAAGTGAAATCACTACCCCTACCTCTATATCACTTCTAAAATCGGTTCAACCGGTGTAGAAATGCATTTGATCGTCTATCTTTGAGATATCACGCAGATAACGCTTACTGTCTTTTAGAGAGCACGAGATGTCGAGATGCAAGGGGTAACAGCACGGCGGTCAGACTGCCTCGGCCTTATTTGCGCTTTTTGACATTGACATTGATTGGGTTTTATATGTACGGACAACAGACATACAGTGCGGTTGCTGTTTAGTTTAAGATCTACAATAATTCAGTTCGAATTCAGACTTAGTAGCCGCAGTAATGTCCCTTTGGGTGTTTTGTTTGCAATAGTGCAATAGAAGATGGAAGTAAAGTGACTGTAGTTAAACTAAAGGGCTTAAATACATTTAGGGAAGCAAGTATGGTTGACTGGAAAAGATTCTATTAAAATTCACGAAAAATGCAGAAAACAGTAGGCACGTTAATATAAAACTAAATGTGGTGTATGTGAAGAGGGCACATTAGGATGGCCAAACGCAGCAGCTGCACTCGTCTGGTCCTGGTTTTTGCTTCAAAGATCACTATTTATATATTAATTTCTATAGCCAACAAAACAAACTTCTGCATCTAAGCGAAACCTTGTGTATAGTGTTAGGCAGCTTAAAGTTAAAGAAAACCTTTTACAACTTGCTGAAAAACGTAATGATGAGTATGCACGAGGCATACTACGTGTTGGGCCAGTTCCTGACTTAATAGCAGCTGATGGGCAGTATCATCGCTTGTGTATGCAAAAACTGTACAGTAGCCCACAAGCTGAAGAAAAAAAATACGTGATCTGTTTGGTAATGCTCGATAATCATGATGGAGAATTTCAATTTTCTTTAGAAGAATTGGTGAACCAGATCGAAGGTGACTACTGTCCTAACATATCAAGAAATACGAAATTAATATATTAATATCAGCAACACCAAATAAGAAACTAGTCGTGTGGTTGAAAAGGGGCAATTCGTGCCACCTGTATTGATATATTTTATGCCTTTTTACTTCCTTTTACTATAAAGGAAGTATTGGATTCACCCCAAAAATTCGAAATTGAGTTTTCAACAGATCTTCACGTTTTAGAGTCCCCTGATCCCAAAACACATATTTTTTTTCATTGGTCTGTGTGTCTGTGTGTCTGTGAACAGAATATCTCAAAAACGAAAAGAGCTATGGCGTTGAAACTTCATATATAAGTTTTGTGTACTATGTAGATGAGACAGCAAGCTTTTGAAGAAAATCGCATAACCGGAAGTAGGTGTTTACTCTTGTGATTTTTCAGTTTTTTTCGATTTTTTCAAAAACGGCTCTAACGATTTTTTTTAAACTTTACATTTTTACTACATTTTTAATGTGTATTGATGTGAAATAGGTGATTTTCCAGTTGAATACTTCTAAAGTGGGTTTCTTTTGTTTTTTACTTCCTTTTACCATAAAGGAAGTATTGGATTCACCCCAAAAATTCGAAATTGAGTTTTCAACAGATCTTCACGTTTTAGAGTCCCCTGATCCCAAAAAACATATTTTTTTTCATTGGTCTGTGTGTCTGTCTGTCTGTGTGTCTGTCTGTCTGTCTGTGAACAGAATATCTCAAAAACGAAAAGAGCTATGGCGTTGAAACTTCATATATGTTTTGTGTACTATGTAGATGAGACAGCAAGCTTTTTAAAAAAATCGCATAACCGGAAGTAGGTGTTTACTCTTGTGATTTTTTAGTTTTTTTCGATTTTTCAAAAACGGCTCTAACGATTTTTTTCAAACTTTACATTTTTATTACATTTTTAATGTGCATTAACGTGAGATAGGTGATTTTCCAGTTGAATACTTCTAAAGTGGGTTTCTTTTGTTTTTTTTTCTATTTTTTTTATTAACTCCTATTTTAAATAGAACACCCGGTATATTATTACATTTTTGAATTCTGCTTAAGATTTTAGAGAAAATTTGTCTCTTCAACTAACGCTCTATTTTGTACCGTTTTTGTAGAATTCGTAATTTTTGAAAATTTTTGACAAATGCTTAAAAATTAAAAATTAAATATTTAACTAATTATAAGATCACTGTAAAAGGAAGTTGTGTGAGTGTATCACACCAGATTTTTTTTTCTATTTTTTTTATTAACTCCTATTTTAAATAAAACACCCGGTATATTATTACATTTTTGAATTCACCTTAAAATTCTAGAGAAAATTTGTCTCTCAACTAAAACTCGATTTTGTACCGTTTTTGTAGAATTTGTAATTTTTGAAAATTTTTAACAAATGGTTAAAAATTAAAAATGAAATTTTTGACTAATTATAAGATCACTGTAAAAGGAAGTTGTGTGAGTGTATCACACCAGATTTTTATTATATACATTGCCAGCAACAAGCCTAACCTTATCTTTTATGTCCTAGCATGTTAAGTCGGCGCGTCGTATAAGCAAGCAAATTGTGTTAAGTGGACACGCATCAGTGTTTTCGCGCGAGTGCGATGTGAATAAAAACACAAGGCCAAGTGATAACAAAATTGCATCGTTGCATTTTACGGGGAACTACAACGACGCCGTGAACCCGCGGAAGAGTCAGTTGCAAGAAAGCCCTAAAACAGTGCATTGCGACCCGCCAGCGAAGTTATTGCCACCGGCCCTTGGCCCTCGAAGCAGCTTGATCGCTGAAATACAGAGGGAGAGGACCTCAACCACTTGCGCAACCCCTCAAAAAGTTCACTGCGGCATCCAGTAGAAGGAAGCTGTGATAAACCAGGCTAGTTTATACCAAAAACTGTGCTGCCAAATAAGTAGTTTTTGCCACATCCCTGGGCACTGCTCCAAAGGATGTTGGCGTACCAAAGACGACGGGGATTTACCTGTAAGCAGCTAACGCAAGGTTGTTGCGTCATCATTCACCGTAATCCACTGTGTGAATTAAACGGGCCAGATTGCGCAACGTGTCTGAACGCTATAAGAAACAACAGTGTCGTGGAGCTCAATTGCATTTCGCGGCAGTGTCATTAAACTTGGCGTTAATACTCGAACTTTAGCGGCCTATTTAAACTGTTTTGCATGCCCTAGCGTATAGCCTGTGTATTGTGTATTTGCTGGTATTTGCGATTTATTGCAGATTATAATGTCTTTTTATGTAAACTGTTGGGTTTTGATTGCTGCCCGTGTTTGCCAGTGTGAGTTCAATATTTCAGGTGACGAGCTGACCTTAAACAATATTAGCTTTCCCTTAGCTACACTGACGATGTGAATAGAGCCTCATAGCTCACCGACTGGATAAGCTAGCAAACCAGGGCATTGTAACGTAATAATTCAGTTAAGGTGTAGGGCTAGACAAAAGGCCGTGTTACATGGTTCAAAAACATAGGTTACAAAATTCTGACAGACGCCTGGTAGCAGCAGAAATCACTATCTGAACAGGAGGAACAACATCGCATTGTCAAAACAGCAGCTGACTAATTGTCGAAGATATACGTTCCCAGGTATTCAACACAATACCCCCCCAATACCAATATCAATTAGTAATGGTATAGTGGGAGATGATAGGATCAACTGTCACATGTCCCGGGAGGTAGGAAATCAGGGTCTTAACCGCATTGAAGGTGGTGATTTCCAATCAGTTAAATTTAAACGGAATGATGGAGTGCAGCCTTTTGCTACCATGAACAGTGCCTTACAAATACAAAATTAAAACGATTACCATCAATTCAACTACACTATTTAGAAAAATTAGCATTGCCAAACAATCAGATGAAGAATTGGAAGAATTCTTAACCTATGAACTATGTAGTGTGAATAATTCACATAACGCTCGTTATTCCTATTTTATGTACTACAATAGCACCAAGCACAGTGGAGTGTTCAATAGGCGTAACTATCATCATTGGTCTACTGAAAAATCCACATTTGGTAAATCAAAGATTTCAAGTTCGATTTGGTTTTAATCCTTGGTGCGGTTTAATTGGTATGAAATTTTGTTTGTTTTTTGAGCTTCTTTTCGTTTTAGATAATCATTTAATAGGTCCTGTCATGTTTGATTACAATTTCATTGGTAACAAATATTTGGAGCTACTAACAGACGCGATAATGCCTGCTTTGAGACAACTTATAAATCTTAACAACGTGCAAACCATTTGGTTCTAGCAGTATGGTTTCCCGGCCCATAACAGTTGTGACATGCAACATTTTTTGGGAGAAAACTTTAATGAGAGAGTGCTTGCAAATAATGGACCAGTGAAATAGCCTGCGAGATAATCTGACCCTACCCCCCTTGACTTTTATTTCTTCGGTACCACTAAACACGAAGTGTTTAATATTGAACCGCCAGCAACTTGGGAAATTCTACAACAAAGAGTGCTGGATGTGCTAAGATCATTAAATGGAAACACATTCCGTAGAGTGTGGAACAGAATGGTCATCATATTGAAGTTTCTTTAAGTGAATCTGAACTTTTAGTACTCTTTCTTTACTTTCACGACTTTTTTTATCATTTTGTTATTTTACAGCATTACTTAGCATAATTTTTCGCTTTCATTTTTCATTGTTTAATTTCATAGCCTACTAATTTTATATTAGAGTAATTTATGTTTTTGTTAATATCTCCCCTACAAATAAACATTTTTCAGCTATGTTACACATCGTTGAAAAACGCCTTTTTAAAGGCTATCTAACTAACCAAAAATCCAATACGCCTGCCATATGAAAAACAAAAGGTAGCACTAATAACTTGAAAACAAATGACAATCAATACATCAATACATCAATACCAATATTCACACAGCTTTTGAAGAATTTATAAACAGTATTAACTGGGCGATACAAACTACTTGTCCTATGATAAAAGTGAAAGTTAAACCAAAAAGTTCACAAGAACAAAGTAAATGGGCAAATGCCACCTTAACGACCCTGCACTCGAATTTGAAAGATTTGTACAATATATTTAAAATAACTAATGACCCCAACATTTTCACTTGGTACAGGACTCAACGGAGTAGATACAAAAAATTGTTGACTCACGTAAATAAAAATTATTATCAAACTATGATAAATAATTCCAACAATAAGCAAAAGACAATCTGGAGTATTGTTAATAGTAAATTAGGTCGTAAGGAGAAAAACGCAATTACAGCATTGAATTATAATGATGTAGTTATCACTCATTCTCAGCAAATTGCGGAAGTATTTGTTGACTATTTCTCTACGGTTGCTGAATGTAGTCTCCTAAAAAAACTGGGACCTAGCCGTTCTGCTGCTTGCACCAGTTGTAGTTTGAATCCTAATACATTTGTTTTTATACCAGTTGATATCGCAGAGGTCGAACATGCTGTAAAAAATCTTAAAAACAGGCACAGTAAAGGCAACGATATGTTATCTGCCAAAATCCTAGAATCAATAATCGACATTATTAAAGTTCCTTTAGCAAGCCTTATCAACTTATCTGTACAAGTAGGTCAATTTCCCGAAATACTAAAAATCGCCGCGGTGATACCAATCTTTAAAAAAAACGATCCACGATGTGTAGAAAACTACCGCCCTGTGTCAATAATAAGCACTGTGTCTAAAATCATTGAAACTATAATCTACCGAAGGATCCTCGATTTTATTACTAGATATAGTATTTTTACATCTGCGCAACACGGATTTCGTGAAGGAAGATCAACTGAGAGCGCTGTCTGTAACTTAGTGGACTTTATAAATAAAAACTTGGATGCTGGTAAATGTGTAGCGGCGCTCTTTTTTGATCTGTCCCGAGCTTTCGACACCATAAATAATGCTTTCATTTGCGACAAATTGTATGCACTTGGCATTAGAGGACAAATGTTATCATGGATATCATCTTATTTGACACAAAGGAAAATGTATGTTAAGATAGATAATGACACATCATCCTGTCGTGATATCGATCTTGGCGTTCCACAGGGGTCAGTCCTGGGACCATTGATTTTTCTATTATATGTCAATGACCTTCCTAAATATGTCACAGCGGAGAAAATAATAATGTTTGCTGACGACACAACGTTAGCGGTTTCAGCATTGACTCCTGCAGAATTAGTGGGTCCGGTTAACACTGCTATAAAAAGTTTTCATTGCTGGTGTAATGCCAACAACCTAATTTTAAATCTTGAAAAAACTGTAATTGTAAAGTTTTCTAAGCAAAATATAGAAGACCATCATCAATTTGTTGTCAACAACATAACTATCGATCAATCTCATGTGGTAAAATTTCTGGGCACATTTTTGGATAGCCATCTCTCGTGGGATTCACACATTGACCATGTAAGTAAGAAAATCAGCAAAGCTTACTATGCTATTCTTACGTTAAAATATAGTCTTAATAGAAACTATTTAATTGACATTTACTATTCGCTAGTCTATTCTTACATGGCCTACAATGTTGTATCTTGGGGAGCCGGTGTACACAGTAAGAGAGTGTTTATAGCGCAAAAAAGAATCCTTAGATTGATATTTGACCTCAAATACGATGAATCGTGTGTTAGCTCGTTTAGGGAATATAAAATACTGACATTTCCTTGTCTTTTTATATTTAAAAGTCTTTTATTTATAAAAAGCAATATAAATTATTTTACAAAGAATTCATTCTTTCATTGCTACAATACAAGACATTGCAACACTATAGCTACCGTACAACATAAAACCGCTAAATTCGAACGGTCTCCATCGTATCTGGGTTCAAAACTTTACAATAAGCTACCGGAAAATGTACAGAATCTTGCGTACGCCCAATTTAAAGTAAAAATTAAACAGGTACTCCTTAGTAAGAGCTACTATTCTATAAGGGCATATATGTGTGACACCAAGGTATGCTAAAATGTAGATAGTTTACGTTTGTTTGTATATTGTTTGTTTTAGAATGTAAGAGTATACATGTAATTTCAGCTGTTTTGACTTGTACGATGGTGTATATACACTGCTAAAGTATCAATAAATAATATGAATATGAATATGAATCAGGAGTTTCTATTTACATAAAAAAAATTCTTAAAAAGTGTCTGAACACTGTTAAACTTTGGAAGAGGTCACATTAGGTGTTATCGAGTTATTAAGAAATATTGAAATCAGGAAATTTTGGTTTTTTCAAATTATTTTAAAACTTTAAAAAGATTTGTCATGAGTATTGAATTCTGCAAAACATTCCCCATTTAACCATTGCTCTATGTCTTCTAATAACAGAGATACTAATGGTGAGCATCAAACTGTGGACACAGCGTATATTGCATTATCGGTTGCTTTATTTACTATGGCTTTTGTAACAATGCATTTATATTATAACTTGTGGTTATGGTTAATTTGAACAGTTATATGAAAATTTATCGATGATTTTTAAAATAACAGTTTAAATTTTCTGCCTTTACGAATGTTTATAATTTTTCTACGGAGTGTACTTGTGAAGCAGAGCTAGCGCCAGCCTCCCCTACTAGGGGTTTTTGTGTGCTTGGTGGCACTGTAGTTATAGTAAATGTAACAAAGCCGTGTATTGTATTTTGTATACAGAGCCAGCTAATAAATACAAAAAAAAATTATAAAAATGCAGTTATTGTTGAGAGAAGAAATAATAAACATGTGTTTAATTTTGAATTAAACAGATATAAATTTCAGTCAAAATTTACGAAATATCGTTCACAATTTAAAAGCCAGTTTTGCTTTCATAATCAGTCGGTTTAAAGACTGCTATCACAACAGTAAGCATATTATATTACGAAATGACCTAGAACTTCAAGTTCATCGCACGAACTCGCAGACAACGCGGAAATATAATTGCTTACTACTTATTTTGCAATTTTAGAATCGTTCTAGTGAACTATACCTTTGCACTTCGAAATGTTTTTATTTAGTATCTAAGCAGTTATATTGTATAAAAGCCCATTTATTTTTGTAATAAAATCAATCGACATTTACTGTTTGATTCAATTACATCGATACTACCTTTCCGAGTCTAAAAATTGAAGTGTGAGGCTGCACTTCGGGTAGTTATCTAATTATCATCCCTTTAAGTGCCATTGGCTACATTGGCTTAATACATGAATGCAGTCTCATTCATGTGCTTAAAAAGTAGGGATAAAGAACCAGTGCAACCAACAGAAACCTGATCCAGCCTCCAGGCATTTCTGTTCACATGAAAAAACTAGAAATACAAGAATAAATTATATCGAGTATCACATGAAATCAGATTAAAAAATCTGGTGTGATACACGAACATAACATTCTTTTCCGTCGACCTCCCTATAAAATGTGATTTTACGGACGCATTTGCGTACCAAAAATGTCACTTTTTTGGACACCATTAATTTTTCGTCCGCAAACACTTTTCGTCCGCAAATACTTTTCGTCCGCGAATGCTTTTCGTCCGCAAACACTTTACGGCCGCACTTTACAGCCGCAAACGCTTTTCGTCCGTAAACACTTTTCGTCCGCAAACACTTTTTGTCCACAAACATTTTTCGACCTCAACAACTCTTATAATTCGGACTTCACTTTAATTTTTTTTCAATTTATGACGGTCGACGGAAAAATTTAATATGCTTTTTATGTCCTTGCCTGATTGCTTGCCTCGGCTATCGCCTCGGCCAGCAATTGCAGGCATCGTCCATAAAAAGCCAATTTTTGGTCCTTGATGCATAAATAACTATTTACGTGATATTATAATTAACCAAAAATTAGATTTTTAATTTTGAAGCATTTGTCGAAAATTTTCAAAAAATTACAAATTCTACAGAAACCGTAGAAAATAAAGTTAGTTGGAAAGACAAATTTTCTCTAAAATTTTAAGCTGACTTCAAAAATATAATAATATATCGAATTTTTTATTTAAAATAAGAGTTAAAAAAAATTTGAACAAACATTTTTTAGAGGAATTCAACTGAAAAATCACCTAGCTCACATCAATACACAATTAAAAATGATATAAAAATGTGTAGTTTTTAAAAAACCTTAAGAGCCGTTTTTGAAAAAATTTAAAGAAACTGAAAAATCACAAGAGTAAACACCATACTTCCGGTTATGCAATTTTCTTCAAAAGCTTGCTGTTGCATCTAGATAGTACACAAAACTTATATATGAAGTTTCAACGCCATACCTCTTTTCGTTTTTGAGATATTCTATTCACAGACACACACAGACAGACCAATGATCAAAAACATGTTTTTTGGGTTCAGTGGACTTTAAAACGTGAAGATCTGTTGAAAACCCAATTTCGAGTTTTTGGGGTGAATCCAATACTTCCTTTATTGTAAATGGAAGTAAAAAGACAAAACAAACACACAAAAAGCATATATTTTTCTTACTATTCTTTGGAGTGCTTGAATTTTAATAATTTCGATTTTTCGAGATTTAAATGGAGTACCCTGTATATTTTTCTAAGCCCTTTTAAGGTGCTTTCGTCTGATATCTCATTTTCATATTTTTAAATTCTACTGTTTACTCCACCATTACTTATTTTTTGTTTGTTATTTCTTGTGTTCGCAGTGGACGAATTTTTACTTCCCTCGTCTGAAAGACGAATGAAGTATTGTAATCACGAAAAATCACCTTCCGAGATTTCAACAGATCTTCAAGTTTCAAGGTCCCTAGAGGACGAAAAAGAGGTTTTCTTAATTCCGTCCATCTGTCTGTCTGTTGGCAGTATAGCTCAAAAACTATTTGTCGGAGGAAGACGATATTTTGCATACATATTCTATATCTACCTCGCATGGAACCGGTACAATTTCATACAAATATATACAGGGTGAGCACCTTAAAAAAATAATATTTTGTTTATTTTTGGGTTAATTTTGAAATAGAAGGAAGTAATAACTTTTACATAGGTCAGGCTTTACATTTGCACAAAATAAGAGTCAACCGATACAGGGTAATGCCACAAAAGTGTAAAAACATTTCAACAATAACAACGTTCTGTTCAAGAGAGGTGCACGCCGGACTTATTTTGAAGAGGCTCGGTAGCGTAGTTGGATTTATCGATGCAGATTCGATCTACGCAGGGGTGCGGTTACGATCGCTCTGCAGATGCGGCGAGTTCAAACCCCAGCAAAATACATTTTTTTTATATTCGCACATGTATTTAATTTATTAGCAACGTGATGATATTTTTACTCCTAACTTAATTTGATTTTTAAAATTATTTAGTGTCACAATATCGATGAGGGAAGTTCTGGGTAAAGACTTTTACAGATTTTTACTTCCTTTTACTATAAAGGAAGTATTGGATTCACCCCAAAAATTCGAAATTGAGTTTTCAACAGATCTTCACGTTTTAGAGTCCCCTGATCCCAAAAAACATATTTTTTTTCATTGGTCTGTCTGTCTGTCTGTCTGTGTGTCTGTCTGTCTGTGTGTGTGTCTGTCTGTCTGTCAACAGAATATCTCAAAAACGAAAAGAGCTATGGCGTTGAAACTTCATATATAAGTTTTGTGTACTATGTAGATGAGACAGCAAGCTTTTGAAGAAAATCGCATAACCGGAAGTAGGTGTTTACTCTTGTAATTTTTCAGTTTTTTTCGATTTTTTCAAAAACGGCTCTAACGATTTTTTTTAAACTTTACATTTTTACTACATTTTTAATGTGTATTGATGTGAAATAGATGATTTTCCAGTTGAATACTTCTAAAGTGGGTTTCTTTTGTTGTTTTTTCTATTTTTTTTATTAACTGCTATTTTAAATAAAATACCCGGTATATTATTACATTTTTGAATTCACCTTAATGTTCTAGAGAAAATTTGTCTCTTCAACTAACACTCTATTTTGTACCGTTTTTATAGTATTTGTAATTTTTTAAAATTTTTGACAAATGGCTAAAAATTTAAAATGAAATTTTTGACTAATTATAAGAACACTGTAAAAGGAAGTTGTGTGAGTGTATCACACCAGATTTTTTATTTTCTAAACCAAATTTTTCGTTGTGCCAAGAGAGTTGAAGCGTTTAAATTAGCATTTGTTTGTTATTCCTTTAATTAAAGCATCTTAAGGAGCTTAAATAGTTTTTTATGTTCAAACTCGCATATCCGAAAAACCGTTCAATTTAGAAGTATGAAGATAGACAATTTGTATGAGCAAGTAGAGCAGTTTTAAAATCAATAAAAAGTCAAGCAATATTCATTAGAATGGGTGTTCTAAATGCTAATATGGGAAGGAGAAGATATAACGAACGTGTCGGGGAATAGAGCATTTCCACATACGTCATAGTGACGTTGGGCGATGACGTCAATCAGCTGTTGGGAGTAGTGATGTAAATTACCCAGGTATTTATTTTTAGGGGTAAATACCCGGGGTATTTACCCAGGTAAATACCCAAAATGGGGTATTTATGGCCTGAATTACAAACATCATAAAACTAATATAATCAGTATGATTTTGATTGGTAAGTCAAGGTGCTTATTCGAATTATATAAAAATGTAGAATAAACTAGCTGCACTAAGAACTGTCCAAAATATATAAAGTTCTTTATATAATTTGTGATGCTCTTTGCCTTATTAAGATTGTTTCTTAATATGTATACCGGGTGTCCATTCTCAAAGTCGAACATAGGCAATTGACATTAGTGTATTCACTCGTTCATAATTGAAATAATTAATTTTTCTGTAGATCATTTTTACACACGTTGACAGAAAATACCTGATTTACGCCAACTAATTACCAATTTTTTTGACAAATGCTATCGAACTTGAAAAGCAAGGCCTGGCATATTTAAAAATTTCCAAGTTTTAAATCAGTATTTTAAAATAAAAATCGCATCTTGAGTATTTTTATTGGTATCATTTGATGTGTAATCATTATATCTTTCCATTGATACTATTATCTTCCCTGTAAGTGGAATTGGCGAGCAGGAATTGTCAAAAACGTTCAATACAATGTTAATCGCCTATGTTCGACTTTGAGAACGGACACCCGGTATATAGTACAGAGTATATACATAAGTATGGTAATTAAATCAAAGGGTAGGCAGAAAACCTCAAATAGAACAACTTTGCATAATAAACTATACGTCAAAAATTAATAATAATCCCACAAAAAATGTAAATAGTTAGTGGGTTAAACTGATTGGTAACTGTAATTAATTTCTATGAACTTACGTTTGCACAGATGATTACGATAAGACAAAATTTAGATGAAACGCAGGAGCAAAAACCACTTGTTTGGGAATTTCAATCACATTTGGTGCAATGAGTTAATGTACTCTTTCCCATTTAGCCAGTGGTTCTCAAAAGTCTGTAACAGATCCATTGCGATTTTTTTCTGTAAGCGATTAATTTTTAGTGCAATAGTTCTACTGAGGTCAGTGTACACCCATTTAATTTAATGGCCATACTTTTGAATCGCCCTGTATAAGTAAGTATTATAACAAGATTGATGGTTGATAGTATCTTTGTAACTTCAGTGGACTGTATGGAATAATACACTAATTTGACGCAAAAAGGACGTTTATTTAGTGTAATATAAAAATGAAATTTGGACCCCTTACTGCAAACGTGATGCGCGGTTCACAGCTATCTCAAATCTAAGTCAGACGGGCTGACGCCAATACATAGAAAGGAGGGGGCATAAACAATGTACAGGGTGGTACAAACATTTCTCAACATGCCGCCGGCCTTGAAAGTATAACTTTCAATAAGAAACAATATTTACATATATGTATGATATAAACATGAAATCTAATTTTAACGCTAACAGTCTCTAGCCGCACAAACGCACAAAAAAGGCCCTTCACTTCACTTTCACTCACATCGCGGTGTTCCCCATGGGAAGGGGGCAAAGCTTAGCGAAGAAACGACGTATGATGCCGTTGGACGTACAGACGGAGGCCACTCTGTTGACTCCATCTTTTCCAGGGTAGAGTTGAACGATGCGTCCTAATCTCCATTGAAGGAGAGGTGCGTTGTCCTCTTTAACCAATACCAAGGACCCGTCAACTAGATCGGAATGGTGTGAATTCCATTTTGAACGTTGCTGGAGTTCTGACAAATACTCCTTACTCCAACGTGACCACATATGCTGCTGGAGCTTTTGAATTCTCTGGTACGTTGACAATCGTGAATCGGGGACCTCTTGTACATCGGGATCTGGAGCTGATACCAGAGGTCGACCAACCAAAAAGTGAGCAGGCGTTAGCGGCTCTAGGTCGTTGGGGTCTGACGATAGAGGGGATAACGGACGGGAATTGAGGATTGCTTCAATATGTATTAGCAAGGTGCAAAGCTCTTCATAAGTAAGTAGCGCATTACCTGTTACACGTTTTAAATGGTGTTTAGAGGACTTTATGCCTGCCTCCCACAGTCCACCAAAGTGTGGGCTGTGCGCGGGAATAAAGTGCCAGCTGATTCCCTCACTAATCGCGTATTGAGCAATAGCAACATTCTGTTCTTTAAGAAGCATGCCTAATTCGAGGAGCTCGGAATTATCTCCTACAAAATTTGTCCCATTGTCCGAGTAAGTATGGGCAGGTTTGCCTCTTCGGCCTATAAATCGCCTAAGAGCAAGTGTGAAACACGCTATTGTGAGGTCAGTGACCAGTTCGAGGTGCACTGCCTTTGTGGAAAAACATATGAAAAGGCATAAATACGCCTTGTTGGTTTTACAACCGTGACCTTTTCGGTCTTTGACCGTTATGGAGCCTGCATAGTAGACTCCGGTTACATAGAAAGGGGGTGACGGTTCAGTTCGTGACCCAGGAAGGTTGCCCATGATCGGCTCAGTAAGTTTAGGTGAAAATCGGTAACACCTTAAGCATTGGTGTACGACTTGTTTAACAAGATTCCTGGCTGAAACAATCCAGAAGCTTTCTCTTAGGGTCGAGAGCAATAGCTGGGGTCCAGCGTGGAGCAACCGAATGTGCTCCCGAGAAACAATGAGTTTAGCAAGATGGTGCTTTCCTGAAACTAACATCGGGAATTTTTTATTAAATGAAAATTGGGAATTTCTGAGTCTACCTCCGACTCGAATGATTCCGTTCGAGTCCAAAAATGGGTTTAGCCTTTTTAATGAACTGCAATTCTTCACAGATTCGGACCTACTAAGCTGCTTGTGCTCTTCGGGAAAGGACTCGGTTTGAGAAATCTTGACTAAAGATAAGAGTGCTTCTTGCAGCTCCTTTGGACTAAGAAACCCAATGGCACGTTCGACCTTGGGGATGAAGCAGTTGCTTCAAAAACGTAGGCAATACGCTACTATTCTTTGTAATCTAGTGAGATCAGAAAAAGTATTAAATGGAAATTGAAGTGTAGAAACCGCCGATGACAGGCACTGTGGTTTCTGTTTTAGGTCTGGTAGGTTTGGATTTGAGGCGTTTGAAATTGGCCATGAATCCTCATCTTTGAGAAGAAAGGTGGGGCCATTCCACCAAATGCTAGACTCCTTTAACTGTCGTGGGGAAACACCCCTGGAAAGCAGATCAGCTGGGTTAGACTTGGTGGGAACGTGCCTCCACGTAGCATGAGATGTGAGTTGTTGAACATCGGCAACTCTGTTACAAACAAAAGGTTTTAGGAGGTTGGGGCGTGTCTTCAACCACCCTATGACAATAGTAGAATCTGTCCACAGAATACAACGATTTATGGTTAAATTTAATGCCTTCAGAACTAGGTCTGAAAGTTTGGCAAGAAGAACGGCTCCGCAGAACTCAAGTTTTGGAATTGTGGTGGGTTTCAGTGGTGCTACTTTGGATTTCGCACAAAGAAGTGATACGTGAATTTGATTGATATGGTTCTTTAAGCGCAAGTAGATGCATGCAAAGCACCAGGTGAAGATGGGATTGTTATAGAAGCAGTAAAAGAAGGAGGAGCAGTTGTAGTTAAAGCCCTTCAGTCACTATTTAATAAATGTCTTATAAAGCAAAGGACACCTACCGCATGGAACAACGCTATCATCATCCTGATCCATAAAAAGGGCGATATTACAAATCTGGAAAACTACAGGCCCATTAGTTTATTAGCACACATATACAAGCTTTTTACAAGAATATTAGCAAAACGGATGAACAATAAACTTGAATTATACCAACCAATAGAGCAAGCCGGTTTTAGATCGGGATTTAGTACAAATGATCACTTGTTAGTGATCAAAATACTAACTGAAAAATGCATTGAATATAATAAGCCCGTTATCCTGGTGTTCATCGACTACGAAAAAGCATTTGACTCGGTCGATCAGCAAAAGCTTTTTCAAGCTCTGTCGCAATGTCGCATAGATTCCAGATACACAAACATTCTAAAACATATATATCTTCACGCAACCGCTTCCGTAAGATTACACGAAGACACAGATACGTTTAGGATTGAAAAGGGTTTGCAGCCCTCTTAGAGTATATGTTTAAGAAACTAGACTGGGAACATCGAGGAATAAATATCAATGGAGTTAGACTAAACCACCTACGTTTTGCTGATGATGTTGTTTTGATAACAGACCGGGTAGACGAAGCAAATATAATGCTGACAGAACTTAAAACGGCATGAAAGACAGTGGGACTTAACATAAATTTTGCAAAAACAAAGTATATGACGAATTTAGTACTCAATGACAATATTTTGGCAGGAGACGTGAAGATTGAACAAGTGTATCAGTATAAATACTTAGGACATGAACTAACAATTGGTAGTGATAACCAAACTCACGAGTTGCACAGAAGAATAAACCTGACATGGGCAGCGTATGGAAATCTTAGAAAGATCTTTAAGTCAGATATCCCTATGAGCTTGAAGAGAAAAGTATACAACCAATGCGTGTTACCAGTTTTAACCTATGGCGCTGAAACATTGACTCTAACTAAAAAGACCATTAAAAGAATCCGCATAGCACAAACAGCAATGGAGAGATCTCTAAGAGACAAGATACGTAATAGCATTATTAGACAACGTACACAAATCACAGACGCAGTAGACATGATAACCAAGCTAAAGTGGAACTGGGCCGGGCATGTGGCACGCTTGAGAGACGATAGGTGGACGAAACGCGTGGTTGAGTGGAGGCCGAGACAGGAGGCATTCAGAAGTAGAGGCAGACCTCCAACCAGGTGGTCGGACGATATCAAAAGGATATCAAGTAATTGGATCCAGACTGCACAAGAACGAAATGAATGGAAAGATCTGAGGGAGGTCTATGTCCAGCAGTGGACAACTTAGACTGGGGAAGAAGAAGATGCATGCACTGCGTGTATGATTAGAGGCATCGCAGAAGCCATTTTCAAGAACACCTGTGTGAATATCAGCTTGGTGAATATCACTGAGGACTGCTGGGTCGTTAGAGATCCACTTGCGCAGTTTAAAACAACCTGAGCTAAGGACATTGAGAAGACTTGAACAAATGTGACGTGCTTGATCTAGGGTGTCAGCGCCTGTGAGCAGGTCGTCAACGTAGAAATCTTCCTTTATTATTTTGGCGATTTCGGGTAATAAATCTTCACATTCAATGCTTAGTTGGGTTAAACAACGAATTGAAAGGAAACTGGCTGAGGCAGTTCCATATGTGACACTATTCAAATTGTAAGTTTGAAGTGATTCTGTGGGGCTAGATCGCCACAGGATGATCTGGAGAATGCGCTGGCTAGGTTCTACTTGCACCTGCCTGTACATTTTTTCGATATCTGCGGATATTGCATAGAAATGCTTGCGAAATCTAACAAGGATCGAAAATAGATCTTGTTGTATGGTCGGGCCAACCATCTGTATACTATTCAATAAATGCCCTGTAGAAGTAACGGCAGAACCATTGAAGACTACTCTGAGCTTAGTAGTAAGGCTCTCTTCTTTGAGTACTCCGTGGTGGGGGAGATAATATGAAATTTCAGAAGAAGTGGGATTGGTTACGGACATGTGGCCAAGGTCCTCGTACTCCTTCATGAAGGCGATGTATCTTTCTGAGAGAACTGGGTTTGACTGTAGTTTCTTCTCAAGTGATTGAAATCGTTTACGAGCTGTTTGAAAGGAATCACCCAATACAGTCGCAGGACTCTTGAAGGGGATTGAAACTATAAATCTACCCTCGGCGTCCCGACGGGTATTTTGAACGAAATGAGCCTCGCAGGCGTTTTCCTCCTTTGAGAAAACTTTCTCGATTGGGTACTGTTCGAGTTCCCAAAATCTCGTAAGTGAATCTGGGGTGTCTTCGAGGCAACTAACATTGCAATGGCTTTGGCTTTGGCTTACCAAGCTGGTACTGGTTGGACCGGAAATTACCCATCCAAAACGTGTCTTTTTGAGGATTGGAAGATTTGGGCCTAAAGAGATTTGCCCTATACACAAGACCTTCCAGAAGACTGGAGCACCTAACAAAATGTCAATTTCGCCAGGGACATTAAAGGAAGGGTCAGACAATTTGATGTCTGGGATCCTGTACTTGGTGCGATCAACGCGAAAACCGGGCATGCCGCCGCTAATCTGGTCTATAACAAGACATGAGACTCCTATAGTGAATTGTGTGTGATGTGCTAACAGCTCGACATCACATCTCAAATGAACGTCGGAAGTGACTACTTAACCCTGAAACAATAACATTTGCATCATTGACTCGCAGATTTAGCCTTTTAGAAAGACCTGAAGTAATGAAGTTAGACTGAGACCCTGAATCCAACAGTATTCGAACAGAGTGTGGAGTTCCGGCAGAATCAAGGATCTGCGCAGAAGCAATGGGTAGCAGCGTTTGAACTTCGTTGGAACAAAATGCTGAAGTGATCTTGCTTGGTTCAACAGGAATGTCTGCGTCCTTTGCAGGTCCTGGTTGTACCGAAGCTACTGTAAGCGGGTCCTCATGCAAGAGAGTATGATGCCTTCCCTTACATTTCCTACATGTGTATTGGGAAGTACATTTATATGAAAAGTGACCCTTGGATAGGCAATTCAGGCACACCTTGAGCTCCTTTGCCTTATACATTCTATTATGTGCAGTAAGTTTTTGAAAATCATCACATTTTGCTAGAGAATGGAATTTGTTACAAAATAAACATGTGGGATTACTCGAAACAAAGGACTTTGAATGTGCCTTGGATTTTTCAGGAACATATTTTTCCTGCTTGGCTTCTAGGGTTTCTAAAACATCCGCAGTGTCTTTGAGAAAATCTTTGAACTCCTCAAGAGTAGGCAGCTCTGTATTGGAACTTCTTTTCAAGGACTCCCACTCGCGGGCTGTTTTGGAATCAAGTTTCTTCGAAATTATGAAAATTATAAATGTTTCTAACAGAGCTTGGTCTGAGGCTAAGGATTTTAGCGCAGTGATATGCTTGAAAAGTGTGTCATTTACCTTTCTTAACTTTTGAGCCGATTCCTTGGTTAATGGCTCGAGATCCAAAATAGTTTTCAAATGATTATAAACTAGCATTCTAGGGTTATTATACCTAGCACAAATACTACCCCAAGCTACTTGGTAGTTGGCAGCAGTAAATTCTAAAGATTTGATTATTTCTGACGCTTGACCACTAAGGCTGGCCTTTAAGTAGTGCAACCTTTGAATATCAGTAATCGACTTATTATCGTGTATAAGATTTTTAAAGATTTCTCTGAATTCAAGCCAATCTGAAATATCGCCATTATACTTTGGCAGATTTATGGTAGGGAGTTTTATAAATGGGGTGCTAGAATTTGCAGAAGCTACGCTAGAACAGTTAGAATGCAAACTACCCTCGCGTGGACATGAATTACTTCGGTATTTGTTTATTAAAACGTTTGCATCAGCAATTACATCAAAGTAGGAATCCTCAAACGCTTGACGGTATTCATCAGCGTCTGGAGTAGCCTCCCCATCTGGTGCATTGCTAGCTTGCTCTATTTTGTTTTGAATTTCTTCGAATTCAGGCAACAGACCGTTGGCTACGTTTAGCCTTGCTTCTAATCCTTCAACTTGCATTGCAGTAATATTCTCGTCAATATCTAATAGCTTGTTAACAAAATTACGAAATCGCGTTAATTTACCCGTTAAAATCCCTCGGGAATGAATTAATGCCTCCATTGTACCAAATATCATATAGCAATAAAATATTGTATTTAATTACGAGCGAAATATAGAACCTCTGTTTAATTTTGCTAATATTTGCGGTGAGAAAATCTCGACTGGCAATTTGTCAATTATTAAATTATTGAGAATAATTACAAGCATATATTATGCGAATAAAGCTTTGCACAAATGCTAAATACAGTTAAGCGGTGAACAACAAAGGAAATTGTAAAAATGGAACTCACAATATGCAGGTGGCCGTTTCGGTTGCACGTGGTCGCTTGTTGCAGCTCGTTTGATTCACGCGAGAACCGGTCTCGCGGTGTCTAGTTGCACTTGCACTTGAAGATGTAGCGTTGCGATGCGTGTTGCCCTCCTTGTCGCACTCACAGGGAATGGAATTGAATATCGGAACGATTTATAACTTTGCACTATTCTGTTCGAAATTTGGCTCGCATGAACCAAATGTAACTTCAGTGGACTGTATGGAATAATAGCCTACACTAATTTGACGCAAAAAGGCCGTTTATTTAGTGTAATATAAAGATGAAATTTGGATCCCTTACTGCAAACGTGATGAGTGGTTCACAGCTGTCGCAAATCTAAGGCAGACGAGCTGACGCCAATACATAGAAAGGAGGGGGCATAAACAATGTACAGGGTGGTACAAACATTTCTCAACAATCTTTATAGGTCAGATTAAAATGGCCATTCTCTTTTAAACTACATTTCTACCACACTTGTGGTCTTCTTCAAGTTTATTTTATTGTTATTGTTTATTTATCAATTCACATTTATTATTAATCTTAAATTAGCATTAGATGAAATGGTTTACATTATATATAAATTGTGCATGAAGTCCTCCATCTTTTGGAGGCGGAGTAAATACCCAGGTAAATACCTGTTTATAAATACCCTACCCACTGGGTATTTACCCAACCCACATCACTAGTTGCGGGGTCAACATTTGTTAACAGGCTTATGGTAATTAGCTATTTTTCGTGTGTTTACACGGCTGTTATTACGAAAAAAACGTTGTTACTTTTTTTATATACAGGGTGTTTCTTAAATATACCGACAAACTTTTAGGGGTGGTAAGGGACATCAAAACAAACATTTTTTGCTTTATAAACATATGTTCAAAAACGCTTCGTTTTCGAGATACAGGGTGTTAAAATTTGTAAAAAAATGGTTTAAATTTATTTCCTCAAAAACGCAAAAACCTCAAGTGAAAAAAAGTTGTGTTTTTAGTTGCTTCATCTTAAACAAGTATGGAAATTGTAAAAAAACCACTGGGTGTTATTTTTTTATGCAAAAACACTAACAGGTTGCAACGTGAGCACGCCCCTGGAATTACTCTTATTAACTGTAATAGATCCTAAAGATGCCCCATAAAGTTACCAACAAACTGTAAAAATGTCATTAAAATCGACTGAAGCATTTTTTTCTACAAATGTTAACACCCTGTATCTCGAAAACAAAGCGTTTTCGGACAAATGTTTATAAAGCTAAAAATGTTTGTTTTGATGTCCCCTACCACCCCTAAAAGGTTGCCGGTATATTTATGGAACACCCTGTATATTATAGTTGATTAAGTTTAGTTTGATGTAGTAAAGTTTTAAATTTAGCGATCATGGGCACTATAAATTGTGGTTAAGATGAGTTAAGTTTATAAAAAACATTTTAGTCGTTTTTTAAACATTTGTTCATAATTTTTGGTGAGAATTAGCAAGGACTAACTAATTTGTGGAAGTAATTAACTATGTTCAGTGTTGAGACCTAATTTTATATTTAGCGTAATTAATTTTCTTCAGTGTCGTGACAGTGATGTGGACATTACACTCATGTTTCGTTTGTTTTATTGAATTGCTGTAAGGTGTAAATATACAAAAGCATTGTTCATAAACAGTTTATGTAAGTGCTTTTATTGTGTTCCAGATTTGTTACAGATTGATAAAATGGTAAGGTCTTGCACAGTATTTGGTTGTTCAAACAGAAACAGGGTAGAAAGAAAAAAATATTATGGTTGTCCTGGAGTACGTGACACGAGAGGTCGAGTTCTTCCTGAAGGAATTCACTCCTGATAATGTTCAATATGCTTCGGTTTGCTCCGACCATTTCTTGACAGGTAGTTGCTGTTAAGCAAAATCATTCTAGGGAGTTACTTGCTGCCATGAATTAGTTAGTCCCTGCTAATTCTCACCAAAAATAATGAACAAATGTTCAGAAAACGGCTAAAAACGTCATTTGTCATTTATAAACATAACCTAACTTAACCATAATTTATAATGCCCACGATTACTAAATCTAAAACTTTACTACACCAAACTACACTTAATCAACTATGATACATATAAAAAAAGATCACGTTTGTAATAACAGCTCTATAAACACTCGAAAAACGGCTAATTTCCATAAGCCGGTTGACAAAAGTTGAGCCCGAACAGCTGATGTGGTGGGGGTGATGACGTAACGCGGAAATGCTCTATATGGATTAGCAAAACGGAACAGAGGATATCGTTTAGTACAAATTTGTAAAGAAGATTTAGTAGTGTCAAATACATTTTTCAAACCACCCCTACGGAGATTATACACTTGGAAGACGATTTGATAATGAGGAAAATATCGTTAGGAATCAAACTGACTATATGTATACTAATCGCGAGGAATAGTATAAAATCGGCAAATATATCCAGGTGCAGATGAAAACTCAGACTATTCTACTTGTAACATTCAACACCAATTTCAAATAGGTCTTCAGGAATAAACAAGCAAACAAAATCGAAGTAGTTAAAGTGAAACAACCAGATATTGCAGAAGCTATTAAAGAAATTAATAACGGAATAAAAGAAAAAGCAGCACATACAGAAAATATTAATACACAATAGGAAGACACGAAAGAACTAATGCAGAAGAGTTGTGTACAAAATTTAAAAACAAATAATAAAGACACAAAGAAGAAATGGATGACTTGACGAGATTAAGAGCTTTATGGATCATAGAAGATGTGTATTTCAAAAATAGAGAAATTAAAAAGAAAATAAGCGACGCAGATGGATTTCGGAAAAGTATACCGATATAGGCAAATACGATAAGTACATTTAATGTACACAAGAAGCTATGGGAATTATCAGGAAAAGACAAATGGACTGCAATGGGTACAGAGGAGAAAGTATCTATTTGGGAAAATTATATAGAAAAATAGTTTGAATACTAGCAACCCAGTGAGACAAATGTCTCATTTAAAAAAACAAAAAAGACCGTTTTGCAAATAGAACGCGTATTCACCACACGTACGTATATGACGTCATTGTTGGTAGCAAACTACCAGTCGCATTCGCCTTGATAAAATTTGCCTAGAATCTAACCTAAAAAGTTAGGATTAGGATAATTAAGATAATAATTAGTGTTAGAGACTGCAATTCGGTTCCTGACCTGACATGACCATTCCAAACATATAACTTTAACAACTTTTTTCTCTATCTCTTACGGTTTGGCTGCTGAAACAGCGTCCCGGACAAGTCTATTATATATATAGACTAGCAACCCAGTGAGACAAATGTCTCATTTAAAAAAACAAAAAAGACCGTTTTGCAAATAGAACGTGTATTCACAACACGTACGTATATGACGTCATTGTTGGTAGCAAACTACCAGTCGCATTCGCTTTGATAAAATTTGCCTAGAATCTAACCTAAAAAGTTAGGATTAGGATAATTAAGATAATAATTAGTGTTAGACACTGAAATTCGGTTCCTGACCTGACATGACCATTCCAAACATATAACTTTAATAACTTTTTTTTCGCAATCACATTGTAATGTGTCAATTTCATGACATGACAAGAGCTGGGAACTAGATGATTACTTGAAACTAGCCAGGAAATTATTAACTCCTTAGTCTCGGCAAAATTCTAAGCAGGACTTTGACCATATGACCAAAGCAGTCGGTGTCTAAGGTACCTGGTACTCTGCATGCCTAGACCTTGTCCATTAACAAACAAACAAACAACAAACAATTATTACATACCCCGAAAAATATTACATACCTGAAGAGTGGGGTGTTTCCATGGTAACAAAACATTGAGTGGGTTGTTTTCATGGTAACAAAAATATTAGCTACATCAAGATATCTATTATTCAGAATTTAATTGTAGTTTTTTTTAAATTAGATGATTGCAAATAAAATAGTATACATACCACGGTAGAAAGTATCATCCCTGTCTCGAGATAAAGTTAACCTCGACGCTACGCGTCTCGGTAAACTACCTAATCTCTCGACAGTAATGAAACACTTCCCACCTCGGTATGTAATATACTATTTCTCTATCTCTTACGGTTTAGCTGCTGAAACAGAGTCCCGGACAGATCCATTAGATAAAGGATGATAGATACCTGAACACAATATAAAAAAGCAAATTCTGGTGACGAGGTTATTAGAGTTAAAATAGAATATGCTATTACAAATACAAAAAGCCACCGGACCAGATGAAATTCCATCCGAAATATTAAAAATGTATGATAAAAACGGCATCCATACTTTAAGGAAACTATTTAACACCATATACCTCACAGGTGTCATCCCCTAAAATCTACTTTTATCGTACTACCCAAAATACCTAATGCCAAAAAGTAACACCTTGAAAATATTCTTGACAATCATTTACAACAGAATATACCACAAATGTAGAGAGATACTTACAGCCGTATTCATAGTCGTTCGCCAGCGGCTCGCCGGAGTTTCGTTATGAATAGTATGTTGGCGGTACTGTACGTCTATGTCAAATTCGAGGTTAGCAGGTTAGAATTTGTGTCAATTTCTGTCAAAACTGAAGGAAAACCTAACCTGATAACCTCGAATTTGACATAGACGTACAGTGCCGCCAACATACTATTCATAACGAAACTCCGGCGACTCGCCGGCGAGCCGCTGGCGAACGACTATGAATACGGCTGTTAGTGATAACCCATTTGGTTTCAGAAATGTGCTAGTACACTCTGCTACGGTATATATAATTTTAGCCCCATCCGTATAATTGCTCAGAAAACACTCTCGCTAAATTCATGATAAAGATTTTATGATACAAGTACAGCGAACTTTATATCAGTAAAAAAATTAAAATATCTTGAACGCGCATTTACAGTACAAAGAAAGTTAAGTGCCAATATCTCAAAAATTATGAAAACAAATGAAAATCTAAAACCAGAATTAACGTCAAAACAATTTTGTTGTAAATAATAAAATAGTAATCGATAAATTTTTATTTCTTGGGCGCATGACTCGAAAACTAAGATGGCTAGGTCCAATTAATTTTCTTAACCTAAAAATTTTCTCGAATTTTAGCATTAGTTCCAAATTCCCATGGTGAGCCTCGAAATTCAATAACCCTGTACATATATTTTTAAACTCACCTCGTTTGGAAGGCTTCCATCGTTCAAAACGCCCTTAATCATCGTCACATAGGAATTTTGTATCTTCTCAATGTTATTGTTATACGGAACGACGACAAGCCTTGCTGATATGAAGCACAGCAATTTGCACAAATGTGTAGCTGTTTCTTTATTACCTTGTTTTGCCCAATGTGCAAGAAATAATTTCGTTTGATTGCAAAACTCTCTTGCTTGGCACTGGGAAGTCTGGTATATTATTTCTGGTTTTGCCATCAGAGAATAAGCGATAATATTGAAAATATATTCAATATCGCTACATAAATACGTTGCCGGAAGAAATAACAAAATATTTTGCAATAGCCTATAAACTTCACCGCTTAACGTCTGCTTGCAAGTTTCGGTGTGATTATTGACAAGAGTTAATAACAAACCAAGAATGCCAGATTCAGAAAAAAACAACACAGACACGCTGGCATCCTTCTTAATCGCATAATTTTGTGCTTGTATTTTAATGCGTATTAGCAATTCCACAACACACTTCAACATAGTTAACGATTGAAAAAACTGACATTTGTTTTTGCACTCGTTGACACGCAATTTTATTTCAATTTCTTTATGTAGTTTGTTCCAAGTGTCACTAACGTCACAGTTATGAAGGTGAAGCTCACTAGAAATATTCGTGTGGAGGTGAGTTTTGATTTCAAACCAAATCTGCTTTTCTAGCACTTTTAACTTCTGATACTCAGCCTTCACCAGGACGGCTGTTATGCAGTCTTCTATTGGGAAAGTCGTTTGCAACAATGTCTGCGTTTGTACAGTCAACAAATGCTTTAAACAAACATTTTTTAAATTTTCATTGCAGGTCCTGGAATTTATAAAAATTGCCATGCTTTGCACTTTGGGAATTTTTTCTAAATTATTAACGTTTGTAAAAAACAATACTAAAAAATGTTCCAATCGGCCTAATTCCGATGCTGATATCTCCACCTTCTTATTGTAAACATCATAAATAAGCTGCTCTATATACGCCACAAAACAATTAAATTTCTCTATAAACCGAAACGGCATTCTTGATGAATAAAATTGGTTGTTCTTCAACAAATCACTATAAATATCCAAAACTTCACATTTCAATTCAAAGTTGCATTCAGCTAGTATATACAATAAGCACTCAATAGTCTCATAAGTTACATTTTTAAAGCAATGCATTTCAATATAATACGAAGTAATTTGACGGATAAATTTAAGGGTTTTTCTTTGCATATTACCACAGATAATTTTTGAGGAAATTAATACTGGCAAGGGGCTTAAATCTAATTTGCTTTTTAACTCGTCACACTCTAACGGTACGAATACTTGCAAAGTCGCTTTCAATTCAGTTTTAATCAAACAATTTTGTATATTTCTATGATAATCATTTAGTTGCTTCAGTGCTTTTGCATATTCTGTGCTTATTTCAGTGTGCACATGTGGCTGCGTTATGCTGATGTGATGTAGGATACGCAGCTGAACTTCTATTATTAGATCATGCATTCTGTAACAACATCGTTTACTTACACTTTAATTCAGATTATCGCGTCAAACATACTTTACTAGCTTATCACAACTTAGTAAATAGTAGAACCGTCCTAGCAGCCACACCGTGAAGGCTTTATACTTTTCTGACACTCTCTCGTATTCAGCAAACGATAATGTAGGATCGTGGTTGTAAACAAATATATTTGAAAACTCTTTCGTCTTCACAATATTGCTTAACGTCTGCGAAGTGATTTCTGAATACTCCATGTTCAACAGAGCGGGTATAATAGTTTCATTAAACATTTTCCACATAGGAAACGCGGGTATTTCGTCCTCGAGACTTGCCATTTTGTTGATTCTAACCTAAAAATTACTATGTACGACTTTAACCTACACGTAATAATCAACCTACCCTTTATGTAAAACTTAAAAGAATAATTGGTATAATTAAAACCACAGTTACATTACACAACCGGTTATTATTAAGGTTATTCAATTCATTTCTTAACGAAAACACAATTATAACCTCCGACAAAATTCAAAAACACGCACTGTTGCCAAACAACCAAATACCGATACGCAGTTGCCAATATGCCAATTGCCAATGCCAAATTCAGTATGTTAAAAAGTGGTGAAAAGTAAATCTTCTGAATCATAGAATTGGGAAAAAAACAATTATAAGTACAATAAGTACAACTTTTCACTTTTAGGTTTATAAAATAAATTGCAAACAACGTTATAAGTATAGCCTCTGTTGCCGCCGTTCGATTTTCAGTCTTTTCAATTAGTTACAAGCAGGCTTTCATGGTCGTTGTCCATAATGGTAGCTTTCGGGTTATGTCTGATCATTCATTTAAACTAAGCGTTTCGCTGCTCGTGCTGTCAGCTTCCTCAGAAGTTTTTAAAAAAACTGATATTAGTGTCTCGTGCTCCTGGTTATGGGTGTTATTTAAGTACGTGGCCAAACTTCAAGAGGTAATTCTTTGAGTGATTCTAAGACGAAAAGTTTATATAAACATAGGTCCGGTAATGCTTCGTTTTCAAGATACAGGATGTCAAACTTTTTTAAAAAATCATTTTTTCGTAAAAATTTTAATAATCCTTTAGCCGATTTTGTTGAAATTTGTCAGTGTTATTTATGGTAGAAAGGGGCTAATTTAGCCCTAACTAGATTAAAATTATTAAATTCAGTGGCGTCCCGGGGGACACCTTAACCAATATTTTTGACAAAAAAATGTGCGCCACTGACTTCTTTAGAACTTTTATATTCTTTTTCGCATTAAACAGCTAAAACTACAGCTTTGTTGTCTCTTTATTTTTTTTCGTATCTTGCTTCGTTTTTGAGAAAAAAAATAAAAATCACTTTATTGCATGTCCCTGGGACAACATAATACAAAATTAAAACTACCAAACTATCAAAAACTGAGGTGTACCTGTTATTTTTTTCCATATCAATAGTGTATTCTAGTCTTAGAAATTTTATAAAAATTAATGCTAGCTAAAAAATATTTTTTGTGTTTTATTAATTATTAAAAAATGTTTTTTTGCTGTCCATGGACATGCAATAAAGTTATTTTTATTTTCTTTCTTAAAAAGGGAGCAAGATACGAAAAAAAATAAAGAGACAAAAAAGTTGTATTTTTAGCTGCTTAATGCGAAAAAGTTCTAAAGAAGTCAGTGGCGCCCATTTTTTTGTCAAAAATATTGGTTAAGGTGCCTACCGGGACGCCACTGAACTTAATATTTTTAATTTAGTTAGGGCTCAATTAGCCCCATTCTACCATAATTAACACTGACAAATTTCAACAAAATCGGCTGAAGTAATTTTTACCAAAAAATTATTTAAAAAAAAAGTTTGACACCCTGTATCTTGAAAACGAAGCATTACCGGACCTATGTTTATATAAACTTTTCGTCTTAGAATCACTCAAAGAATTACCTCTTGAAGTTTGGCCACGTACTTAAATAACACCCTGTATAACTGAGAAGTCATTACAGTTGGCTGCTCATGTAAATCTTGTATGTTATTGGGACTTACTATTCTAGCCCAGTCAAATGTTACACAAAAAATGCATAAACTAACATTAAATGGGGTATTAATAACTTTTGGAAAGGCGTTTTAGACGCAGACCATTACTGGGACTAAAAATCCAGATTTGCAACCCTCAGAAACCTGTGCTCGCTGATTGGCGGTCGAAAAACAGCGATTTTTTCGGACTTTTTCGATTTTTTGATAAGATCTCCTAAACTAGGCGTTTGTTGTAAACAATCTCCTATAGCTTTCTTAAAGTAAATTAAATTTTCTACAAAATAAAATCAAAATCGTTTTTGTAAGTTATTTAGCTACCGAGGTACGGCTTTTCAAAGATTGACCTCTTTTCAAAAAGTGTTCAACTACAGAAGAGCATTCAGCACACGTTGATATGAGAGTCTCAAGAATTGTTCTTGACAACCAAGATGCAGACAAATCGAAACATTGGTTCGAGGACCATCCCCCTCTCCCTGTTACTGACAAAATTGTTTCTATTAGCAGTGTTACAAGGCCAAGGAACTGGGAACAGAAGGAGTGGTAACATAAAAAACCAGACATCTGGGGAGTTGGATTCAAACGCAAAGACAAAGTTTTTACCTTGGCAAGCGTCAATAATTCCATACAAATCACTAATAAGAAGATTGAAATTGACCCTCTCACATTATTTCAGTGAGCTAGCATCACCAAAAAATCCGACGCAGATTTGAAAGCCCACTTCAAGTATGAATTGGCCCCTTACCCAATGTCTCTGTTCCACGAAGCTGGAATGAGGAAGGGAACAAGTCAGCTCTATATCCGTGTTTCCCATCTCTCACTACCAACATCTCCCGAGACGCCTATACCCACATCGTGCTTGATGGTGGCTATTTACTTCACAAATATGTGTGGCACTGAAACACATCAGTGAAGACCATCATTGACGACGACATTAATTTTGTGAAAAACCATTTTGGGACAGATGTAACCATTGTCTTCGATGGATTCCCGGAGGACGCCTCTCAAAAAAGTACTAAAAGCGCCGAACGTCTCAGACGATACTCCGTCCTCAACTGCAGTGAGATGTCCTATCAGCTTCAATTACTATCAACCTCACGCAAGAGAAGTTCTAATCGAACGACACTAATAAGCGTAGGCTGATAGAGCTACTGAAAATTGGATTTGAGCAGCACGGTGTTAAGGTGACAGTTTCAGAAGAGGACGCTGATGCTGACATTGTTAGAGCTGCCATCACCAAAGCTGAATCTTCTGAGAAGGTTGTAATCATCGAGGAAGATGTGGACCTGCTTGTGTTGTTAGTTGGTTTAAGTTCCAAAAATACAACATTTACCTCCAGAAAGGCAGTAGAGGGGAGCCAGAGGTCCAATATTCATCTACATCTTTCACCACCGGGACCTCTAATTACTCTCCTGGGTTAATTATGTTTCTTCACGTATTAAGAGGGTGCGACACGACCTCTGCCCCTTTCTGGCAGGGAAAAACCAAATTTGTCAACATCTTCCTCAAGAACCCAGCACTATTCAGGCAAGCAGAAGTCTTTCTCCGCCCAGATGTGAGTCACGATGAAATAGCTGCAGCTGGGGAGAAGTGCCTCGTCGCAGTATACAGTGTGGTCCATGAAGTGTGCAACAAATGGGACATTTTTTTATTAGTTGTAAAACCGAAATTTAAATACCGCCAAAAGTTAGTGCATGTTCGATAACCATATCAGATGCCCTTAGAATGGCTTCAAGTCAAACAATATACAGGGCAGGACAAAAAATATGTAATTCGTTCAAGAATAAAGTTACCTTATTTCAAAAACTATAGCAAAATTTTATTGGGAAAAGTTGTTTAGAATCAAAAGTTATGCTCAAATACAAATTAACGGCCTCCTATTCGAATTTTGAATCTTTTTTTGTAAAATTTTGTATTATCCCCGTATGATACATATTTTTATTATTCTGATTTTATTAAGAGTTTTTCATATGTAAATTATTATTAGTAAAGCATTTGCCTTGTTAAAAAGAATATTTGCGAAATTCTAAAGTTCTGTTAAATATCGTTGCAACAAACATGAAGTGGACGCTTACCTAAAAAAATATAAATCCAAATAAATTTTACAAATACGCTTCAAGTTGCTAAAAGTTATTTAAAAGGGATGTGGTTGTGGCTACTTTAAAAACATATAAAATCAAAATAATAAAAATATGTATCATACGGGGGTAATACAAAATTTTCCAAAAAAGAATCAAAATTTGAATAGGAGGCCGTGACTTTGTATTTGAGCATAGCTTTTAATTCTAAACAACTTTTCTCAATAAAATTTTGCTATATTTTTTGAAATAAGGAAACTTTGTTCTTGAACGAATTTCATATTTTTTGTCCTGCCCTGTATATTGTTTGACTTGAAGCCATTCTAAGGGCATCTGATATGGTTATAGAACATGCACTAACTTTTGGCGGTATTTAAATTTTGATTGTACAACTAATAAAAAAATTTCCCATTTGTTGCACACTTAATGGACCACACTGTATAGAGGAGAGACTGACACCACCCTCAACGACCTTAGATACCTCCAGTTTGTCAGGTCAGCAGCTACAGCCAAAGTCAACCTCGCCCGTTTGCCACCAATCACAGATGCTGCAAAATATCATGCTTATCGTGTGTATCACCAGGTAGGAATATGTACATTTCCTATTATTATTTTCTTAAATTTCGTTGTTCACTTACACACTCTCATTGTACACCATGTGTGTGCTTTAAAATATGATACATAACGAATTTTCATTCTATTCTTTAGCAGGTACAAAAGTGGTTAGGGGTGGAGAAAAACCCCACGGATTGGGGGTGGAAGTTGGACGAGTTGGGGCTTACTCCAATCACAATGGAAGTTGAACCAGCATCTCACACCCTTCTGCAACTGATCTCGTGCAAGTGCAAGATGGGCTGCGCTGCGGGATGCAGCTGCCGCAAAGCTGGGCTGAAATGCATTTTTTTATTTTATCGGTTTTTGTAATTTCTGGCGAGACTATCTGGGATACAAGGACCAGCCTTAGCTCAAACTAAAGCTTATTAAATTTCCTACAACTTTTATGCTTTTGACTTTTCTGTAGGACACGGAATTTTGCCGGTATCTCAACTCGAAGCATGAAGAAAACTTAAAATTTTCACTTTTTGGAAAAAAGTCAATCTTTGAAAAGCCGCATCCCGTTAACTATACAACTCATAAAAACTATTTTGATGTTTTTTTGTAGGAAATTTAATTTACTTTAAAAAAGCTGTGAAAGATTTTTTCCAACAAACCAATAGTTTAGGAAATCTTGTCAAAAAACCTAGAAAAGTCCGAAAAAGTCGCTGTTTTTCGACCGCCATTCAGCGAGCACAGGTTTCTGAGGGTTGCAAATCTGGATTTGTAGTCCCAGTAATGGTTCGAAATACCGCTCCAAAAATTATTAATACCCCATTTAATGTAAGTTCCGATGTAACATTTGACTGGGCTATTCCGCTTGATTGCTCACGTGAAACTTATGTATGGTTTTATTGATTTTACAAAGTTACCTTCCATGTGCTGCTGAGGCGGTAACCGTCTTATCGATTGAAGTTGTTCGGATTTTCAATCATCTCTAGGTATTCCCTAATAACACAAACACAGGACCGTATTACTAGTAATGAAGCGCAAGAAGCGAACGCTTCTGGCGTAACATTTTTAAGAGCGGAAAATGTTGGGTAAAGAACAACAATCGCCATAGAATATTTATGTTTATGACTCATGAGTAGTTCGAAAATCCAAAATAATGTTGCCAGGCAAGGCAAAATTATCAATGGCAATTACAAATTGTACTTCAGAGCGATCCTTCGCCACTTTATAAAGAATAAATCCTTTTAAGAGAGTGCGGCTCGCGTACTGAACGGACGTGGAACGGTACAGTGGCGATAAATCTACTCGTTTCACGGGCTTTATCTCACGAAATATTCCGCGTTGTGCAAAGAGTGGTTTTAAAAAGGGGCTGCAACAGGTTAGCAGAGTGTAGAGTGTAAAAAGTGCACTGAATTCCTAGCTTTTCGGAACGTAATATAGCAACATACGAAAACCCAATAAACAAGCGTAAGTACCGAGCCAAGCGCGGCAAGGCCGCCCGGGTTTAACGCGAGTTATCGGTCAGGGTTCAAACTACAGCTGTGGAGCTGGCGGGCAGTGGTGCACGATAAGAAGTGTTTATATGTATGCAGACTAAAAACAATAACAGTAAACAATAAACTTACATAAAAGTGGGGCCAATTCAGCGGTAAAAATACGTAAATAAACTAAATGTCAGAGGCGCGCAATAGAGACAATAACAGCGGATCAATAACAGAAGATATCAACAAAAGAAAAAGGCAACAAAAAGAAAACCAAGTGGAAGTAGAAGTATTTCAACGGAGCAAAAAAATACAGAGATCGACACAAACAAAGGCAACTACCCCTAAAGAACAAGAGAAAGAGGAAAAGACGGAAATGGATAAACTAGAAAAACTGATAATGGGATTATCAAACCAAATAAAAGACATAAAGGAGGACACCAGCAGCACAAGCAAGGCCATAGATACGATAAATGAGCAACTGAAAACATTTGGCCAAGAAATAAGAGTATTAAAGGAAGAGTCGCTAAAGAAGGAAGCCGAATGGGAGAGAGAAAAAGTGATATTACGCAAGGAAATGGAACAGATGAAGAACAGGCTGGAAAAGCAGGAGAGAAAAGAGAAGAAAAACAATATAATTATCAGAGGAGGGGAATTTAATAAAGAGACAAATCAACAAGAAATAAAGGAATTTGTCCGAAAGGAAATTGGAGTAGATATAGACATCGAGGACGCATACCAGGTGGGAAATCCGGAAGCAAAGATGACGGTGGTAAAAATGAAAAAATTTGAACAAAAACTTGAGGTTCTGAAGAGGAAAAGCAGCTTAGGAAAACGAGAAATATATATAGAATGTGACCTAACCCAAGATGAGCAACGAATACAAGCGACAATAAGAAAGATGGCGAGAGATGAGAAGGCAAAAGGAAAGATGACCAAAGTAGGCTACAAGAAATTAATGATAGACAACACAATATATGAGTGGTCTGAAGAAGAAGGAGGGAGTTTGAGAAGGAAAAAAGAACAGGAGCCAAAAAACTACTAAAGGGCAAAACGGAAGGAGAACTGGCAACGAAATCGGCTATGATAAAGGAAACGAGAAGGAATAACAATCAGGAATGGAAGCGGGAGGATAGGAAAAACCTAAATGAAAATAAAAATGAAAGAAAGAAAGAAGATAATAAAATAGTACAGTGTAACATGAGAGTTAAAGTGCAGACAGGAATAGGGAACAACAGTCAAGGGAGGAGTAAAAAACTGAAGGAAGCCAAAGCGAGGACGGAGGGAATTGTAAACGACCAGGTGAGGGATAAGGATCTGAGTGAAATAGTTAAGCAAAAAATAAAAAATAGAAACAATGAAAGCAAGCCATGGAGAATAGCTACATGGAATGTCAGAGGCATTAATGGGAAAGAGACCGAGTTAGCTGAGGTACTGGAAAACACAAAAATAGATCTCATAGCTGTCACAGAAACTAAGAAAAAAGGCAGTGGTTGTGTAGAAATACACGGGGGCCATGTGATGATGTACAGCGGAGTGGATGAAGACCAATGGGCACAGTCAGGAGTTGCTGCTATTGTTAATAGGGATAACGTGAACAACATCACAGAATGGAAGAATGTGTCCGATAGAATAATTAGACTAAAATATGAAAAGCAGAAAGAACTGTATACGTATCTGATCATATATGGTCCAAACGAAGGAGCAGGTAAGAAGGAACTGGAGGTGTTTTGGAGCACCCTACAAAGTGAAGTAGACGTGAAAAAAGGAACATTAATTATAATGGGGGATTTCAACGGTAGAGTGGGAAACTGCCCTGAAAGTACGGAAGGCTGCGTAGGCAAACACGGAGAAAGCGCCGTAAACAGCAATGGACAAAAAATTATAGATTTTTGCATATTAAATAACTTGGTTGTGGGAAATACGTGGTTCCAACACAAAGAAATTCACAAATATACCCGTGTAATGCGCAGCCGCAACGAAAAATCTATAATCGACCTGATACTGATCGAAAAAGACACTCTAAAAAAGATCAACGATATAAGAGCCAAAAGAGGGTTTGAAATAGGGAGTGACCACTTCTTGGTGCTGGCCAGCATGACATCTAGGAAAAAAGGAAACGAGTTGAAAGACCTGACAAAATGTAATAAAGTAGAATTTAAGAGTATCAAAGCATATAGACTCCAAGAAGATAAGGTAAAGAAAAAATATGAAGAAAGAATTACGGAAGAGATATGGAAACGTAAAGAAGAGATGGATAGCATGCATCTTGAAGAAATTTGGAATGAATTTAAATTAATAATCAGTAGTGTAGCAGCTGAAGTGTGTGGGGTGAATAAAAGCACAAACAAGAAAAAACAAACTGCTTGGTGGAGCGTAGAAATAAAACAGGAAGTTAAGGAAAAGAAACGTCTATGGAGAAAGTACATTGGGTCAAACAAACACTTAGAAGCCTACCAAGAATACAGTACGCAAAGAGATAAAGTTAAAAATATGATCAAAGATGCAAAGGCGAGAGAGTGGTAAGATTTCGGGGAGAGAATGCAAAGAGACTCCAAAGGAAATGCGAAAATGTTATACCGCACCCTAAGAAACATAAGAAAAGAGAAAAAAGACCCCTTAAGAAATATCAAAAACAAAGATGGAAAAGTTATTACCGGAGAAAAGCCCATCATGGAAAGGTGGAGAGAATACTTCATACAGCTACTAAACACAGAAGAGACAAATGTAATACCGCAGAATGACAACACACCAAACCCAGAAGCAGAAAACGAACAAAGGGGGCACATTGAAAAATGGGAAGTAGTGAAAGCTCTCAAACAACTACAGATAGGAAAGGCCCCCGGTATAGATGGCATAAGACCGGAAATGCTAAAATACATGGGAGAAGAAGGGACCGAACTCTTGTATAGGATTATACTCACGGCTTGGGAAGAAAACTCTATACCGAAGGACTGGAGAACGGCAGTGTTAGTCCCTGTGCATAAAAAAGGAGAATTCAACAACTATAACAACTATCGTGGACTATCCCTACTATGCGTGTCGTATAAAATATTCGAAAGGATAATAGAAGAAAGGTTAAGGAATAAGATAGAAATTACAATGGGAGATACTCAGGCGGGATTTAGAGCCGGCAGATCAACGCAGGATTGGATATTTGCGGTACGACAAATAGTTGAAAAAATAATAGCCACCAAGCAACAACTACATGTGTGCACAATAGACTTAGAAAAAGCGTTCGATAGCATAAACAGGGATGAAATCTGGAAGGCTATGAAAGCAAGGGGAATAGAAACAAAGTTGATAAAGGTAGTACAAAGTGTATATGATAGAACAGAAAATGTAGTTAGAGTAGGGGGAAACACGTCAGAAGGATTTATAACAACGAGAGGAGTCAGACAGGGAAGCATACTAAGCCCCCTACTATTCATAATGATAATGGACGATGTATCAAAGAAAGTGAACCAACTCACAAGAGGTGTACAGCTAGGATACTACAAACTAAGACCAATCAGAATGAACGAACTCATGTACGCTGATGACCTTTTATTATTCGCAAATAACAAAAACGAACTGCAACAACGAATCCATAGATGGAAGGAAGCTCTAGAGAAATATAATTTGAAAATAAACCTAACAAAGACAGAAATAATAACGGTCGCAGAAACAATAGATCTTCCTGAAATCGAAATAAATGACCAGAAAATTGAAGCAAAACAACAGCTGAAATACCTAGGGGCGATAATGGACCAATCCGGCAGGATAGACAGGGAAATAGCACACAGGATCAATAAAGTAGCAATGTTATACAGAATATTATACGACCCGTTCTTCAACAAGAAAGAAGTAACCAAGAAGACGAAAACGAGAATCTACGAATCCGTACTAGTGCCAATGCTCATATACGGTTGCGAATCGTGGGTATTAACGGATAATTTAAAGAAAAAGGTAGAAGCTTGCGAGATGAGAGTGTTGAGAAAGATTGAGGGCGTGACACGAATGGACAAGATCAGGAGCGAAACCATTAGAAACAGGCTAAACGTGAAAAGTGTACTTGACAAAATCGAGGCGCAACAACTGCGGTGGTTTGGACATGTAGTGAGAATGAGTGATGGAAGAGTGGTGAAAGTGTTATGGGAGATGGGAACAGGAAAAAATAGGAAACAAGGACGACCGCGAAAAACCTGGAATAATACGATCACCGATACACTAAGAAAAAAGGGACTCGACTGGAACCAAGCTAGGATAGACGCAAAAGACAGGAAAAGATGGAGAAAGACCATTGCCTCGACACCACAGGTAGAAGAGGCTCGGGATAAGTAGTAAGTAAGTAATCCTTTTACACAGCGTAATTGTCGCAAGATCATACCAGTGTCCTTGGACGATTTTTTATTGAGCCTGATTTCCTCAATAATATAAATTTTGATAACTTAATTATGGCATTTGCAAATGCAAAAATCCGACGTGCGGCTGTGACAATGTGTTAAGTATTTTTATCGAAGAATATACATTTTTTGCGTGTTAGCGTTTACCAAATGATACCCGAAAAATGAATGCACTTCGCGGACAAGGGTCGCAGTCATTCTGGCATAATACGTACAGCACCGATGCATCACTACTTATACATTGACTTTCATCACAATGATATAATATGTATGTTTTTTTAAGATAATCATAGCTCGAAGCTAACACAGCCAGATTGACGTTGAGACGTTATCAGCCCAATATATACAATCGGTTATTCCTGACTATTAGAGGATGTTCCTGAATAGCTCTGACAGGGGATTTAAAACATTAAATAAAATCAGATAGCAATTAATCATTTCACTTATTTCAAATGTTTTTCCTACAACCACCAGCAAATCGTTCCAGTCACAAAACCATGATCATCCAGGTGAAACCAACCAAAAAATGATTTAGACATGATTTAATCAATTCTACTAAAATAATCTAGTATGATCAACCAGAAAGCACAAGTGCCCAAGCATCAACACTAAACTCTAGGAAAAAATTAAAACATAATCAATACTCCAATACTACCTTTAAACCACAGGGATGGCCATTTCCCTTGGCTTACGCCGAAAAGACGCGTGATTTTTGGGAATAACTCACTCCTAATGTTAGTTTTTACTAGATGCTACCAACAAACTAAATATACTTTGTAAACACGACTGCACTGTACAAGACTTACAGTCATTCTGGCATGATACTTTGTCGTGCAACACCGATGAATCACTACTTGGATTTGCATCACTATGATGTAAGAAGAATATTAGATAACCATAGATCGAAGCTAAAATAACGTTTTATTTATTTATTTAGCTCTTATTTTAGATTTGATTCTAACAAAAATCTATTTTTATGTTATGGTTTGAAAGTAATTACCAGTGGCGTAACTAACATTCTGCTCTGGGGTTGATCTGGGAAAGAAATTGTACCGCACGTCAGCGTTACACTATTTTAGTAGCATATTTCGTTTCGCTCGCTCGTGGGCAGACAGCCAAGAGGCGACACCCCACATATTTTCTTCATGTAATTTCAATCAAATGCTTTTGCGAATTTAAGTAATTTTATTTAAACTGGCCCTATTATAATAAGAAATGAAATAATTGGTATTCAATTATGCATTAAAATTTGTTTTTTAAAATTTAATTTAGTTATTCTAAAGTCTCTGGGGGGTGATCCAACACCCACAGCACCCCCCATAAGTAGGCCACTGGCAACTACCCTAACTTTGTTTTTTTTGTAAACATACATTTTCTGATTGCAACAATGTTTGTTTTTCAATAAAAAAATAAGTATTAGAAGGTTTGCTGTATTTTATTTCTAAAAAGACATAAAAATTGTATATTTATAAATAATGGGGTGGCAAAAACTTTCCTTAATCCGGCGCTGCACGAGAATAGTATTTTTTATTCCTGGCTAGTATGTTCACGGTTCACGGTCGTAATTTATTCTGTGGTCCCCTGTTTCTGATAGTGTTCTGCGATGTGTGTTTACAAGTCGTGTGTGGTTCTGGTTTTCTTTTATTCTACATTGGATGCTTTGTCCCGCTTGCCCGATGTAAAATTTTCCACAGGTACACTGGACCTGGTAAACGGCTTCAATCTTTATACGGTGCAAATAATCTTTGTTGGAAGGGATCAAGTGTTCGACCTTTCTCATAGTAACATAGCGGGCCCCGATATTTTTTATCCAATATCTTATTCTTATTCTATTTGTTACTTCGACGATGCAGAGAAGACGTGAGTAATTGATAGGTTTAGCGTTAGTTTAACACACATAGATCAGCTATCGCAGAACACTTATTAGAACCATGGGACCACAAACTAAATTACGACTCCGTGAACATACTAGCCAGGAATAAAAATACTACCCTCGTGTTATTCGGGAATCCCTAGAGATTATTAGAAATCCGAAGAACTTCAATCGAGAAGACGGTTACGGCATCAGTAACACATAGAAGATAGTTCTGCAAAACCAATCGAATCATCCACAAGTCTCACGTGAGCTACCAAGCGGGATAGTAAGTTCCAATAACATTCAACATTTACATGATCAGCCAAACGTAACGAATCCTTGGTATATAACCAGGAGCATGAGACTCCAGCATCAGTCTTCAGAAAACTTCAGAAGAAGCTTACAGTATGAGCAGCAAAAATGGACGACCACGGCATAAACCGGAATAATCTTCTATTGTTGTCTGTCATAACAATGTTGTTCGTTCATATTTTTACCGTGTAGAACTTTTCTTATTCCTTTGACCTACCATATTTTGGGCCTTCCCCTTTTTTAACATTCATGTAGTACTCAATACTCCCTGACAACTCTCGGTAGGTAGTCGTTTACTTCATCTCACATTTGTTTCACGAGTGCATAACATACCAAATACCTACTGCCTCTTCTGTATTTCATCAATAACCTGTCCGAGACTCACTATTGCTGGTATAGACTCATTCATGTCTTTTTCTTCTAGAGATTTTACATGATTGACAAGTCCATTTTTACCAACAAGACTTTTTTGTCTGGCTCAATAATTCTCCATGTTTTTGAACCATAACATTATGCTTATGATAACTAGATACATTATACATTTCATATTTCCCATTTCCTGTGCCATGCTGATTATTGAAGCTTGTTATAACATAGCAACTGACAGTTGCAACAAAATAAACTATAACATAAAAGATTACTTATGCATACTCGTTAGCTCACGAACAATAGAACGGTAGAGTGGTTGTAGTTAAAATACAAAATAAAGTACCAATCATTATAATTGCAATATTAGTAAACTAGCTATAGCCCGCAACGCATGCCGCATTTAAAATTTCGTGCGTTAGTGTGAGATGCGTGTAGATCTTCCTGGCACGAATGCCACCCGAACTGACATCGGGTGGTGACCTCGAAAAATCGATTTCTAAGGGTGCGTTAAACGTTGCGTTTGGGCTCATTCAAGCAATAATAAATCCTCCTTATTATTAAATGAAATGTACTTGTGTTCGTAGTTTTAAAAACACAACCAATAGGCATAATAAGTAATTGTAAACATTAAACGACTATTTTAGGATATGACGATGCCCCTCAATACAACAATACGCAAACTTATTGTAACCGATTAGTATAGAATCTAAAAAGGATAAATTCAAGCAAAATTGCTTAGAAAATATTCTATACTGTTTATCAACAACCTCTTGCCTTTGTTTTTCCACAGACAAGTAACCAAGGTAAATAAAGACTCCAAAAATATGTCACTAACGTCAAAATTTCTTCTCAATTTGTGATGTTAACAAGATAACCCTAGCCATGAATTTATTAGTTTTGTCATATGGAAAGGTTATGTTTACTTATCATACAGAAAGGTTCTCTAACGAGAAGGAGAAAAAACATCCAGTAATTACATTTATGATGCTACAAGCTAGCAAACTATGTTTGTCATTATAGTTAATCGGAACTAAAGTACTTACAGAATTACCATAAAAATATAAAATATAGATCAGTTAAAACTGAATAGAAAGCGTTGCCAATATTTCTAGGTAGATTTAGAGTAAAACATCACTGAGCTTGCCTGCAAGCAAGACATCTCTGAACAATTATTGGCATACCCTTTCCATAAGTACTGCTATGGCGGTTCTGAATTTTAGTTATTGGATTTAAAATTATTTGTTGAAGCTATTTTAAACAGTTAATTTTAGTAGGTACTCTAAAGAGTTTGTTTTAGCTACACCTACTCATAGAAAAAGTCCCAGGCATTTAAGCCTGGATTCCTTGGTAGCCATCGAACTGAACTAAAACGACAAATCCATCTATCAAGAAAATTCTTATTCAAGCACTCATTAATTTGTCGCCCCTTATGAGTAGTTGCATCATCTTGCTAAAAATACAGTTGTTGGCGAACTGTTAAAAGAACGTAGTCTAGTATTTCCTAAAATGGTTTTCAAAAATATCACGATAAAGATTTGCATCAAGTCTGTTAGCAGATTCTCACATTCCAAATAATGCACCATTGCAGACACCTGCCCATACGTTAACTGGAAAACGTTATTTTATTTTTTTCCTGGTAACATTGTAACGTTTCGCTTATGAATTTAAATTCTAAAGATACTTGAAACGTATTTGGAATTTAATTCGCCGCCTTATCATACGTTTGCATCTCGATGCCGTGCCAAGAAGTGATAGCACGGACCAGTAGCCGCTGCGCGGACGGCCAGGATTGTACGTAGGAGTGTGTTCTCCCGCCGCCAGAGTGGGGAGCGCGAGCGCCGACCGGGAGCCTCTGAACATATAAAAAGGAGCACATGGCAGCTCCCAAAAAACCGATCTCTGTGGCTCAGTGCGTAGCACGTCCACTTAGCATTCGGGAGGTCGTGGGTTCGATTCCTGCGGCCGCCTGCCTTGATTCAGGTTTTTAGGTGGTTTTCCTGAGTCAACAGAGTACCTTCTCTGAGGCGAATGCCTGGGCAGTATTTCTCCAGCTTTCCTGACCTTTCTTCCAGTCTCCACCCCTCCTTTCTCTCACCCATCCCGAGTTTCCCGTTCTTGGCTGAAGAGGGACGGAAGGTCCCTATAGCAGCCCGCCCCCAGTTAGGGGAATTGAAATAACCTTTACCTTTGTCTTTTTTTTAGCTCCCAAAACAGATTCTATCCTGAGGTCCTCTCCTAAGCCTTCTCCCAAACCACCTGAGACGATTACTCTTTTGCCCTGTGCAGGTTACTGTCTAAGCAAAGAAGAAATCAGCTAAAAGGTTCTTACGGTGCTGGTATGGTTACTGTCGGTCCGTAAGAACATACCGATAACCTAAAGATTTTTATTGAGCCCGTCCACTGTCCGAGATTCGAGCACGGATACTATTTGCGTCCTCGAAAGCCACATTTCGATTGTGTTAATTTTCCTGAATTTTAAAGCACCAAGAAGCCGTCGACACCCCGTCGCCATCAAGCTGGTCGCATACGGAGATTATGCGATAAGAGACCTACCTGCAAGAACCACCGCTAACACCCTGGGGATATTCCTGAGGTCCCCTGAAAGAAATCTCCGCGCCGCTGCAATCCGGTCGAAGCTGCACATTCGCTCGAACATTGAAGTCTTTGGGAGCCCGGCCGCTGCACATTTTCGAGCCGCGAACGCCGGCGGCCCCGGTCCAGTTCGACCCATCGAACGCGAATTCCCACAGCTTCTTACGTCGTCAGGTATATTCTCAAAACACAATTTCTAATCCGAAGTGTTTGCAGCATTTGTTGTAAACAAATAACCGCTTATCGCAACTGTGGCGTTTGACCGACGATCTCCTCCGACCGATCTCAAATCACGAAGCGGTTACTGCGCAGCCCGATTCACTCCGCAACATCGCCTGGGGAAGCGGCGCGCGCTCCGAAGGCGGATTCGACGAACCCGCCCCTCTTCTGGACAATTTGGGTTGCAGTGCTGCTAGCGACTACGAGCAACCCCCTGTTGACGCAACTACCCTCTTGCCCATAATACGCGGTGTGTTCTATTATGTTTATATCTAATGTAAATAGTTATATACAGTATATCTCATTTTAAATATTCACTAAGTGTTATTTTTTATCTATGCCATATTCGAGCTATTTGAACGTATTCTCCGACTTAGAGCATATCCGAGGTATTAAAGTAAATTAAAGTTTTCCCAATAAAGGCGGGATATTACAACATGCGAGCTAGTTAACGAATAATTATGCCAGTTATGACAATTAGTAATTTCATTTCTGGTAAACATAGCTTTATCAGTCCAGATAACACTATTAAAAAAACTTGGACTTACATTTGCTCTTTGCACGAGATATTGACAAAATTCTAATCGGATTAAGTGCTTGAACACATGTATGGTGATAGGGACGATATAATGTGCGCCGTACAACATTTTGAGATGCGCCTAACTGCAAAGAAATTTGTCGAATGCTTGTAGAGAGAATTTCTAATACAGCATCTACATCATATTTGCGCGCGACTAATTCTCTCCGTGATAGAGCACCAGTTTCTTTACTTCGCGGAAAACTAATCACCTAATCTCCTGAACACTGAATTGAAAGCTTGAAGGTTTGGGATTCTACAGTTAGAGAATTTTAGCTGATATTCTCTTACTGCTGCTAAACCATTACCATTGCGGAAACCATTCACAAATACAATGTCGGAAATCTTTCGTAGACGAAAATCTACCAGTTTCTGCTATTTTGTATTTTGCTAAAAATACAAATTTCAAAGAAAATCGCCGCAGGGTAATCTTTAATTGTTTTAAATGGAAATTTTATTTGCGCATCCTTAATATGTACCTATTCCTATTGTAGATATAACGTTTGTGGCTGTACTAATTAATTTTACGCACAAATAATGTGCTGGATATTGAACGCCGCCAACTTTAGTCACAATCTGACCTCCAGCACGACTTGCAATAAGGACAACGGTCCAGCGATGCTCGAGTCCACGGGCAGCTAAGGACGACGCATCCCTACCTGAATTTCCCCAGGCGAAGATTCGCCTAGAAGAGTAAAAGAAGATAATGATCAGCTTGTAAAAAGTACCCACTTGAATCTTACAACCAGTCCAATTCAGCTCTACCTAGAAGAGCTGACGGCCACTAAACTCCATGGGCTAAGCCTAGCCACCAGAAAAGCTCGAAGCTATCGCTTGATTCTGACAAATCAGTTTTCGCCAGAGCCGACACCCGAAGGCGTTTTTACCTACAGCACTCCGATCTGAAGCTGGCCATATCTTGAAAGATGAGCGGCCGCCGGTTCAAGATCCAGGTCCACAAACCTACCAGTAGAGGTCTTCCAGAGCTATAACAGCCTTTCTAACTGGTGTAAACCTTTTCTCTGGAGCGCCTCTATCGGTACCGGAAAATCTCTCTAAAACCAGCCCCCGATCTGCCCCTCTGGAGCACCGACTTTCAGTACAAGGGGAACCTCCTAGATAACCATCCCCCCACCCCCTCGAGGCATCCTTTGCCGCGGCGATCTCGGTAGCAAAAGCCCTTACCCTCTCCTGCCACCGTAAAAGAAGCACTTTCCGGCCTCAAAGATCCCTTCATAACTGCGCTCATTGCCGCCTGATAAGTGTATTTCGAGCCTAATTACCAGCGCAGCTATTTAAGGGCACAACTTACGTGTTAAAACGTTTTTCCCTCTCAACAAATGGGAAGTTTCTACGCCTCCAGACGAAATTCCACTACCTAGCAGAAGCCTGGAAGCCCGAACTGCGGTTCGCAGTGAAACTGGCTAAACGCCCATGCTCGAGCTCGAGCTTTTCGATGGAAAATTTGGACCAATACAGAGTCCACTGACCAGTCTAAATTGGCGCCATTCGCCCTAGATCACCTGTACTGCACCTTCACAAGCGAGAGAGTTAACTACCCCACACCGACCCGACGTGTTTGAAACAGTGCGTATCACAAGGAAACCAACAGGAGCATTTCGTGGTACTCGACAACATTCGTAGCTACGATTTTGACCATGTAAACGGTACTTTAAGTAGAAATACAATATTGATTCATGTTGCTGTTGGGGAAAATGTTTACGCGACACTAAAGATTTGGTTATACATGGTATTTATTACCTAACGCTATTAGGATCTGGCAGCATCGATTTGCCTTAGAAATCCATGAATAAGTACTATTACTGTACGAGCAATATTTTTAACGGTGTGTTATTACAAGCAAACCAATGTAACAGAGAAGCGTTTCATGACACTCTGACAATTATTGTAGATATAATTAATGCAAATTATGCCCCAAACACAAACACAATTGATTTAAATGACTAGGGCGACGAAGAATTGGTTCCGGCAGCCACTCGACGAGCAAGAACGGGCAAGAAGTTGGGTTGGCAGCGATCAGATTACGATAAAGCGTTTCTGGATCCGAGGTGATTCGACAATGAAATTTCTGGATACTTCAAGCGGCACGTAATTAGAACTGTAACTTTAAGCCAAGAAAGCAATTGATCCTTCACAAGCCGTAAGATTGCCACGAGGGCCGCCGTAAAAAATACTTTCAAAAAATTTACTTACATCGCGCTAAGCGATCTCTGTCATAACAGCTTGTTGTCTGGTCTCTCTACTCCTCTCTTCCGCCTCGCAGGGCTAAAACCGGACCTCTGAAAACCACATCAATTTCTCCATATATTTATTGTTAGTTGTTTTTGTCTTTTTGCATAGCAATATATTTAGAAGTGCCATTTTGAAAGTTGTTTGTAAATGATAGAATTATTAAGTAATAATCAGTTTATTAACAGTAGATAGCTAAATACATAATGATAATATTTACATAGAATTTAAAACTAAATCAGAACAATCAGCAGACAAGGCTTGCAACTTGCAATGAAAAAAAAAAGTTTAATGCCTGGTTGTTATATCATTGCTATGTAGTGGTAGTTTGGATGGTAGATTAAGGCAAACCCTTTCTTTTGTTCTCTTTTGTTCAAGAAGTGGTTTGAGATGAAGCGGTGACCTATATAGCAATGTTATTTAAGTATATAAATTGTTAAAACGTCAACAGGAAACACTTACCATGAACTACTTACAAAGAAATATGTGGAAAGTGTTTTAGTAACATGTTACAATTTACGACTCAAAGACATGTTCTCTGATAGACTCGCCGACAGATTGCTAATTTCGCCGGAGCTAATATTTATTTCCTGCAGCTTAGCATTTTGACTAGTTTTCAGCCAATTGCTCAAATCAAGGGGCACCTCAAGGTCGCTGGATACATTATCGTCGTTAACTGGGATATTTGGTTTGTAGGGGGAAGCTACAAAATACGTATGGTTTTATTTAAAACAGTTACAGCGTAATAATTGTGTAAAGTGTGCCCGTTCTAGTATACAGAGACATGCTGAAATAAGTAAGTACATTCTTACAACAACCATACTTACTTATAAAGTGTGCTTGGCGTTCATGTTCACTTTGCTGGGTTATGAAGTTGTTCAAATGCGTCAAAACTCGTATTCCTGAGAATTTAAGGTTTGATAAGCACAGCGTTGAAATACAAAGAACGAGTAACTTACCACTTTGCAAGTTCTCTGGCGACCTGGACATTCTTCTTCTCTTCTGTCGTTTGCGCTTTGAAGCTTTGGATTCTAAAACAATATAAATTTATGTAAAAGCTAACATTATAATCTATTGCCAACTTTAACAAAAAGCAGCTAAGTTGTTTTTACAATATAAGCCATAGGGAAAATCTAAACGTTTATAAGAATACATAATATTTTCAAACAGAAGCTAAAATATGCACTTTGACAATAGAATGCTAAGCACTGATAAAAGACTAGGGCATATAGGATATACTGTGCTCAAAGATAAAAATTGACATGATGATCACTAAATAGTAATACGCTTGGAACCAGTTTATCAAAAGTGTGTGGAATTCCCAGGTGGACACATGTGAAAGTTTCCTTATCGAGCGATATGACATCACAAGCAGGTAGAATTCTTAGATATTGCTTTGTTATTATTATTTGTCGCAATTCTGACCTTGCACTGGTGCCGGCGTAAATGCATTGTTGTAAATATTATCTTAAGAGAACCTAAATTTACTGTATGATTTTTATTTGTAAAGCGAAGTACAGTTTCGTCTTTCGCGTATTCTTGCAGAAATATGTATATTCCCTACATGTGGATTGAACATCTAAACTGACAGAAAGATTGATAAATTTCTTAAAATGCCAAAAGAACTGTGTTATGCGCAGTCAACAATTACTTCAGAATATAGAATATACTACGAGAGTCGGCTGAAAGCTACCGCACATTCGCTAAGAACACGCAAACGAAAAGGGATATTGAAATGAAACAAAACATGTTTCATTTTATTGGCTACAAGAGCGTACATTTACTTCAGTTGTCTCATCTCGTCAGTGAAGCTCACTGCATCATTTATTTCATCATCCGTGGTGAAATGAATGCCCTTTAAATTCAAGAAGAAGTGAAAATTGCAGGGCGCCAAATCCGGTGAGTATGTAGGGTGCGGGGTGGATTCGATTTTAACAGAACAACTTCGGCGATAGCGGGCGATGTGTGCGGTCGAGGGTTGTCGTGTTGCTTGTAAACGACGATAAATGGTTGACATAGCAAGCACACTCGACTCCATGACTAATTAACAAAGAAGTGAACAGAATTTAACCAATTTTGGCAGGTTTGTGGTAAGCTAATGTAGTTACAAGATGGCAGTGTTACTTGCGTTTGTGCATTAGTTTCCAGCCGACCCTTGTATATCACAAAATAATAGAGGGAATAAAACGACATACCTAAATCCAGTGGCAGCAGTTTGAAGGGCACTGGTTCACTTGTGGCACCATCAAGAGGCTTCAAGAGCTGCACAAACACATCAACAGGTTCCGTTATATGGATGTCTTTATAACACGGTGGCCTGAACCAGAGGGAAACTTGTTTGTGCACCTGAGATGGACAGATTGGCAAGACTTTTTCCCATACTAAGTGGCCATCCTTTACTTCGAAAAATCTTATAGCAATATCATGTTTTGGTATCTATAAAAAACATACAATATACTTAGGAAAAATACAAAATGGCTAGTTTAACTTTGTATTTTGGTTTAGGCATAAAAGCAGCTGCATCGTAGAAGATGCTTTTGCTCGTCATTTTATCAGAATGGTAATATTCGTAAAATCATACTACTGTATTTAGTTCGTGTTAATGTTATGGACATCGACAATAGAATATTAAATCATACCCATTAATGCACATAAAATATTGAAGACTGAAAAAGCAAAAAAAATGTGATACGAGGGTGATTTAAATATTTGTAGCTTAATTTTTACTTAATATCCCTAAAGTCCAATGGAGATGGATAACAGATGGCCGAATGGGCAATACGCTTAACTATCAGACGGCCGAACTAGGTTCGATTCCCAATAACTACATGAGATTTTAAATAACGTAGGCTTTCTGTATATGACGCATGTATTAGCCGTAGTCGGCAACTCCTAAAAAGAAAACTCTGGCTTCCGAGCAAAAAGGTGTCATAAAACACCGTGCTGGTGTAAATTTCATGCAGGCTGCTTTTGCTTTGGATATAGGATAGCATTTAAATGTATATATGAAGTCAGACACAAATTCTCAACCCCGATACGGCGCGTCCCTAGGTGGCGGATTGGCGAAAGTTCTGTAGAAATGTAGAGTAAGTGCCCCCGGACCATTAGGGACTGATAGTGGGCAGTAAAGCTATCAGAACTGGATTAGGGCTGACTGAGAAATGATTTAGATACAGGCCTAATTGCAGATCACAAAGAGCGTAACTGAAGGACAGTATATCGGTCTTTACTCTGTGGTAGAAAAACCAAGCGGAAACTACCGTACTAATTTCGTTAGACGTAATGGATAGAAATATATTAAAGATAGCAATTTGGAACACCCGTAGTTTTTATGAAGCTGTGAAAACACGAGAAGAGAACATAAATAGATTAGGGATAGACATTTTATAATAGGCATAACTGGAACCAGATGGTCAATAAGAGGAAAATTCAAATTGGAAAATACAACGATATACACAGTGGTAATAACTATGTGCATCATAGAAAAATAATAGCGATCATGGTAAATGACGAACTAGTCAAATCTGTCAAGAGCTATGCCTATCACATACTTGGATAGAATAGTATTATTACAACTTAAAGGAAGAATAATAGATATAAAGTCTATGAACCGACAGCCGTGTGAGTGAAGAAAAGATGGACCCATCCTATACAGGCGTGGCAGATGTACTGAAATCCACAAAAAACATTAATAAATATTTTTTTTCTACTCACTGCATAGAAAGTCGGCTTTTGGGCCCTAGTTTTAGAAAACAAAACTGTCAATTTCCAACCAGCGCGCAGCGGGAGCCAATTTTTATTAAATCCCGGCGGGAGCCAATACTTTTTTGCTCCCGCATTTGTGTTTATGTCACCATGGATATCATGTCAAAGCTTTATAACGTTATCAGAGAGAACTAGATAAACGAGAGGAGACAGTAAATGCTAAATAATTGAGAGAATCAGCGCCTCTATGAATGACTATCCATAACTAAATCAGGAAGCGGGAAATTTAAATTGGAGTATTTGAATAATATTACATTGGTTTTCTGAACTTATTTTATTTTTATTCTTTTACATATTTTACAACAAAAACATTTTGAATAATAATAAATACCACTGCCATTAGTGCCATTCACGCATCATACACGTGCGCACACGGCGCGACCCATCGACATTCGCCAACCAGCATATAGCAGTCAAGTGAGTCAATACAACATTCCGTATTCCGTTCAGTTCAAATTGGCATTTCGTTTTCTCATTTTGTGTACCGAATAGTAAAATAATCGAATTCCGAAAGTTCCGAATTTTGTGCACCGAACAGTAAAATAATCGAATTCCGAAAAGTTCCGAAATAATAGGAACCTTCCGATTTTTTGAACAATCGGAAACTTTCCGATTATTCATTCCGGATAGGCCCATCACTAATTCTTTCATTTCGCCAGTTTGCTACTGTATGTTCATATGTGCGTTCATGTTGACAGCCGTATGACGGTTCACTACAATATATGATATAAAAGCACTATTTAAGTTACATTTGAATGTGCGGCCCGCATAAAAAAAATTATTTTGAAAATGGCCCGCCGTCCGAAAAAGGTTGCCGACCCCTGCTCTAGATCCTTGTTTATAAATAGCTAAATATAAAGATTTTTCTTCATCCGTCCACTTACGACCCATTTTTTTCTTATGACACTGTTTTATTTGCGATTCAATAAATTTCTGTGAAGTCTGTGAGAGCTTATCGAACCAAGATAAATTCTTACTTCTACACATTTCTAAAATATCTTTACTACCAAGAGTAGCATTTCCTTCAACAAAGCCCTTAGGTGTCTTCCATTTCCATTTTAAAGCAGCTAGATGCTTCTTTGCCAACTTTAATTCATTTAAGAGCTGCGTAGACAATATTTTACATTTACACTTAACAGGATTTTCTTTTCTTTTTGGCGATGTAGCAGTTACTGGGCTACCTGCAGATTATATAAAAAACAAAATTAATAATCCGTTCAATTTTTCACTGCATCAACTTAATTTAATGTACATAAAATGTCATTACGTACCCTCCAAGTTGCTTTCTATCTGTATAACGGTGGTGGCATTTGGAAGTAAAAGAGTGGGTATTGCGCCCCTGTTCAACTTTAGCTTTTCTTTAGTTTGGAATTTATTGGTTTCAAAGTGGTTGGCACATATGAAGAAGTTATTCTGTACACTGGTTACTTGCAGCTTGAAGCATGAATCCATTCAAGACACAAGAACTCGTTTCGTGGAAATGTGAAATACTTGATCGTGGAATTGTTTGCAAATTTAATGTCGCATCCAAAAACTGCACATTTCTTAATTCTCATTTTTTGAGAGCTGAAAAGTAAATTCTCCTATTAGAAAACTAAATATTAATAAATGTTTTCCAAATAAATAAATTTCTGAAAATGTTAATAATGGGTAATGAATGATTAGCAAAAGTTGGTAGACGTACAATTTAACTACATACATATGTATGTGCCAATAACAAATACCTACATACTTATTTTCATTATTACGTGTTTCAAAAAATTAAAATAAATAAGCAGTACTTACTTTCTCAATGCTGTATCCTTTTATAATTTACTTCCACAAACACTGCATATACAAATCGTAAGTCAAATACAGAGAGAACTAGATTGTCTCTGGTCAAATACCATTGTTTAGTTGCTATGATTTATCTATTATTTCATTTAAAAAATCATTTGTTCCAGAATACGTGATTTAAAAATTGCGGCTTTCACAAAATTTTTAAATCGAATATTGCGCCATCTGTGGCACTTTTCACTAACTAATTAATTGCTTGAAATGTACATCTACTTTATCGACATTTTTACAGTGCCTTTATATACAGTGCCTTTATATAGACAGTGGCGACAATACAACTAAGCCACACCCCCGCCGCCATATTTATGCAAATTTCTAACGGGTGTTTATTTAAATCCGTGATCAGAGTCGACTGTGATACGTGTTTTACGTTTGGCAGTACTGAAAACATTCGAGATTTGCAGGTTAAGATTTGCGTCAGTTTATGTCAAAACTGACGCAAAACCGAACCTACTAACCTCGAATTTGACATAGACTGACAATACACTTCAGTACTGCCAAAAGTATAACACGAATCACAGGTGATTTAGCATAAACATGGCGGCTAAAACCACGTGATCTAGGCAGCCAATCAAAAATAGGACACCCCATTGTCGCCACTGTCTATATAAAGGCACTGTACCTTTATATAGACAGTGGCGACAATAAGGTGTCCTATTTTTGATTGGCTCCCTAGATCACGTGGTTTTAGCCGCCATGTTTATGCTAAATCACCTGTGATTCGTGTTATACTTTTGGCAGTACTGAAGTGTATTGTCAGTCTATGTCAAATTCGAGGTTAGCAGGTTCGGTTTTGCGTCAGTTTTGACACAAACTGACGCAAATCTTAACCTGCAAATCTCAAATGTTTTCAGTACTGCCAAACGTAAAACACGTATCACAGTCGACTCTGATCACGGAGTTAAATAAACACCCGTTAGAAATTTGCATAAATATGGCGGCGGGGGTGTGGCTTAGTTGTATTGTCGCCACTGTCTATATAAAGGCACTGTAGACATTTTTAGTTCGTTTTGCCATCTATGAATGACGTACTTAAATATTTATGCCTATCTCTGTTAGTACCATATAGCTGTCTGGTCTCCTTTAGTTATTGTCTCTGAACGTTATGTTGATTTGAAAATTAGACAAAATGTCACTACAGAAATCTAGAGTCACTATAATGATTTCCTAAGCCAAATTTTTGAAATTTCGCGCAATAGACAATGCGTTCGAAGAAAAAATAATATATATAGGTATATATATATCACTGGAGCAAAGGTTCATTTACTCCCTAGATATATAAATAGCTATTATCAGAGACGTCAACGCCAAATTGGGTAATATACACGTTAAAGATGTCGTAAGATCAAACGAGAAAGGAGGAAAATTATCCTGTGATGGCAAATGCTGTGGAAATTTAAACGTATGAATGATATGTTGATGGCACAATAAGTCTATTCGAGATTAGGTTTTATGTCAATCTGTGTCAAAACTGATGCAAAACTTGCTAACCTCGAATTTGACATAGACTTACAGTGCCACCAACATATTATTAATACATTTGAATTTCCACAGCCGCCACTTATGGACTTTTTTAACATGTTGTATATGGTTCGAGTTCCCAGAGAGAAGGCTGTATACGTAGAGGCAACCTACCTTGGCGCCGATGTCCCCTCAGATGACAACTTGCTAAAGATACAATTAAAACTACGTTTGAAAAGCATCCGAAAGAAGAAAACATAAAGGAAAATTAATTTAAAACAGTTGGTAAATAAAACACAAATATTAAAATCGAGAGACCTGACTCAGAAATACTAAATTTAAAAAACGACAAGTTAAATAATGTCGAGAAAACTTGGGAACAACTAAGAACAGTATATTAGCTACAGGGAAAAACATACTAGGTATTAATCGTAAATAAAAAAAGAAAAGAAAGGGTTGTATGACGGAAGAATTTATAGCGATGATAGATCAAAGACAAATATGAAAAAACAGAGGTGATGCAAAATACCAAGAAATGCACAAATAAATACGACAAAAATAATAGAAGTGAAAGAAATCTGAATAAACAAGGAGGGTGGCGAAATATGTCTTACTACATCGTCAATAAAGAAATTAGAAAAACCATATATGTACAGAAAAGGGGCACTCAACGTTATTTGATAAAAGGTGTGGATTTATAACTGACTAAACATAGCACAAAAATGGAAGGAGTATGTAAATGAGTTATGTAACGACGACTGTAAAAATTAAATAAAAGTGAATGATAATGGCAGCGAAAGTCCAAAAAGCAACTGGTAATGGAAAGCTGAAAAGGCAATGAAGATGGCTAAAGTATCCAAAGGAGTAGGTCCAGGTGGAATGCAAGCAGAAACTAATAAATTAATTGAAGAGATTGACGTGGATGCCCTCATAAACCTATTCAATAAAATATACGATACTTGACATACACCAACCGACTGGTTACAATCAATTTTAATACCTGTTTCGAAGAAAAAGAATCCTAAAACTTATGGCAATTTCAGATTAATCAGTAAATACTAAAAGGTACTAAAAATATTTTTTAAACGTTCATGGGCGCAGAAAATGCAAAGGAGTTTTATGAAAAACACAATTTGGATTTCGCAATGCAATAGGCAGTAGAGAAGCACTATAACGTATGTCCCATAAGTTTTGAGAAAAAAAATCCATTGCAGTTGAATTTAATATAATATAACATAAAATATAGCTGTTACTGTTTTTTCTCAAAACTTATGGGACATACGTTATGTGTACAAGTACTAATACAAAAATGTCTAGACCATCTAGACCAGATAAAAGGGTACATATGTTTTGTGGATGCATTTGACAAGGTTCACTATGTAAAGCTTATACAAATCCTACAATTAAAAATGGGTATTGTCAAAGAACTGTATTGGAATCAAACGGCTAGTATACAATTAGGCAATTTTGAAACCAAAAATGTACACAAACGCCGGGGAGTCCGACAAGAATGTACACATCGTTCAATGCTTAGGCTATCTAGAAATAGCAGTAACCGAAGCTCTAACTGATGAAGAAAAGTGAATATGGATCAACCGGCAGCCTCTCTCTTTTTGTCGTCTTTCCTAGTAATCGAGGAGTGGTAATCAATAGTATATCAGTTGACTTTTCTAATCGTCTCTTCCCATTACGTCCGATGTTCTGCATTTCTTATATTCTCTGCTCGATCAATCGACCACTTTTATACGTTATTGTTGTCTTGTATGCTATGGCTAAAGTATTCTTCTTTGGATTGTGGTGTCTAGTCTGATTGCTATTTTTAGTAGGATGATTTCGTTGGTTCATGAGGAATCCATGGTATACGTAACATCTTTCTCCAGTGCCATATTTTAAACACGATAATTATAGTTTTGTTTAGTTGTTTTGAAGTCAATGACTCTAATGCATACAGTGCGATGGGAAAAAACCAATATTTGCATTAATCTGAATTTTGTGGTGATGGTGATATTTTTATCTTTCCATATCCTATCCAGCTTTGATGTTGCAAATCTTGCTAGGTTTATTCGTCGGTTTATCTCCTCTGTATAAGATATGCAGACAACATGCTACTACTTGCATGATCTACAGTAGCTTCTAAATCAATTTAATTAAGAATATAAGAATCTGAGCCTCAAAATCAATATGAACGAGACGAAGCTGTCCATCAAGACTATTTTTAGAAGGCAAATTGGTAGAACAAGTCCATTTTAGAAAGCCAACTAAATGAAACATGGAATCTTAACAATGAAATAAAGATAGCGAGAGTAGAAACAATCCGTAGAATGTTAAAATGAAAAATATTATTTGCGTATTACCAGTTCTACTTTATGGAGTAGGGTATGAACCTTAAAAATAAGACTGATGAGTAAGATAGAAGCAGTAGAGATGTGAATGTATAGGCGAATGTTCCACATGCCTTGGGCAGCCAGAGTCACCAAGGACGAGTCATTGAGAAGACTTGGGAAGAAAAGGGAGCTTTTTGCAACGATCAAAAGACGCCAAGCAGAATATTTTGGCCACATAATGAGCGGAGAAACGTATCTATTGCTGCAACTTGTTATGATGGGTACAATAGAAGGTAAAATTCGAATAGGACGTAGAACCATGTCTTGGTTTAAAAATCTAAGAAACTGGACTGGTCTAGGAATGCAACTATTCACAATAGCCCGGAAAAGATAATTTGGTGAATTGGTCGCAAACATTATAATAGGATAGCACCAGAGGAATAATATAGAACCATAACTTTGTGGCCACTGACCTAATGTAAGAAGATGAAGAATGGATTTCAGCCATCATGTATCTAAGACAAGTATACCCCTTTCTAGAAGCGATTGGTTAAAACTCTCGAAATAAGCAGCTCGTCAATAGTGGAAAATGTCTGTCTGTTCAAATCTCCTTATAGGTTAGTTAAGTGGTTAGTCCGAAGCCATTATCCGTCGAATAAAGCAAGTGAGGCCACAATACAAAACCAAAGGTAAAAATTGGGTCAACAACGAGTGGACACTCGCACAAACGACGTAGAAGGGAACAATAATATATGCAGTTGGTAAGATAATCCTAGAAATCCATAACCATGAGTGACAATAGCGCATTTGTTTTCTTCGGAGGTAGAGCTCTTGTCGTTTTCATTGATTGGTCTTCAGCTCTCGAGTGTATCAGCAAACCCACATTTCACTCTGTCCATAAACTCTTGAGGGTTGTCTTCATCAAAGCACAAATGGTCAAGCGAATTAATCGAGTTCGGTTTGGTTTAACTGATAGATCCTCAGCACTTATCTTGCTGACAATGCTTTGGGCGCAATCATATGAGTATCCTACAGTCTTCTATCTCTCTGATATTCCATATGATTATGTCATACATTTTTTTCTTAATGCGTTGACGTTGTCCTTTTTACCACTACAATTCGGCTGCCCACTTTTTTAAAATTATATATGATGAGACAAATGCCTAACGCAGCTTGCATATCCTCACAAATTTAAACTATCTGATTTTCCTTTCTCTACCAATAAGAGATTAAAAAGTCACAGAACCATTAACAAAAAGTACGTAGAGCAGTTAAACCATTATTTAATGCGTTCCTGACTTCAAGTCTTAGAAAATAGAAGTACGTTGATGCAGTTCCAGCATTTCTACGATTGCAGGAATTTTTCAGTAGATGTAGCAATGTCTCATTAGGGGTACCAAAGGCCAAACCCCCAAAACAAAATCTCAACCTTCTAAACTTCTCTGTTAGGGTATTAATGATTCTCAACATTTAGAAGAAACAGGACATCTACAACCGCCTTTCATCAACTATTAAGAAAATAGAAGAACATCGAAGTGGGTGTCAAGCTGCCAGAAGAGTAGAAGAATGATTTTTAAACTAGGTATAAAGATAGTGTTACTTAGAACCCACATATATGTAACACTGTTTTTGTTATTCAAATGTTTTCATGTGAATATGCACATATAAGTGGCAGTAGCAAAATATAATCTCTAAAAAGTTAAAAAGGAAAAGGTGAAACAGAAAATTATATTTAAAATACAAAGCGGAAACCAAACATGCTGGTTGGCCAAGCCGATGGTGGTCCAAAGACAAAGCACCATCTACAATTTTTAGCCATTATGGTGTTGTTTTTGTGGAGTTATATGGAATAACAGAACACCATAATTGTAGTGTCTTGAAATATTGTACAGTTATGACCCCAATGTTGTTCAGTATATTTTTTTAGTTTATACACTTCTGTCAATTTATCTGCTAACGTCAAAAATGGAGTTCCTGCACAAATACTGCATGATCGAAGGACTCTTTGCCATCCTTTTTGTGAAAAATTGTGGAAGAGACCAAAAAGTTTATACAGAAGGTGAATAAACGATTTCTTGAAATTACATACGCCCAAGTAATAAAACAGACAATAGCAGTTTGTATATCAAGGCACTGGTTTAACTTTTTATTATGAATGTGGATTTAGTTGCCGAGGCCCGTAGGGCCAAGGCAAATAAACCACACGATAGATAAAAGGGAACTTCAGTGCGGAGGGGTACATTATATTTTCTTTGAAGTCGAGAAATTACATTTGAAACAATTTTTCTAGGTTATGTTGACCTCGGTTGACGTTTACCTTGTTACCATTTGAGTTTTTGAGTGAAAATGAACTATACGCGGTCGTACGAAGAGACTGTACTTTAGTTAGCCATAAGAGATTTGTATCGTAAAGGTAGTATTTCGTAGGTCGAATGCTCATATTAAAGGGCGAGTATTTAGCAGGTATTTGATTTGGAACGTGCTTTTCTTTGATAAGATGGAAATATTCAAATCTCACGGAATGGTTAAGGGTACATTTATGCAGGGTTTACCTCGTAGGCCGAAAAATTGAGCTAAGCTAGATGATTAGTACGTTATCAGATGGGCAACTGTTGTAACTCGGTCATAAAAATTACGTACCGGCTGGAGCAAATTCCTTTAGGAGAATTGAAAAATTTATTAGAGATTTTTTGAGAGGTGTCGACCACTTGACAAATTTTAGCGTGTGAAACCTTCAAGTTTGTAGAATCCAAAATTTAGAGCTGCTCTGATAGGCTTATTAGAAAATGTGAGAATACCTACCCAGTTTTCTTGGTCAAACTAGACTTAGAATTTAGTTAGTTAATAAATAACGGTGTTAAACTTATGTTGTTCTGTAAACGTCAGAAAATAAATGTATTTGTACTTAAGTGTCTTATTAATCTAGCAACAGTAGCTTTACTCTTCGTGTACAAGTATATTTTGACTAAAAGGATTGCCAGTTACCCCGACTTTAGACGAATTTGCGACAACCTGTCGCTCTGCGACCTACAAAAAGTCGTAAAACAATGGATTACTTCGCTGCTGATTTTTTGTATTTTAATGACGATTTCGGCGTTCTTCGCTACTTTAAAAAGTATCTAAACAATTTTTGGTACTAAGCAAAAGCGGCAAGATCTACAGATTACCCTTTTTCTCTGACGAAACAAAAGATCTACAGTTTTTGGTCACGTCCGCTTTAAATATGGCTTCTTTTATAATGCTGGCAATGTGACATTTGTCCAAAATGACAGTAAAATAATGCGCAATAACAGGCAAGCGAGCAAGCCTAAAATTCTATTTTAAGCGTTAGGGAGAAACGTCGGAGTACATAGATCAAGAATGTCTTGGTTTGAATAATGTGTTATTTAGAGCATCCCTTTTGATCATATGACCATAGCAGTCGGTGTCTAAGGTACCTGGTACTCTGCATGCGTAGACCTTGTCCATTAACAAACAAACAACAAACAAACAAAGGTTGGGTATATGTCAAATTCTTTCTGTCTACTACCTATGATCTAAATGATATTTTTGAATTTTACTGTAATATAAAACATACTTTTTAAACGCTATGTTTTGTTATTTCTGACTTCGCAAAAAAGAGTAATGTGTAGACTATCAATCAACATAAACAGTTATGGTAATGAGGATAGGTACGTTTTAATCCACCCTCGTATACACAAGATATTTTGGTTAAACCTATACTCGCACAAACTGTACAGTAATAGCTCTAAAAATTTCCAACAAAAGTGATACAGACCTTTTCACACAGGGCGATAATATCCTTCTGTCCTCCGTCAACAGGGCATGCATCGTCAGACAACTTAACAATCGTTAAGCTAGGATACGCCTTCTTGTCGTATATTGGGTCACTCACAACAGGAGCCAGTGGAATCGCAAATTTGCCTTGATGCTGCAGAAATACTTGAAAGCACAATCTCACCGCATTTAGGTCTATGCTGCCAGGTGCTTCAGCGTGCTCGAAGCCAGCTGAAATGATAGCGCCTGAGTATACGATTTTTCTCAACTAAGGAGCACTCACTTCTAAACGGATCGACTCGAATTTCCTCCCTCTTTTTGAGGGATGCCCTAATATCATTTTTCTTAACACACTGTATACCCATGTTGGGAAAGGAAATGGCCATTGTTTCGGGACAAATCTCCAGGGTGCAGACGCCTTTCTTATAACCGCCCTTTCCTACCAAATTGTAAGGATGTGGTCTGAAAGCAATTAAAAACCATCTAAATATGTCTTGTATAATTTTACAATAGTTACCTGTACGGTTTATCCTTTGTAACGCATGAAACGATGACAAGAGCTTTGCCTTGGTATCCAGATATTTGGATAGCGGGATAAGTCTTATGGGTAGGACTGCTGAATATTCCTGGAATAGATCCTGCCGATCGACCCTCACACTCATACCGAAATCGAACAGCATTCGATGTAGGTTGTTCCACTATTGTAACTCTGCATTCGGATGCTATATGCTTCATTGTGATATCACTCATCGGAAAATTTTCCTTATTTGCAGAGAACATCTTGAAGAGTAGAGACTGTGACGTATTAAGAAATCGTAAGGTCTGTAAAAGTTGCCAGAGCATTAAAAAAAGAATGATATGTACAAGAAAAAGAAACGTGATTGAAAATTTCCTTCCAATACATAATAACAATATATAGTCAATATATAGTTACTATTTGATGGACAGAAATTAAACAATGGAAATCGACAGAATTACAAATTTATTAAAAGAAAAGAAGAGACTTTCTTAAATTACTAAATCGCTGGTGTGGTAACAAATACTTTAATCAATCGTAAGCATATTTTAGGCCTCATTTGCAAGCTTAAATGGAAACGTTTGCGCTTTCCGGATTGACAATTTTCGCTTATGTTATCCAATTTTAATCGTTCTTTATGCAACAAGACGTTGTTGCCAGGCAGCGTGAATTATTACACTGTGATTACGTAGATTTGATCTGTCAGGGATAATTCAGTTTGGGAGTTTCTGTTAAAATATTATGTGGTTTTATGGTTCGTGCATAGAGTAATCTATACATCTCAAGCGAAAACTGGCGTTTCCGGGTTGTTATAACTCTCGACGCTGCGCGCGGCGTGCTATGATTAACTCAGCGACCCAAACACGTTTTTCTTACGTCCTTGATACCTAAATATCTATTTTCTCCGATTGGGCGAAAACCGTTCCGGCATGTTTTCGGTGGACAAAATCAATACTTCCAGTGCGCCAATGATAGATATTGAGAAGCAACAGCAGGAGAGTGATAGTATTTGCTGTGACAACAAGAAATAACAGACCAGGGATATCTCTTTCCTACTCATATATGTGAATAGTATATTACGCAACAAGTTTACTGAACCAGTATGGCTGTTTTGAGTACGTGCGTTAGCGAGTACTTAAACGGCGATACGAGTTCAGTAAAACCACTTTTCTAACGTGTTGCGCATACTAGTTTATCGCATTTCATAAGAATTGTGAAATATTATATATGTTACACTAAATGTCAAGTCACAACCAAGCTGAGCAGAAGTCGTTTCTATGTGCTAAAACAAACAGCTCTAGTTGATGTTATTTGTTTGGCAGTATTGAAGTGTATTGTTGGTGACACTATAAGTCTATGTCAAATTCGAGGTCAAAAGGTTAGGTTTTGCGTTACTCTACGCCAAAACTGACGCAGAGCCTAACCTGCTAACCTTGAGTTTGACAAAAACTTACAGTGCCACCAATAATACATTTCAGTACTGCCAAACGTAAAATGAATCGCCATTGCTATGCAGAAAAGTGTTGCTAATGCAGAAAAGTATCACATTTCTAAACGATTTTGAATATAGAAATGTAGTACCTACATTACCAAATTAAATGCTTCATTATCATATAACGTTTGGGCAAATATGTCCTTGCCGATCTGTAACTGTGAAATTTAATTTTCTGAAACTTTAACTGTTGTTCATATTTAATACAATAAAATAAAACTTTTCAGTTGCTTAGCGTTAGTTTTCGTACATAAATTGCCAATAATTTTGTAACTATTGATGTTAGACCTCATGCTTAGTTTAAAAAAATGAACACTATCTGGAATGACCTTGCGGATCTGAATGTGGAGGGTTCCATTATTTTTGGGTTTGCAAAGAACCACGAAAAAATATTTTTTTACTGAACATCGCATTTACAAGCTTAGTTTTGAATATTTCTCAATGAAAGTTTATTCTTTCTAGATTCAGATGATCGCAACGTTATTTTTAACAAATGCAAACAGACATTATTTTAAAACAAATCGTACCTGAAGAGCGCGGTATAAATTTCAGCATCGAGGTATTTTGAAAACGATTGCACATAAATGCATACTTCAAGCGTATGAAATGTGCAGAAAAGAAAAGAATTTTTTCCGGCATCTCTTATTATCCAATCAAATGCCAAGATTTTTCAAAATTCAACCAATCACGTGTTTTTATAGTGGTAAAAAAATAAAAACTTTCCCTTAGGATTAAATCAGTCTTTTACCGCTTGTAGCCATGGAAACCAATCAAGGTGATATTTCAAAAACTGTCATTGCGCATCGGTATAAATGTCATTGATTGCTTGCCGATACCGACATTTGGGAAATTGTCCACAAAATGTATTGCGGGGTCACGATTTTGCTTAAAAAATATTCTACTTAAGATTTATTGCTTTTTGGCGATGTCCTTGGAGAAACTAACATTGACAAATTCTGCGTCTGCTCGGGAATTTGGTCAAGTTAGTTTGTCTTGCGAAATTTCGAAACTTTCGTAAACATTTTTACCAGCAAAATTATTTGCCCTTAATACATTATTACTGAAAAATAATATCTCCATTGATTTATTGTAGTTGTTTATTTTTTGTTGCTCGTTTTGATTGATACGCGTGTCGCGCCCCGCCGGTCACTGATTTGCACCACGTAGCCCAAGAAATAAAGGGATGACATTGGGAATAGCTAGGGGAACGCTGAATGTTGGTCAGTTGTTAGACCGCTGCAAGAAATGCATGGTTTTTAAACTCCCCCCCCACCTGTGGTTCCTCTCCAATGTCCCACAAACTTTAGATTTTGAAGACTTTAGAAAACTGCTTTATATCTCTGATAATCGAGAAATGTTTATGCAGGGTATTCCAAAACGTACCAGAAATATTTTAGGAATGAATTGTGTAACTCGTTTAGTCAAAAAATCTACATCCTAAATTCAACCGCTCACCAGTAATTCTTGATTTTATCATTTTCAGGCCATTAACTAGGCCATAAATGCTACTTGTTTTCCATAACAGTTGGACGTTAGTGTCAACAAACAATAATGTTGTTTTCAGTGTTAACTGTGAAATTATTAAAAAGTTAAATAGTTACCCTTGTATTAGAAAGTTTGTTAACATCTCTAATCCAAGATTATTTACAAACACGGATTGCGCAGTCAATTTGAATTTAAAACATTAGTTACTACCATAGTTTGTAACGAATGATCATTACGTAATTGATTTAACTTTAACTTGCCATGACTTTTTTGTTATTCAGTTTAGGTCGGAAGTTTATAAGGAAAAACACTTTATTTTGGCCCCCTCTAGCTACCCTTTGAGTCTCCTCCATACGGTATGAAACACCCTGTATGTCTATCTAGACTTTTTGACACTATGAGTTACCCAATTGATTCCTAAAATATTTCTGGTACGTTTTGGGACATAATGTATATTCATAAATCTACAACTTTCCAAATTCTAATAGAATTATTTACTTTTTAGAATTTAAATGGCTATTTTTGTATCTAGAATGCGAAATGCTACTTTTGCGTTCGAGAATGGAAGTTATTTTGCCAAGCTTTAGCGAGGCAAAATACCCATTCGAGAAAGCAAAAGTCGCATTCGAGATGCAAACAATGATTTTTCGAAAACTGCAATAAAACTAGTATAAGAATTAAAAAAAATAAATAAGGTAACTGTCAACGTTAATTGACAATTTTATATTTCAATTAATTTATGTTTGAACCACGGCCTGCTGAATAGTTTGACAAACGTCAAAGTGACGTATAAATTTAACTGACCGCAGTATCGGCACCTTCAATTTACATGTAGTACAACATAAATTAGTCATGTTTATAATAGTTTATAATAGTTATTAGTATCTACTGAAATTTTAAATTACTTAATAAAAAACTAATGTAGGTTACTTAATTAATAAAATCACAAATAAGTTCCTAAAAAATGACAAATATTTTGAAATTTCTTTTATGTTCTAGAACGCTAAAGAATTTTGCATTCTAGAACATAAAAGTATTTCGCAGTAAAGCAAAAAAGAATCACTTTGCTTACTGAGAATTTAACGAAAATGTCAACATTTGATGACAGTTTTCGAAAAAATAAATTAAAAGCGAAACCATTCAAGCATAAATTAATCATTATAAAATAGTAGTTTGTATACTTAGGCACTGAAGTTTAACTTTTTATCACTAATGTGGATTTAGTTGCCAAGGCCCGTAGGGCCACGGCGAATAAACCACATGAGGGATAAAAAGGAATTTCAGTGCCGAGGTGTACACTCTGTTTTATTTGAAATCGAAAAATCGGGAAATTACTACATTTTAACCAATTTTTGTAGGTTATGTTCGTTCGATTGACGTTTATCTGTCGCCTCGCCACCTACAAAAAAGTCGTAAAACAATGGATTACTTCACTGGCGATTTCTGGTATTTTAATGACGATTTCGGCGTACTTCACTGCCTATTTCAAATAAAAATATTTATAAGGAAGCTAAGAAATTAGCAAAACGTACGTGGACATTTTTTTTAAAGAACACATTAGATAGTGACTGCATTCTTCACGAGGGTGAAAGTCGTTTTTCTTCTCACAATAAACAAAAACAAGAGCGTAATTATTTTTTACTTCTTGTACTGACAGGGTAATATATTTAGATTTCTTTTTCCCTCTATTTTACTCTATCGGCTCATAATGGCCATACTCTGTACTATAAATTGAACTATTTATACAATTTGTGTTAGATGTATGTCTAATTTAATTTAGAATATGATATGTCATTCAAATATGCTTAATTGGAAGGATCAAGTTTCCCACTCGACGTTTAAATTAACATGAAATAGTCCGAAGTTTGTAAGTTTTAGGGAAGTACTTTTTCACTGAATAATGGACGTTGCAAACAAAATTCGGTAAATAATCAACTAGCTCTTTATACCTACCATATTTGAAAGAAACCAGCAAGTTAATTTTTCAACACTTCTAATTCAAAGGCTATAAAATTATTAAAACTAATTTTAATTCTACAAACGAATATAAATCTCTTCAAGAAAAATAGAAAATCAAATATTTGCTGCACCTGCCATGATACAATTAAAATGTGAATTATTAATTTCTCATTCAGCGATTGGTGATTATGAATTCATAATTTACTGTCTAAAATTATGTCTACTATTATTAATCGAAAAAATCAGTATAATGAAAACATTATTTAATAGGAGCATATAATAGTATATTATACATCAAGGTAGCGAAGCGCAGTATTATAACCTGAGCGCATATTACGAGTAGATACTGAGCGCGCAGCGCGAAGGTTATAAGACGATTCGCTACCGTGGTGTATATACTATTTTTTGCACTACCAAACGGCTTAATATCTAAATTCCCAACAAATTTCGAAAATATTTTAACTGTCAACCTGGCAATACAGCTCTTTAAAACGTCAAAATTAAAATAGTCATATTTGGTAACTTAGCAATTTATTAGTTACCACGGTAAAAATTGTTTATTTTACTTTCTCTCCCATGGTGGAGAAAATCAACTTCACGACCCTAAGATAGGCCAATAACGGCGCGTTCTGAGACTAATAGTGCAAAACATTGTTTAAGCTTGAAATAACAAATTACATTATATCTGTAATACACCTAATAACTATTGAAAAAGAAATAGTGCGTTCAGTCCGGAAAAAATGGAGAATAATTTTGGTAGTTTAAAAATAACCCTTATAAAAAGTACCTATCTAATGTATTTGAGAAAAATTTGAAATTAATCAGAAAATAAATAAGGCAACTACAGGGATGTGAAGGTAAGAGTAAAACGCACTGTATATACGAGCAAAATAATTTTCCATTAAAACTGTTATGGAAATCATCATAACGAAAACTAAAATTGTTTATTCCCAACCATATATGTAATAAGATCATTACTGACTTTTAAAAAGTTGGAAAACGAGCTATTCCCAACTTGTAACTTTCCAACCGGTCGGAAAAGTGACTGCCGTTGCAGCGATTGGAAAGTAATCCATTGCCAACCACTGTGTAGGTAGAGAGACTGGGAATCTCGTTCATCCATTCATGCGCGTCACAATCTGTCGTATCATAATATAATAATTTTTCCAATTATTGTTTAGAATAAAGTGGTTGCGAATAAAATAGTATACATACCACGGTGAAAAGTTTCATTCCTGTATCCAGATAAAGTTCATCTCGACGGTACCCGTCTCGGTTAATTACTTCATCTCTCGACACGAATGAAATACTTTCCACCTCGGTATGTGTATACTATACCGGGTGTGCATTCTCAAAGTCGAACATAGGGAATTAATATTAGTGCATTCACTCGTTCTTCATTGAAATAATTCATTTTTCTGTAGATAATTTTAACAGACGTTGATAGAAAATACCTGATTTACGCCAACTAATTACCAATTTTTTTGACAAAAGCTATAGAATTTGAGAAGCAAGGCATAGCATATTTAAAAATTCTCAAGTTTTAAATTAATATTTTAAAATAAAAACCGCATCTTGAATATTATTATTGGTATCATTTGATGCGTAATAATTTTATCTTTCCATTGATACCATTACCTTTCCTGTAAGTTAAATTGGCGATCAGGAATCGGCAAAAACGTTCAATACAATGTTAATCGCCTATGTTCGACTTTGAGAACGGACACCTGGTATAGAGTGTGTAAATTAAGTATGAAAACGGTGGTATTATTTGCATACGGCCATAGATAGAACTCTGAAATTTGGTATAGAAGTAAAACATACGGTTTTCTACTAATATTCGTGGTTCCAATTTTTTTATCGATCGTTACGACTGCAGCACGGCCAACTTGATTATTTTTTAAAATTGAAATGAGCGTTGAAAGTACCATCATTAGAAAGCTGTTTTTGTGTAGAATCCAACGATGTAGCACTTGATATGACAGTTTTGAAAAATAACTTCACTATACCAAATTAAACTTTGGGAATATTACTTGCAAAGGCTTGCTAGATATGCTAAAAATTTAGTTGGCGGTGAATGCTTTGTTTTGTTTTTCAACTTTAAACAGTACATTTATGAAGAATACCCATTTACCCATTGTATAAGAATTTACATACTTCCACATAACTACGTCTTCTATCACCATACCCTATTATCATGAGAATCTCTTTTCTCTCCTTTTCTTTAAGCTTTTCCATTGTACTTTCTCACTAACTACGCAAATTCAAACAACACTTATAATTTTTGATGTTCAATATTTGTTAAACAACAGTGGCATTGTTTTGTTTTCAGCGCTTACTATCGGTTTCAGTTATCTAATAAATTTTTATCTACAACCTTTAATTTGGTACCCAGAGTGAAGTTATTTTACAAAACTGCCATATCAAGTGCTACATCGTTGGATTCTACACACAAACAGCTTTCTAGTGATGGTACTTTCGACTCCCATTTCAATTAAAAAAAATAATAAAGTTGGCCGTGCTGCAGTCGTAACGATCGATAAAAAAATTGGAACCACGAATATTAGTAGAAAACCGTATATTTTACTTCTATACCAAATTTCAGAGTTCTATCTATGGCCGTATACAAATAATACCACCGTTTCCATACTTAATTTACACACTGTATAATCGGTACAATATCTTTTTAAGTGTGGCCATAGGGTTTTAATAAATGTTATTGATTTATTGAAGAAATAACATCAAATGAACAAATATAAGATAACATTAAAAAATAATTTTTTAAAGAAATTGCTCAAAATGTTTTCCTTTGGTTACTAAACAATATCCCAACAAATAAACTTCACAATAATTACTTGGCAGTAACCAGTATGTTATTTTAGGCATCTTGACTATTTTCCCTCATTTCTTTATGTTTAGTTGTTTCACCTTTTAACAACAAATTAATGAAATAAAACATGTTAAAGTTATTCTAGCAGTGTGAATAATTGTAGACAAATATTTGGCTTATTACTAAAGCATGTAATTAAAAGTCATACAAGTTCACAATGTTTAATTTAACAATTTAAAAATAAGGTTTATCTATTTAGAGCGCAATTTTGTAAGTCACAAATGGTTAAAAATATATTAGAAACAAAGCATGATTTTTTCAATGCGAAATTGAACAGCTACTTATGGATCTTTTACATTATTTGAAGGCATAGTTCCAATAAGGAAATTAGAAAATATTGAGGACGTTCTAATTATGTCAGCTTACTGGCTGTGTTATCTCCATGCAATCTTAATACCGGATAATTACTTCTTTAAACTCAAAGCTGACAGTTGAAATCCACAAGCTATTACTTATTTCCGGAAATGTTGAAACATATTTATCAATGCTTAATAATTGTATTCCTAGTTTGAGAAGCAAAATCTAAAAATATATTTTGATTTATAATCAACTGCATCTCTTTATTTACGCATGTAAAATATACGGTCACTTTTAAATCCTTGTTCACAATTCTTACTTACACCGTTCATAAACCATTAAAAACATTGAAATGGTCATGAAAAATTCATTACTTTTATGGAATTAAAGGATTTTGATATGCTTGCATATGCAGTAAGCTTTCTATATAATAGAAACTGGCAAAATACACTAACTTTAGTGAACTTTAATGTCTTATGTTGTTCAGACAATTGAAATTTTTTACAGACACTAATTTAAGCTTTAAGGCCAAATTGTTAAAATTTAAAAAATGGAGACATTACCTATTATTATTTTGGTTACACAGAAAGGAACAAAGCACTTTGAGGTAAATAATAATAGTAATTTACATTACAAGACCGTTACTTGGAACTTTACGGGCGAGCGTGGTAGTTAACGAGTGAGCGAAGCGAGTATGTTAGCCGTGCGAGCCAGTAAAGTTTTAGTAACGGTCGGGTATTGTACAATGTTTGTATTTTGAGTCGTAGACACATTGTTTCTGTAAATAAAACATCTCTTAACGGGCAAAATCGGTAAAAATTTACGGGCTAGTCAGAGCCTGTTATAATTTTTTTCCGATTTTGCCTGTAAAGAGGCTCCTTAACCGTAAAAACAGAGCTCAGTAAACGGGCGTTTACGATTCAGAATACCGTAAAAAATATTATCTATCTATCTAGAAAAAAAAGTTAACCTATTTTTTCTAACCTAATAATTGCTGTCGTTAATTCTATAATTTTTAACTACACTTATTCTTACCTTAAACTGTTGTCTGCTATTCAACATAAGCTTAGTAGAACGATTCTAGTCTGTCCTCCCTTATTATGTATAATAGAATATGTAGCACAATTACACTCTGAATCACAAAACCACATCTACTCTGCACAAATCACTTCAGACAATTGACTTATTTTAGCACACAACCCCTAAAGGAAAGTGTTGTGCCAGGGGCAAACGTACCCCCACCCCTGTTCGATTTTAAATCGATTGGTCACTAAGCATTGGCTTCTCTTCAAGAGGTTTTTTATTAGAATTGACAGTGTCTCGTTTTTCCATGATCTAATCCTTACCAATATGTAGTATTTAATTCCTGCTGTTAAAACAATCCAAAGTTAACTTCTGGCGTGCATCAGGAGGCAAACCTTGGTGGTCTATTTTTCTTTATTAAGTGATCTCTGTTCTGGTATACCTAACAGAATTTACTATTTAAGCTTCATTAAATTTTTGGGGAAAATGAATAGTTTCTTTTACTGTCTTACTACTTACTTTTGATCCATGCTCAGCACTTAACAAACCTGTTCTTTATATATGTTTTAAAATATGGTATAATGACATTTTACATGAAGTTAAGTACCTACCTAACGCTTTAGAATATATTTATGTATAAATTGAGATTAGTTTAAATAAATCGTTTATTATTATTATTATTTATTGCTATAAACGATCAAAACCTTGGCCGGTATGGCGTAAGATTAAAAACTTACATTTGATGATCCCATAAAATTGTAGATCCGTAGCTGGTTTAATGTTGAATACTTACTAATAATATAGATATTGTTTTTTTGCTTATCAACCAAATTCCTCTTCTAGTACCCCGCGTTTTCCTGTAGAAACAAACACAAAGTTAGGTTTCCCTTTTTATATCCGTTATACAGTGCTTTCGTAAAGTAGTGGATAAATTCTTTAAAAATTCAAGGAATAACTTTTGGAAATGCATACGTGCAGGGTGACCCGCTTAGGAGGTATGACGTCATCGATGTTGTTTTTAAATGGCAACGCCCTTTTTGATTACGGAATTTGAAATAACGCATTTTTTTACTTACACTCTGCTGATTTTTGACTATAGGTCACATGGCCAAAAATTAAAAAAAAATTAAAGATTGAAAAATACTAAATTTATTTTTAGGAAGTATGATTTTACGTTTTTATCAATGACAACAATCAATAAAAAACATCTCGGTCGTCTTGGCTACTGTCAGGCAGACAACAGTGAACAAATTAAAAATTTAATTTCTTGTTTTTGAAGTTATCATTGCAATTACATTTAGTGTTTTGCAATTTTAATGTTTCTCTTAATTTTTGGTCATGTGACCTATAGTCAAATATCAGCTTCGCGTAAAGAAAAAAATGCGTTTTTTCAAATTCCGTAATAAAAAAGGGGGTTGCTATTTAAAAAACAACATCGATGACGTCATACCTCCCAAGCGGGTCACCCTGTATGTATGCATTTTATTTGAAAAAATGTGAAAATAAAAAAATTGACGGGTCCCAACGTTTTTTCCAAAAGTTATTCCTTGCATTTTTAAAGAATTTATCCACTACTTACGACAGCACTGTATAAAAACTATTAACTTTTTAATTAAATGTAGAATAATATCCATATTTTTCAAATACAAAATTCGTTTTAAGTTGCACAAACTTACAACTTACAAAAAGATAAATGACAAATTGTTATCTGATTCTATAATCCTAACAGATATTTACAACCTTAAAAATTTCAGGAATTCGAAAAGTTCTTAAGGACGGTATCACCTACAGGTGATCTGCAGTTAACAAATAAGAAGATTAAAATTTCAGTGCTTTCAGATCTGCAAGGATTAAGCCCATTATGCCACTTCTGCGAGGTAATTACGTAGATGGCCCTGCAATGTTTATCTATACGAAATTCCAATAAAAGTGATTTTTTAGCACTATTTCAACTTTATATTCCTTTATTAGGCTTTTGCATTATTATACATAATTAATACACAGAAAACTATAACTTGTAGGTTATGCTGTGGCTTTCACACATGTTTAAATTTCATTTTTCTGTCATTACAACATTTAGTTAGTAATGTCTTTTATGTGCTTAATATCAGTTAAGATACGTGGAAAAAATATCCGAAAAACAACATGAATCGTAGACGCTAGAAACAAATTTCAGAGATTACCTATCTTAACCAAAATTCAATTTTTGGGTTCAGTTTGTAATTTTGATTCTATGAAAGCGAATCTTTAAGATACATTTCAGCTAAGTCATCAGACAAGTTATCTTCATGGTAACTATCAAAATCGCAAATTTGAGCTAAACACGTTGATAGATAGATATACATGTATATTAAGCAAACATAGAACTTGCTTCAAAAGAGATACGGCGATGAACATGTTTAATTAACACGAGTTTGACCCCACGTGCAATTGCTAAGCCTGCTGTCAAAATAACTAATCGTTATCTTTGTTTGGAAATATAATTGAATAAATAGTTGCTAACGTTTATTGACTTCAGTATCTTATTGATTTAAAAATTAGAAAATCATTTATGTACGACCGGGTGGTATTGGTCACTTTATACCCTATTTTTGAGGGAGTAATGTGTCACTTTACGGCCCACTTAATGTCTTGTTTGTCAGTTTGGCTATTAGTGACATCGTAGGTTGCCAAAATCTATAAAAATTGGAAATCTGAGTTTAATTGCGAACATTTTGGTCTGTACATATAATGTTTGTCGTGTTAGAGGCGGCGGCTACGCCTTGGACTCGCTACATGCCATACACCTCTTCTTACGTCCATGGTACATAAATAACTATTACGTTTATGTTTTTTGTTTCGTATAATAACAATGTTGGTGGAATAAAACTAGAATAGAATTATAGATTATGATTTTTATATATATAATGTATCAGACATAGGAATTAAAATGTTTATTGGGAATGTCTGCAATTGTTGATATTGAAAGAAAGAGGTTATGTAGCTGAAAAGCGAAGCGTTTAATAGTGTATGTAAAAGACTCCAGGGAACCCCTGTTTGCTAGACACTTAAAAATCCGACTACATTTAATTTAGTGAATATTTTCCAGTTCCTAGAATAGAAACATTATTGAAATGCCGGACTTCTATTGAGATGATGTATTTTCCTTGAAAATTGAAATGCTTTATGATATCTTCATATTCAGTAGAGACTGACATCATGCACGTTTAAATTTTCAGTTAAAATCACTATTAACTAGTGTAGATAAAAATAATAAATTAGAAAAAGGAAAAACGTTAAAAACAAAGTACATTTTAAGAGTGACAGTATTGAGAAACTAAATAAATGTGTGTGTGTGTTAAAAATATACAGTGCTTTCGTAAAGTAGTGGATAAATTCGTTAAAAACTTAAGGAGTAACTTTGAAAAGAACACCCGGACTCGTCAATTTTTATTTTTATTTGCGCATTTTTCAAATAAAATCTATACATACAGAGTGACCCGTGTAAGAAGTATGATGCCATCAATGCATTTTTTAAATAGCAACCCCCTTTTTTATTACGGAATTTGAAAGAAAGCATCTTTTTACTTACGTTAAGCTGATTTTTGAGTACATGCCAGATGATCAAAAATTAAGAAAAAAATTAAAAAATTGCAAAATACTACATTTAATTGCGATGATAATTTCAAAAACAACTAAATTGTGCACCGTTGTCTGCTTTACAGTAACTAAGACGACCGACATGTTTTTTATTGATTGCAGTCATTAATAAAAGCGTAAAATCATACTTCTTAAAATAACATTTAGTATTTTGCAAATTTAATTTTTTTCTTAATATTTGCTTATGTGACCTATACGCAAAAATTACCTTAGCGTAAGTAAAACAAGTGTCCTTTCAAATTCCGTAATAAAAAAGGGGGTTGCCATTTAACAAACATCGATGACACCTCCTACGCGAGTCACTCTGTATGTATATATTTTATTTGAAAAAATGGGCAAATAAAAATAAAAATCGACGGGTTCCAGCGTTTTTTCCAAAAGTTGTTCCTTGAATGTTTAAGGAAAGCACTGTAGAACATTTCTTAGATATTATTTTCCCAAAATAAAAATACAATTAAACCTTGATATATAAGGCAACTTACAATAATGTCTCAAAAACTGTTACGTTTCAAAAAAAAGAGGATTAAAGTGTTTCTAAAAAAGTTTGAGAGCCACAGATAAGATTGAATAAATATAATAATTAAAAACCAAAGAAGCCGGTCATTATTAATGTCAATTAATCATGTTAACGTCATCTTATTGCAACATGCCATAAAATAGATGTATTTATTGAAATCCGTAATTTGTTCACGTCAAAATAAAACTAAAAAAGAATACATGAATAAATAGTTTTTTTTACATTTTGTATAATAATGTGCTATTTTACTAAATTCAAAATCGATTAATAAAGTGGCACTTTGGTGCATAGAAATGTCATTTTTCTATATGGTAATGTCACTGTCAAATTCGAGGTTAGCAGATTAAGTTTTGTGTCAGTTTGTGTCAAATTCGAGGTTAGCAGGTTAGGTTTTGTGTTAATACTATATTAAAACACGCTTTGCCGTAAGTTTGAATGTCAACATAACCTAGAATATCTAACACAATGTAACGGAAAAAGTATCACGGAACTAAGTTTTTATATTTCTGTTACGATCGTAGAAAAAATAGCGTATGATACACGTGTATAAGTGCCATTAAAGCACTAGCGACGTTAAAAGCACTCCACTTTGCGTCGTGCTCTTAAACTCGTCGAACGTGCTTTAAAGGCGTACTTATACACTAGTATCATAATATACTATTCTAAAATCGTACATTCCTAAATTAAAGCAGTGTTTTCACTGAGTGAAAAAAGTGGCACTTCACACACTGAAATTAATTTCAAAAGTCTAATTTTTAAATGATTTTTTTTTTAAGTTTTATCAGTACCTATGCAGATTTGTTGGTTTGCATTGCAAAGATATGTTTTTGTGCCATTAAATTAGAATATTATTCCATAGGGGGGGTATACACATGTTTAGAGTAAAACCATTTTGAATTTTAACTCAGTTTTGGAGGCGTTTTAGAAAAAATTATATAGTAAAACGTTTTTCAGTTTTATGAGACCTCTGTATGGTTAAAATTATTACGTGGACTTCCATAACGCCTTATACAGCGTGTAGAAATGCTTTACGCACCATAGGGATTTCAATGGTAATTTTTTCATATGAAAATATTGGCTTCCCTAATTATTTTAGAGAAAAAAACTTGTATGGAAGTTTTTTGTAGAGACAAAAATTCTGTATCCATTGCATGCATTTGTCATTTTACAGCAATAAAATTACCATTTTTAGACAAATCAGTGGTGCCTTGATATTATTGAATCATCTGAAAGCATCAACAAATTAGTTTGTTGTTTATTTGTTTGCATCTGTCAAATGTAGCGGCAACCATGGCACTTATTGCACCTGATCTTCTTCCAGCATACCACCTCTTCACAAATTGCACTGATTTTTGAAAAAATGATAATTCTAGTTTCTTTCATCATTAGATTTTCTGACGTAAAATGACAAAATTGATGACATAAATGGATGCAGAATTGTTTGCTCTACAAAAAACCTATTTACAAGTTTGCTCTAAAATGATTAGGGAACCAAATATTGTCATATGAAGAAATTACCATTGAAAACCCTATGGTGCGTAAAGCATTTCTACACCCTGTATACAATGTCTGTCACAAATTTGGACACAAAAAAATTATTTGTTATCGATGTATCAGAAAATTTTATTGCATCGTCTCAAACTAAAAATGCAATGCCAAAATTTAAATATATCTTTTCGTATACGGGGGAGGTTAAAAAATATGAATAAGCCTAAAAAAAAAGTACCCTTATGTTTTAGTTAGGTTTGGATTTTGTTTTTCTTTTTCTCTTCCATATTTTCGTCGTTGTCTCCTGAATAGTCGATGTAGTTTGATTTGTTATGAAACTCGAAATCTACAGTCATACATAAATAAAAAAAAGATGTTAATACACGTTTTATATGAATGTGTTCTTCTTCCGTCTTCTAGAATGTTTATCTTTTTAATTGTAGTATGACACCCCTTGTTTGCCAAAATCAACAATTTTTCAAAATTTTACAGCGCTCTATTTAGAAATTTAAAAAAACTGACTTACTGATATCTTTAAAAATGTTATTACTAAGAAAACAAAGATATCAAGAGCGTTTTTGTAAGTCGCCAAAAATTGATGAATCAACATTCGTTAAAATCTATTTCATGGGTGCAGAAAAGTGCAATTAAAGTGTGTAACAAATAAAGTTTACGTTTCGTTTATTGAGTTAAAGTTCTATACATTTTTATAATACTTATTTTAAACATTAGTGTGTTAATTAGCTATTATCGCACTATTGCTGTAGTGAAGGTCATCTTCTAACTGATATTAGTACTATGTACTCGTATTTATCAAACAATTGTAGGTAAAAAATATTGTTAACAGAAATGTTAAATATTGTCAAATTGGAGAAAGATACAATGTAAAAATGTAGAAGCTATAGAATAAACCATGACATTTTTGCCTAAAAGCTAGACAAAATCCAATGAAATGAACCTCTATCAGATTTACAAGAAAATCCCCAACCCGCTTTATCTAACTGTCAAACTATTGCAAAAGACTAAACTATTTTTCTTTTAATAAACAAATGTAAACTTGAAAAGCAATAAAAAACCTAATTTTTATTGGAAGTGTGTTGCATAAATATTGGAGAGCCATTTAGCTAATGACCCCACAGCCGTGGAATAATGACTGTTCATTAATCCATACAGACTTAGAATTGCTGAAATGTTAATCTTCTTATCTGTTAACTACTAGTTGTACTTTACTGGTACAAGATACCCTCTTTAAGAACTTTGACTTGCTTTTACCTTGTTGTATTTTAGTACATCTGTTAGAATGAGGCAACGAAATAACAATGCCACTTATTTATTTATTATTATTATACTGTTTTCTTACAGGCAGCAATTACAAAATACTACATAAAGTAACACTTACCGAAATCAGACATTGGATAACGTGACCGTTCATTTAATTAAGAGTTGACATATTTTATACAAAGGCAATGAAATCAGCATGTTAGTTTTAGTTGTTTTTAATAGAATAACTTTTTATTTCTACAGCAAATGCGTGGTACTTAAAAGGGGCTTTTGTTGATCAACAGTGAAGTACTTTTTAAGTACGATTCTAAAACGTCAACACGGAGTATTTATTTAACAAAATTGTGTAAGATTCAAGTTCGGATGTGGTTTTTAAGATATAGAAATTGCAAAAATATCTTAAATCTTTTCAATTAAGTCTCTATAATTAGGATAACTAAGATTCCAAAAAATAACGAGACGTTCAAGTTTGGACTTCACATGAGTATTGTATAAAACCATTAAAGTATTTTCTTGCTTGTATTTGCCAGAGTGTCGAATAATGAAAGCTAGAGTTTTAGAAGAACAGGGAACTAATTGTGTGATCATTAAATGTAAATGTTTAATCGAACATCACACCTAAGGCATGTACAGCAGCAGGTGTACTAAGGTTTTGATCACTTATAGCATAAGTGTATTCTGACTTGACTTTCTGTGAAACGTCGCTCGGTCGTTAAGAACATTTTAAAACATTTAGAGCAAGTCTGTTTAGTGTTGACCATTGACAGTTAGATAAACTAGTCACCTTCATCTAAAGCTCGAAGATCAAACAGTATTTAATAATAAGAAGAAGAAAGCATGATCTTTGGTTTATAGTAAAAACAAGTGAGAGATCAAGTTTGCACCCTTAGGAACCCCAGAAAAAACTTCGTATTTTCGTGCACAGCAGGAATTAAACATATATGGGCATCGACTATGTAGATGTGAAGCAAAAAGAAAATAAAAACGATCTCCCTTTTTGTAAATAACACAAATTTTACTCATTAGCTACTTTTGTTTCATAGATAATTCAGATTTCAAGCAATCTAAGCAAAATGTCAAAAAATATGTAATAAAGCAATTGATCTAGCCAAGAATACAAATAGCTCGTTAGTTGATGATAAAAAAGAATGGACTAATGTTCGATACAGAAACAGGCGAAATAAACTGCAAACTGTAGGCACTGGAAATTCAAACATTGGTGATTGTGTGGCGGGTGTTCCTAAATTGGTAAACTTACCTATCTACAAAGTGCATCACTTTATTGTACTTGAAGATTTTACGAAGCTTGTAAAAAAAAACTTTCCCAGACTTGTCTTGCGAAAGCTTAGTGTCAAAATATACAGAATTATACTCATTTAACGTTTATGACAATAGCTTCGATAAGACAAAACACAGTGTTTTCCCTGCAGGAGTAAGTGTACATAGAACAGTCTACCAAATGGGCGAAGTGGCTATCTGGTCTTCCCTAGCAAGTGAACATTATGACAATAAACAATTTAAGAAATCATAAGAAACTATGAGTAAAAATATCTTAATGTTCTAAATAATACTGAAACAATAAAAGAAAACACTTGGTAATGCGAATGACATCAATTTTCAGATAAAGAAAACATTCCGGCGGTTGAATTCGAACTTCAGCACATGCGAAAGCGATTTCAACGCTAGGCAATAGCCCGACCATTCGTCGCACGCTGCCACACAGGACCCTTCGCATCTCCGCGATGCAGCTGCATTAGACACAACCCACTTATTCGTTGCCTCTTTTTGTCTAGTAGAGCATTTATTCTATATTTGTTGGGTCTCATTTTCATTAAGAATAAAGTCTAAGCTATGTGCTAATTATTACGTTTATCTATTTCTCAGTTAAAGCAAAAATAGACTATCTTTTTTAAGGTGCTCATCCTCTATATGTTGGCCTCAAAATATGCCTAGGGTGAAAACCTGAGCCAGGTGCAAAATATTACTTCAATTTAAGTAATAAGTCTTGAGTTAAAACAAAAATACGCAGCATTTTATTTTTAAGGCGCTCACCCTGTGTATATTTTACTGATTTTTTTAGATTTTATACCAGGAAGACATATAAATCGCATGTAAAATAGTGTCTTTCTCCGACAAATATTTTTTGAGATATAGCCTACCGGCAATAGACAATTTCCCACATCCATCCCATTTAACTCCTTTGGGGACGAATTCTGAAAAAACTCAGAAAACTGTTCGACCCGACTTGTAAAAGGAACATTTATCCTATTTAACCGAATAAAACCGCAGTCAATAAGAGCTATTTTTACCCAGTCTCGCCTAGTGATGTAAATTACCCGGGTATTTATTTTTTGGGGTAAATGCCCAAAATGGGTATTTAAACGGGTATTTATGGCCTCATTTACCAAATATTATAAAGCTGATTTAACCAGTATAATTGATTGGTAAGTCAAGGTGCTGTATTCGAATTTTATAAAAATGTAGAATAAAATAGCTGCACTGAGAACATTTAATACCCAAAATATTGATGGGGGCATAAACTATACAGGTTGCCTAAAATTGTAAGGAACATGGCAATACCTTGAGTTGGAAAAAATTTCGAATACTATTCTTCATAAGAGTAGTAGTAGCAGTAGTATCGTGGGGAGACTAATGTCTAGCAAGTAGGCCTTCATAGGCCCTTTTTGCCAACCCCGTGGACAAGGTCTAGGCATGCAGAGTACCAGGTACCTTAGTCCTATTTAGAATTTTGTCAAGACTAAGGAGTTTCAACCTTAGGATCTTCTACATGCTACGCATTGTAGTAAGTGAAATAGAAAATGCAATAATTATTTTGGTAGCTAGGCAACAAGTAGCTATTATACCTAGTGATGTAAATTACCCGGGTATTTATTTTTAAGGGTAAATACCCAAAATGGGTATTTGAATGGGTATTTATAGCCTGATTTACAAATATTATAAAGTTAATCTAACCAGTATAATTGATTGGTAAGTGAAGGTGCTCTATTCGAATTTTATAAAAATGTAGAAAAAAATAGCTGCACTGAGGGACATTTACTGCTCAAAATACCGATGGGGACATAACTATATAGGTTGCCTAAAATTGTATGGAACATGGCAATTCCATGAATTGGAAAAGGATGAAATACTATTTTCCACAAGAGTAACCGAAATAGAAAATGTAATAATTACTTGGTAGCTAGGCAACAAGTAGCTATTGTACCTACTTGTTGCCTAGTTACCAAAGTAATTATTGCATTTTCTATTTTGGTTACTCTTATGACACATAATATTTGATTCTTTTCCAACTCATAGAATTCCGTACAATTTTAGGCAACCTGTATGTAACAGCAATAAGATAGCATGAATAAAAAACAGAATTCAATGCTCGAGTAAGAGCGAGATGAACATAGAATATTTTAGTAGACTTCACGCTCATTTTAATTATGACATATGTATTATGTGCTTTTGTTTATGCTATCTCATGCTGTTATACATAATTATTGTCCCATCGGTATACAACGTTGTTTATATAATTTTGTGATTTTCTTTGTCTTATTAAGATTGTTTCTTAATATGTATATAAGTATATTTATTATAGTCCAAAAATAATGTACCAATAATATAAATCATCCCAATCTTCGGAGTCAGAGCCATCGCATTTGTTTTTTGTAAATTCTGACAGGTGCAATTTATTGTGTCTGTTTATTTCTATAAACTTCGGCAGCCAATGTTTTTTCCTGATAAACGATTAATTGACCTGGGTGAATGCTTATTCAATGTTCCATTTAAATTGTTATTTTACATAAAATATTCCAGTGCATTTATATGTAGTTTACTTATTAAGATAACATTATTATGTGAGTAAAAGTTAGCTTAGCTTTCTAAATATTACAAATTTGATAAATACCCAGTTTTTAGGTATTTACCCGAGGCAGGGGTAAATACCCAGGTAAATACCCATTTATAAATACCCTACCCATTGGGTATTTACCCGACCCACATCACTAGTCTCGCCCCTTTTATACCCCTTGGGGTTGGAATTTTGGAAAACGCCGTCTTAGTGGGTGTCTACGTAGCATACAAATGTTCACATTTTTATCTTTTGCGGTAATTTTTTGATTATCTATCAGTGAGTCAGGTAAGATTTTATATATTAGATAATTGTTTCCCTGTTTGATCTTTCCTGAAGTTTTGGAAGAAAGTGACTAGTTTATCTGACTGTTAAAAAATTGATGAGTATTACTCAATGATCAACACTCACTTGTTCTAAATGCTTGCAAATTCAAAAAAATGCATAAAACCAATCATCTTGACTGGTGACACTGTAAAATTAATTTATTAATGTCAAACATAAGCTGAATAAAAACACCTAATTGGTGTTTTATACTGAATAAACATCAACTTGGTGTATATTCAATGTAAAACGATTGCTATTGGTCTAAATTAAAATTTGCATGGCTTGTGATTCGTTGCATCAAGATATAATTATTATATCAGATGCAGTAAATGGTAATGTAGTATTTTTTGTACAAAACACATATTTACAGTTTATCTCTAAAATAGTCGATTAATCAAATAATTAAACATCAAAGATTTATAATGAAAACCTTGTTGAGCGCGAGCCAATTGTACATCTGATAGGTACCGAATTTTTTTGCATTGTTTGCCATGTTAGGTAAAAATGGAAATTACTGCTTCAGAAAACTATTATTTATTAATAAACTCTAACAAACAAAAAACCTATAAATAACTTAGGTGAGGAAAGGGGGGATATCAAAAAGAACAAATTGAAATAACTATGGGCAACTATAAATATTGCCCAGAAACACTAAAATAATTAATATTAAATAGTGAAGACGTCAGCTTAGCAAAGCACAATCTAATGACGAAAAAATGAGAAAAATAGAAGAAATCGTTTATTAATAATAAAAAGGAACGTCAGAAGTGTATAATGTGTTTTTTCCAATAGCAGGAATTAAAGACTAACATATTCGTACCGATTCTTTAGATATTAAGCAACCAGTTACAATAAATTATTAGATAAACCATAGATCGGGATGGACAATAAGGGTTGGAGCTGATTTTTTTTATAAAGAAAGACTGCGAATACTATATGCTTTATATTAGTACATTTGCGATAACCCTTTTTGTAAATTTGGATTTCTGGTGCCAGAAGCTACAAATAACTACAGTAAGCATTGATAATTATCCATTTTAATGTAATCACTTGGGAATTTCAACTGTCGGCTTACGATTTTAAGCAAAAGTCATTAGAATAAGATTGTATTTAAATAGCACAGCGAGTAAGAGGACATAATACTTTTTTTTTAAATTCCTAAGAAATTCGAATTTCAATGCCCCAAGTGGGCATTCAAATATGTAATAAAATTAGAAAAATATAAAAAATTACCAATAGGGGAGAAGAAAGCATATTTAAACAAGGGGGACATTTGAACAACTACAAATTTACCGCCAGATCAACTTTTGCAAGACTCAAACCGCAGATGCTAGATGCCACCATATATGCCCAGGTCTTGAGGTCACTAGTTAAATCACGTTAGCTAATGTGATTTAGTGACCTTACCAGGTCTGACAGCAGTCGGTAACATTTTAGCACCATTCGGAAAAATTATGTTTAACAGAGCGGTAGTTTGCAATCACACGAGATTTTCTTCATAAGGTTGAAATAATTCTGGTAATTCTTCTGTTGTGTTTAAGTCTCCATGAGGATTTCCAAAAAAGTGAAAACTCGTTCTATATAGGCAACTTTCCCCTATTTTCTTCGTTTTTAAGTGTAACACCTCAAAAAGTATCATTGATATTTTTTTGTGTAGCATAACTTCCTAATCCAGTTGTGGTATCAAATAAACTAAACAGCTAAAACTGCCTGAGTCACCAATGATAAAAATCAAATGTGATGTGATACACGCACACAACTTTCTTTTACAGCGATCGTATAGTCAAAAATTTGTTTTTAGCTTCTCTACAACATTATATACATATAAAAAAAATAGTAACCCATTTAGAGGTAGGTACCTATTCAACTGGAAAATCACCTATTTCACATAAATACGCATTAAACATGTAACGTTTGAAAAAAATCGTTAGCGCCGTTTGTGTGAAAACCGAAAACGAACTGAAAAATTACAAGAGTAAACACCTACTTCCGGTTATGCGATTTTCTTCAAAAGCTTGCTGTCGCATCTAGATAGTACACAAAACTTATATACGAAGTGTCAACATCTTATCTCTTTCCGTTTTTGAGATATCCTGTACACACACAAACAGACCAATTAAAAACAATGTTTTTTGGGTTTCAGGGGACTCTAAAACGTGAAGATCTGTTGAAAACTCAATTTCAAATTTTTGGGTTGAATCCAATACCTACTTCCTTTATTGTAGAAGGAAGTAAAAATGGTAAAAACTATCTTTGTGAATTCTTACTAATTTGCTGTAACTTAATTTAGTTTAAAACCTTTCTTTCCCTTTTTAACTCTTGCATTTTTCGTTTTTTTTTATTAATTTTATCACGCCATTACCTAATTGATTATAACCTTGTTGAATTATTACATCGGTACTTGTAATCCCAGCATGTACATTTGTTTAAGTTACCTTTTAAAGATAATTTATGTCTCATTTATTTAATTAGTGATAATTTCATCTCAAACCACAATGTTTTCTTGTTTTCATAACACCTTTTATTATTTCAATATCATAATTACACCTAAACCAATTCCTTTTTAATTCAAATTGTATATCATTACCTTCAGCAACAACAGCTAGATCGTTGAATTCATATTTAATATAATGGGATTTACAACAAAGATATTCGAATCAATTTACGCCTCTTGCTAATCTTCGTTTTACATTTCTTTTGAAATTCAGAAATGCCTGTTTGAAATAGAATTTTTTATATAATTTATGAAATAATCGAGAGCCGACTTTTTTTATTGAAAAATTAAAAATAATTTACTCATATGAATTCCTATGGGTACATCTATTATGTCATCTAGTTTTCATAAATTATCTTTATATTTTTCTTTTTTTATTTCTCCTTAACTTAATAGGCTAACAACTTGTTTTGTCTAATCGTTTTTTTATTATGGAAGTTATTATTACCAGCGTTCTTTTCTGCAGTAATTAATGTTAAATGGACTATTATTTCACCACTATTTTCCATCAATTTCACCTTTCAATTTAACTTTTTAAACGGGTTATCTTTACTACCATAATAAACTTCAGCTGTATGAACAAAAACTCTAAAGCTATTTGATTTTGGGTAAGGGCTCCAAATTAATAGTAAACAGTTCTTTCTTTAGTATTAATTGCGTATCTGGCAAAATATCTACCATGGGTCTAATCGAATCTAGAACTAGTATTCGTTAATTGGTGTTTTCTCTACACCGTTATTCGTAACGGATAGAGTTTTATATTTAAGCCTTTCAGCCACAATACGCGCGTTTGATGCAATTTAGTTTCTTCAACTGTTTTCTTTAATATCATCCGCCTTTTTATAGCATTTCCTGGTTTTGTTTTCAACTTTCTTTCATAGACTTATATTTCTGGAATTTAGCTCTCTTTTGTAAAAAATGGTATCGTTTTACTTATTAAAAATTACTACGTGTTTTATTATTTAATACTTTTAACCTTTTTATGTTTATTATTTCACTGACATTAAGTATGCCTTACTTAAGTTGATACCGTAGGATTTTAGTACGTATTAGTTGTTTTATTGTTTGCTGGAAATGTTTCTTGTTTTTATTTATTTCAATTTGTCCTTATTTATAGATTTTTAATTATTACATTATAATAAATCGATATTGTCATCAACAATATTATCGATATTACTTAGAACCAACTTAGAACATTGTTAATACCTTATATCGAACGATATGAATCTATAAAACATATTTCGTAATAATTTTTAAAATCTATAAATTCCGTAAATAATTTAATGGATTGCGTAGGTTCTATGTCTCTGATTGAAAATGAACACCAGGTATAGTCTGTTTTTTTGCTTTATCATTCAGAGCAGGCTTTGCATTTATATTATTTTAGCAGTGTACAACAATTTAGTTACAAAATATACCTAACTTCAAAATCAAGATCCCCGGGATTGTCACGTTGACACTTCAATAACGTTTAATAAAAAGCAGTATTAATAGTAAAACTAAAGTGGCTATAAAACGCTGCTTTACTAATATAAAAGATATCAATGGTAAATTAAGTAAAACAGCCATCATTGGAAGAGTTGGTCAAATCTTTGATGTAAGTATTAAGACTTAAACCATTAATATAAAATTTCTTACAATTTGTTATTATGTTAGATTTTGAATGAAACTCTGTTTAATAGTCTAAAACTAAATGAAGCAAAATCACAACTCCAGCAACAACCGAATGACAATACGAAAAAGGAAAAAAAAATTAACTTGGGAGGACTATAGTTTGAGGGAGGATTTTAAGAAACTTTGTAATTTCTTTTGGATAATTTATTGCGATGTACAACAGAGAAACTAAATTATATCAGGACTCGTTCAAAATTATACTACACATTAAAAAATATGGGATATAAATACAAAATTGTGAATGGAAGAAAATTGGTTTGTGAGAAGAATCATGTCATTTCGGCGAAGATTACTTCTTTAAAGAAATATTTACAATTTCGAAATTTTAGTGAAAAATGTATGTTCCGGTTTTTGGATGAAACTGGATATTTCGCAATGGAACCAGTCTACATAGGTAGACCCACGACACAGACTTGAAAAGTAATCCATCTAAAGTTAAGGCGGAGGGAAAGAGATATCCTATTTTGCATGCAGGATGCACATCAGGATTTTTACCAGGGTGTGGCACTGTTTGGCACGTAGTATCATAAGTTCATAAGTGTATGAACGGTGGCCTTTCTAGACAATGTTGAAATAGCTATTTATGCAACAAGTGCTAAAAGTCGACTTTTATGCGCGAGACATGAAAATTATGAAACGAAGCCGAAGGCTGAGTTTCATAACATGTCTCGCGCATAAACGACTTTTAGCACGCGTTGCATACAATATTTTATCTACGACCTTAATTTTACCGTTATTAATCCATAAATATCGATTTAAGAAAGGTTCGCATCTGCGACGCTGCATCATAATGAATAGTAGCCTACGCCGCTGGCGATTGTTTTGGCCACGCCCGTGCTGTCAAGGACAGGTACGAAATTTAATTATTTATACTCCACATATGACTGTATTCATTACATAACGCTTTAATTATTTCAAAAACGCTTTACCTGTAACGCAAGAAGCAACTAGAATAGCTTTACGACTTCACTTGCAGTTCGAAATTGTAGTTTTGAACCTCGCGTCACTTTTAGCACATGTGCTAAAAGTAAACAGCTGATTTCTTTAAACGCGGTAAACTATAAAACGTCACTTTTAGTGAAACAAGCTAGCGCTAAAAGGCCTACTTTTAGTAGTGGTCGTAGATAATAGCTATTTATGCAACAAGTGCTAAAAGTCGACTTTTATGCGCGAGACATGAAAATTATGAAACGAAGCCGAAGGCTGAGTTTCATAACATGTCTCGCGCATAAACGACTTTTAGCACGCGTTGCATACAATATTTTATCTACGACCTTAATTTTACCGTTATTAATCCATAAATATCGATTTAAGAAAGGTTCGCATCTGCGACGCTGCGTCATAATGAATAGTAGCCTATGCCGCTGGCGATTGTTTGGCCACGCCCGTGCTGTCAAGGTTGAGTTACGAAATGTAATTATTGATACTCCACATATGACTGTATTCATTACATAACGCTTTAATTATTTCAAAAACGCTTTACCTGTAACGCAAGAAGCAACTAGAATAGCTTTACAACTTCACTCGCAGTTCGAAATTGTAGTTTTGAACTCGCTTCACTTTTAGCACATGTGCTAAAAGTAAACAGCTGATTTCTTTAAACACGGTAAACTATAAAACGTCACTTTTAGTGAAACAAGCTAGCGCTAAAAGGCCTACTTTTAGTAGTGGTCGTAGATAAAAACAGTTAATCACTCTTATATGTTTAGCATAAATAATAACTTCTACAACACATATTTGCAAATAGAAGTCATCAGCAAGTTTTTAATAATATATTTTCACATTAAAACATATAGAAATTCTATGACGTTTCTGTACAGTTAGATAACAACCATGTTTAAATAAAATTTCTTAAAATAAAGCAATACCTTATTTAATGTCGGTGGTTCAGTAATTATAGCTTTCATTATGTATAATAGTGCTTATAAGATAACACATTGACAGTTGTAATAAGTTTTTGACATTACTAGTGTTTTTTTCTTTGTAACCAACTACCTACACTGTTACAAAAATGCAAAAGCAAAGCCTGCTCTGAATCATAAAGCAAAAAAACAGACTATACCTATATTAAATACAGCTAATAATGTTGTGATTAGAAGCAAGGAAGTCTGAAATATAAATGTGCTTTACATTTTATTCGGTTTCATTATGTGACCATATTAAATATTTCCCAAAAATAATTAGATCTCTTAGATTTACGTATAGAAGCAACCCTATTAAATTAATCAACAATCAATTACTGTTCTTGGTTGTTTCATTAAAATTTTAAAAAGATAACTTTTCTGTGCTGGTAAGTGAGCCACAGCCGCTTCCAAACTTTTACGCGCCATTTGTTTATCCTAACCTATATTTTACGTTTGGCGGTGTCAGTTGTAAAGACTAAAATATTTGAAAAATACAGCGTATTATTATTTAATTATTTCTAATTACGTGTAAAAATGGTGGAAACAACAACCGAAAGATTATCCGTAGATTATGCCAACCTTTCGCAGCGTTTTGCAAAACAGAGCAAAGACTTCACAAAGCAGTACTGCAATATTTATACGCAGCGTTTAAAGAAAATGAGGCCACTTTTAGCAGCTCGGGTCGCAGAGAAAGAAAAATGGAACAAGCACCCCATACGTGAACTACACAAATTGTCCTTAAACGATGACTCCAAATGTGTTGTGATAGCTACTGTATTTAAGGACCAAAAACTAAAACCATCTGTGGTGAAAGAACTGTCGGAAGCTAACAGTCTTCTTCCTCAACCAGTCTACACCCATTTTACCGATGAATCTGATACTTTATATATTGAAGACGAAATGCAAAGAGCCCAAATCTTAGGTAGATAAATATTAAGTGTAGGTATCTAATATAAAATGCATTCAGTACGTTTATTGATTTGTAGGAGCTCTAAAAGCACCTGATGTAGTAACCGGCATATCCTGTGCATTATTAGGCACTGATATAGGAAAAGGCAAATTTATGGTTGAAGAATTTTGTTTTCTCGATCTGCAATCTCAAATCGAACGTCCTCTGATGCAGGAGGATGCATACATTGTATTCATAAGTGGTTTGGATTTAGTTCATATAGAAAAAAGTGCCTTGTCTCTTCGATTATTCGTTAGTTGGATTAGTGGCTTTTTAGGCAACATAAAGGACATTGAGGTTTCAAAAATTGTTCGTTTAATAATTGCTGGCAATAGCACCCGCACTACACATGAAAAAGCCAAGCCAAGTATGTCTATGACCACAAAGGCGACTGAAATGCCTGAAATGATTGAATCAATAAAATTACTTGACTCAGTGCTATTAGAACTAGCTCAAGTGATGGAAGTGGATGTAATGCCAGGAGAAAACGATCCTTCCAATCACATTCTTCCCCAACAAGCCATGCATCACAAGATGTTTCCAAAAGCAATGATGTACAAATCTTTGAACCAAGTAACCAATCCGTACGAATGTGAAGTTGGAGGAGTAAAATTGCTCGGTAGCTCGGGACAGCCAATTAAAAATATTTTAGGATATTCAGACGGGCACGACGCGCTAGAAGTCTTAGAATGCTGTTTGAGGTGGGGCAGCATAGCGCCGACAGCACCGGACACTTTGGGTAGTTTTCCATTCTATGAAGATGACCCTTTTATTATTGAGCAGTGCCCTCATGTTATGTTTGCTGGAAATCAGGAACAGTTTGGTACGAAAATGTGGGAAGGTAATTTTTTGTCCAAAGCTACAAAAGAGATGCGATAAGATTGCTTTGTTTTAGGTGAAAATGGAAAGCAAGTGCGATTAATTTGTGTGCCAGAATTTGCTAGCACTTTCACGGTTGCTGTCTTAAATTTAAGGAACTTAGATTGTACTCCGCTTACGTTCAAAGTGCTATAATTGGTGGAGGTAGTCTCAAGATAATTAACTGGAATCTCATGTACCTATGTTATAGATTAAAAAAATTGTAGCTGATACTCTTTATATTTTATGTTTTAAGAATCTAATTTTTTGGTACTGTTTGGATAAGTCCTCTTTACAGATGTTCAAAGCTGCACAACAAGGAGGTGTCATAAATAGCAAAATATTAGCAATTTGATTAAAAAGAGAACATGTGCAACACCCCAAAAGGTATTTTTGTCCACAAGCAAAGATTACTTAGTTTAGGCTAGAAAACCTATACAGGGTGAGTTTTTTTTTTAATGTTTAGCATGGGGATCTCGGAAAATATTGGAGTTTGAGACACAGTTAAATGGAGAAAGTAGTGCAGTTTTACGTGCATACTTAATAGTTATTTACCTAACAAGTTCGGGAAAATTCTTCCTGAAAAAGTTAGTTACAATGTTTTTTGTAACTAATAACTGAAAATATTTATAAAATAAAAGTGTTTTACTACTTTACTGAGTTGACAGCGCTAATCACAAAACTCTTATATGTACGCTAAGCACCTGTTAGCTTTTGTTGACGTTTATAGCGCCTCTGGTGTTTGGAAGCGCAATTAAATCAATGAGCCGTAATTGTAAAAATTTAGAAAGAACACACAATTGCCGTAGTTTTTGTTGCAAAGTAAAGGGCACCGCAGTGCGGGAAAAGTAACTTTCAACCCATCGGGAATGTCCGGGAAATATGAATTTTGAAGTCATGAGTACAAAAATGCTATTTTTGTTTTTCAGAAAATATCCATGGCTTACTAGATATTTCCGAAAAGCTGAAATGTCCAATTTTCTTTAAATTCTTCTAGCGCTCATATTGAATTTAGAAAAAAGTTTGAAATAAAAGATTTAGATATTTTCGAGTTATGGCCCAAAGTTGTTTTCTTTTAATGGAAACAACAGTTGGTTATGACATCATGAAAATAGTAGTTTGTATACCAAGGCACTGAAGTTTGAACTTTTTATCACTAATGTGGGTTTAGTTGCCGAGGCCCTTAGGCCCAAGGCACATAAGTCACATGAGGGATAAAAAGGAACTTGGGTGCCAAGGGGTACATTATGGGTTTTTTAAAATCGAGAAAGCGTGAAATTACAACATTTTAATCATTGAACTTAACACGCCTCGGTCTATGCTCAGCGGTAGGTTCTACAATGGCATCAACGGGAGGAGGGGTGTAGTCGTTACCCTTGTCGATGCTGCTAATTGATTGGAGTAAACTTTAAATACTTTTATTTCTATTGGGTATGGTACATACAAAAACTTAATATTATATATACAAAAAAAAATACACAAATAGAACACGAAACAAAAATATGTACAAAGGCCCGCCTAGTCTTGGGCGCTGGGGGCGCGCGAGGGGAGGGGGCGGCCTTGCCTAGGCGCTAGAGGCAGGGAACGGGGCCTGGACGCGGTCCGTTCCTTCCGGGGAGCGGTCCGGGGCACGGCTCGTTGTGGGCGCTGACGTCTGGAGGGGGGCGTCACGCGGGGCGGGGAGGCTCTCCGGGTAGGTCGGCGGCGCGAGTACACTTCTCGGGGACGTCGACTGGAGCGGGGCGTTGTTGGGGCGCGGGGTCGGGCTTCCGCTAGGGGAGTCCGGGGACGGGTGGCCCGTCGCCAGCGGGGGCGGCGACGTGGGCTGCTGTCTGGGTAGGTGGCCTGCCATAGGGCTTCGAGCTCGGCGTCCGTCAGTCGCACCTCGAGGTCCCAGTTGAGGATCCGCGGACGGGGAGCCTGGGGCGTCGGCGGGCGGTGTTTGGCTCGGAGCAGACTGGCTGTGGACTCGTCCTGGAAGCTGCGGGAGCTGTAGGTGGATCCTGGACAATTCCTGGGGCTGCTGGTGACTTCGGAGCGGGATGCTGCAGAAGACAAAGTCCCGAAGTGGCTGGATGCTGCAGAAGACAGCGTCCAGAAGTGGCTGGATGCTGCAGAAGACAAAGTCCAGAAGTGGCTGGATGCTGCAGAAGACAAAGTCCAGAAGTGGCTGGAGGTCCTGGAGAGGCTGACCCTTGGAAGGCTGGATGGTTCCTGGAGCTGAAGTGGCTACTGGTGGACTCTCCTGGGTTGAGTGAGTTCTTCTCGCCTGGGCCTCCCTATTTAAAGCAGCCCTGGTCTTTGTGTTCAGTTTCCTGGGTTCTCATTGGTCCGAGGAGGAGGGATGACTGCTTATTTTCATCGTGATTCCTAATTTCGCGGTTATTTCCGCGGCGTGATCTATTAGCGCTTTGATTTGTGTCCCAATAAATGGTCGTTGAAATGCTGATTCCAACGATACCCCATTTGCTAGGTTTAGTTGCATATTAATTGAAATCAGAATTTTTCCCCGTGCTCTGCGTATAAAAGCGCTTACGTATTATTATATCTATATTTTTTCTATGTGCGTTTAAAAAGTTCTCTTTGTTTTCCTTGGGTGCGCGCTAATTTTGTCAGTATTTTGATACCACACATCATTGCCTGGGATTTTTCCTTTCGATAATCTAATTTGTAATATTTAGCCGGATGTAAGCGGCTTTTTGTCCTGATTTAACCGTTAGAAAATACGTCTTCGCTGGGCCGCCGTTTACTTCGAAATTTCTGTAGCGTTTACTTGTAACAATCGCCCGCATTGCGAGCGGTGATATTTTTGCTGGCTGATGGAAAAATTATTTTTAATCTACCTGTATGCGTGCTAGAGACTTGGGCGTTGTTTTATTAG